>JAYESA010000011.1:69676902-70220377 GCA_036927795.1 Iris macrosiphon | reverse complement strand
AACCAGCAAAATAAAATAATTACATAGCCAAACATCACTCTGCAACTTATAATAAAATAATAACATAGCCAAACATCACTCTGCAACTTCTAACAAAATAGAAAGAGCTGCATAGTCTGGACGTGGAAGAATTTAACGATACATTATAATACAAATTTTTTATTAGGAAATTGGAAAAAGGGAAGGCTTATTAGGTAACTAGTAAGTTCGTGTGCATCATGTAAAATATATATATATATATATATATATATATATATATATATATATATATATATATAAACTCTTGTCATACTTTAAATTAGTTTTTAAATACATATTTATATGTACGAAATAGAAGAGATAAAGTTCCCTATTTATTCTTGTGTGTGGATATTTTCCAATTGAGAATTTGAAGGTGCATGGTCTTTCTTGTTGATGCCAAATTGCAGTTCCTATTGCTCCCAGCTAGTGGAGGAAGTATACTTTTAGATTAGAATATGAATTTAGATTTAACCATTTGTTAAATTTATTATCTAAGAATATTTTGCTTTTGGAACATTTAAGAAATAAGGAACAATAAGCTAACAGAAATCGTTATTTCTTTACGTATATCTTAGATTGTTTTTCAAGGGATTAATGAATTAGTCTTCGTCTGCTATATCAGTTTTTTTAAAGGAAGAGCCTCATATTGGAGAATGTCTGGAGTGTACTAGTGGACATTGGTACACATGGAATATAGAAATCTATTCCATACGAATTATATATATATATATATATATATATATATATATATATATATGAAGGTTTCTAGACAAGTCTCTCCTAATGAAAAATATTAAAAATAAAAGGGTTTTATCAACGAGCACTACAATTAGAGTTCATGATAGAATTTTGTGTGTGTATGTACATGTGCGGATTCATAAATCTAAACTGGAGTAGACTAGAGTGGGCTAGGTATGGACTAACTCATAGACAAAAAATTAAAAATACAAGAACATAAGCTTTTTTTTTTTGGGGTGGACTGAACCCTATTCCAGCCAATAGCTGGATTCGCCCTTATGTATGTAGTATATAAAAATGAGTTCCACAATATTTCACGCTAAAAACATACGGCCAAATAAAATTTGTTTGTATTTATATATAAAAAAAATATGACATATATACATTTAAACCTACCTTTTTATAGAAAAGGATAGAAACTAATAAGTAGAAACAATAGAATGTTTTATGTGCATTACAACTATAACACACCAATATGTAATCCTCTACTCAATGTAATAGAAACAGATATTATTAGTGTGTGTATGGTCCAGATTAGCATACGTAGATATATAGATTGATGATATGATCCAGCCAAGAGTAGTGCCACAAATCTGTCCATCCATGCCAAGTCAAGAGGATATCATCCAAAACCACCAATAGGAACAATCCTTCGGATAACCCAATTCTCCTCATCCATCCATTCCCCAATCCCCAATCCCCAATCCTCACATCCTCCCCTTTCATTTATATATTTTCCTACTCACATTCATACACCAAAACCTCTAGAGGAACAAAGAAAGAAGAAGAAGAAGAGAGAACACTCACTATGGCCAGTCTCACCTCTGCTGCAGTCACCATCCCTTCCTTCACTGGCCTCAAGGCGTCTGGCCCTGCCAGAGCAAGCACCGCCTCGGTGAAGGCCCCCACTCCCATGGCGTTCTCGGCCAAGGCCTCCCTCAAGGACGTAGGCGTGGCGGCCGCTGCGGTCGCAGCAAGCGCGATGCTAGCGAGCAACGCGCTTGCCTTGGAGGTGCTGCTCGGGAGCGACGACGGAGGCCTGGCGTTCGTGCCCGGCAGCTTCAGCGTCGCGGCAGGGGAGACCATCACGTTCAAGAACAATGCGGGATTCCCCCACAACGTTGTCTTCGACGAGGACGAGATCCCCGCGGGCGTCGACGCATCGGCCATCTCCATGAAGGAGGAGGATTACCTCAATGGACCTGGAGAGACCTACAGTGTGACCTTGAAGGAGAAGGGGACCTACAGCTTCTACTGTGCTCCTCACCAGGGGGCTGGTATGGTTGGGAAGGTGACCGTTAATTAGTTTGGTCTTATTTTACTTTGTGGTTTATATCCATTGGATTTTCTCCCTCTCTTTCTCTCTCTCTCCATGAAGTCAGTCAGTCAGGGTGGTGGCCATTGGGTTTTGTGGGCTTATATGTAATTATTCTTGAGATGACAACAATTTGGAAATCCTTTGTCGGCATATATGTTGAGTAACATGCTAGCAATCTGAATAAGAAGTAAAACCTCTGTTTTTAAGTGATTTGATTTTCTAGGAGCAGGAAATCACTGCTTTTATTCAAGATATGTAAGTATCATGTATGTTCGTCTGGTCAGTAAATCCCTGTCTACCTGCCATTGATCATTTGCACTAAAATGCCCTCAACTTTTTTCTGATCCTCACTTTTTCATCCTGATCATTTTTTCACATATCTCCCAAAACATCATAGTTAAATGTAAACAGTTTTTTTTTAGTCTAAATAGACAGGGTATAAGAAAGGAATGAAACAACCAGGCGCTAAAGTATAAGAAAGGAATTAAGCAAAACAGGCCCATACAGTATGCCTTCAGGATGATGCCATGAATCATTTAATTAAAACATCTAGTCTAAGAAAGGAATGAAACAACCAGGGTTATAATCCAACCTTAAAGTCCACATTGGCAAAGTGGATAAGGAAAAACAACTTAATTATAGGCGTGCCATCCCCGTACACCTATAAATAGTGCTCCTGGAGATGCACCTTATTGTCTTAAGATTAGTTTCCATTATTTTTATTATATTGGCTTTCATTTTTTTAAAAGGATTTTTGATATTACCCTCCTGTTAGGAGGGGATGGGAATATTGATATTACCTCATGTTAGATTAAAAGTTGAGAACACCATCATATAGGTGTCGTTAAAAATTTATTAGCAACACTTACATTAGATATTCTTAACTTTTAATCTAACATTGGGGTAATATCAATATCCCCCATCTTACAAGACGTACTACCAAAATATGATGAAATAACGACGTTTTTAGCGACGTCAGAGTAAAACGTCGCAACTATTAAATATTTCAGCGACTCCAAATTTTAACGTCGCTATAAGTCGTTGTTTGGCGACATATAGCGACGTTTAGCGACTGTAATTCAGTTTTTTAAAAGAATAGTCGCTATAAGCTTATTTAAGGTCGCTAAACGTCACTGAATTTTATTATTTAGCAATGTTTAGCGACTTATTTAGCGACGTTAATCTTTTAGATATTTAGCGACGTTTTCAGCGACGTCTAAAACGTCGCTTAATTTTTTTTTAGCGACGTCATAAGTTGACGTCGCTAAACGTCACTAACATTTCAATATAGGTTTCGGTTCCCCCCTTATGTCGAAATCCCCCAATTTTTCAAAACCCGCCAACCTTTCCTCCCCCTTCTCCGGCGAACTGCACACTCTGGCGTCCTCCACAGCGGCCTACTCCGACGTCCCCCTCCTCCTCCTCCTCTAGGTAAACCCTAACTCTCTCTCTCTCTCTCTCACAGGACACGACATAACACAGACACAGACACGACACACACACAGAGAAGAGTACTTGTTTCATGCTAGGGTGATGATACATGTGAGTCAAGAGTTGTATGTGTGGAGAGTGAGGGTGGACTTGCTTGAGTCTGTGGCTTGGTGTCTGTTCTGTGGTTTCAGCACAGAGAAGAGTGAGGGCAGTGGTGTATTGAAGAAATATGAGGTGGGGATGGCCTGTGTTGAAGGTATATGCCACTATCATCAGGTATGGAGGTTGGGTTCAGTATGAGAATGAGAGGGTGCTCAAATCAGGAGCAACAACAATAGTGAGATGGTAAGGAGAATGTGCACAAATTGCATAAGTAAGAGCCTATGCTCAGGCCAAGGGATGGGAGGCAGTAGGGGTTCTCACTTGACAATGCAAGGAGTGTCTAGGATGTGCATTATGTATCCAGCAGTATTGTGGATATAGTGCTTTGGTAGGTGTATGTGTGAACAAGTGTGGGTGTTTAAGATTGGGGTTCAGTCTTGGATGTATGCTACAACAAGTGTTCAGATGGGGAAAATAGTGGGAAGCTACTGCTTTGTACATTAAAAACAATTGTTGTTTGGAGTGGTACTGCAGAATATTGCAGTAGAAAGGAGAGTGCAACTTACAATCAATGTATAAGTTTGTATGGAGTATCAGTGAGGGAAAAATAGAAGTTATATATGGGGTATTTCAGGTCTGACCAAGGGGGAAAGTATACTCCCTAGTTGAACTAGGTTGGAGCGTTGAGGGATATAAGTGACTGCAAACATTAAGATGAAGTATCGGGCAGTAGAGTGGGAGAGTATACTACTTCCTTTGGTGTTACAATAGATGATGAGACTAATACAAGTGTATAAGTAAGATGGGGAGTTGGTGACTGTATCAGTGAGAAGGCATGAGACCAGTTAGTAGTGTCCTTGTGTTAACTTGTATGTGGGTGATTATCATTTTTAGTGTTAGTTAAGTGAGTTCATGGTATATGTCAGTGAACCTTGCATTAGAATGTGTATCAGTGAACATGTAGGGCTATTACATGCAGTGCCTGACTAAAGGCCAAGCAATGAGGGAGGAGTGGCAATGCACTCTTGTGTACTATCAAATATTAGGGGAGTTAAAAACCCGATGTGTGAGTTTATATGCACAGGTGCAATGTACGCAAAGACTGTGTGAGCAATTGAGGTACTAGGACTAGTTGAAGTATCAGTTGGGGAACTAGAGAATTAAGTAGTAGTTTAGGTAGTAATATTTCACAAAGGGTAGTAATATTTCACATATGTGCAATGTACGCAAAACTTGATGTGTGAGTTCATATGCACAGGTGTAATGTCTAGAGTCTTGTGTTAGTTAATGTAGTAATATTTCACAAAGGGTGTAAAATTTGACAATAAAAATGACTTAAATTTTCGTAGTAATTTGATTTATAGGACATAGACTGTCACATAGGGCATTGTGTATAAAGTTAGAGCAGTTTTTACCTTCCTCCAAATAATCTCACTATATTTAACGATGAGTACATATGCTAGGACTAGGAGTATCATTGCATGTACTGTATTTAACGATGAGTATATACTTGAACGATGTCTATTCATTTTTGCAGAAGTATCTAAAAATTGATATGAATTACTATCTGCGTAATCGTTCATGGATGTACAACCGTCATCCTGATGACATGTGCGGTGTGCGGGATGAATTCAATGAGGGTGTACAGCAGTTCCTGCAGTTCGCCAAGGCGTTCCCTCAGTACATGGACGGTACCAAAATTAAGTGTCCGTGTGTGAGATGTCGCAACTTGAAATATCATCCAGAAGTGGAAGTCATATATCATTTGTACTCGAAGGATTTCACGCCGAATTACTATCAGTGGACCGCGCACGAAGAACTTGTGTCATTAGCATCGGAGTCGGAGCCTTATGTGGAGCCGTATATTGATGTCCACAACCACGCTGCTTACGACGACGGGTGGGTGAACATAGTTTTTGATGCGACGGGGTCTAGTTTTGATCCGGACAATCATGATGCAGCTGAGGAGGCACCAAATACCGATGCTGCAAAGTTCCTGGAGTTGCTGGAGAATGCAAGGACACCATTATATCCTGGTTGTGAAGATCATTCACCGTTGGAGGTTGTTACAAGATTGTTAAGCATCAAGTCCAATTTTAATATGTCGCAAGGATACTATAACCGACTGATGGATTTGATTATAGAGATCTTACCAGAGGATGCAAAGTTGTCTAAAGACTTCTACCGATCTAAGAGGATGGTGAGATCGCTCTGGATGAGATACGAGAAAATTGATGCATGTCACAACGGGTACATGTTGTACTACAAAGACGACAAGGATGAAGATGCGTACAGATTCTGTGATGCTGATCGCTACAAGACTACGGGAAGAGAAAAGTTTGTCGATGCAAAAAAGCCTACCAATTCGATGCACTACTTGCCTTTGACGCCGCGTTGCAGATGTTGTTTATGGTGAAGGAGACTGCAGAAAATATGAGTTGGCACAGGCAGAAACAGATCGAAGGAGTATTAGATCATCCATCCGATGGAGAAGCATGGAAGCACTTTGATCGAGAGTATCCAGATTTTGCTTCGGATTCGCGTAATGTCAGATTGGGGATCTTCTCCGACGGTTTTACCCCATTCGGACTTCTGGGCTCCCTGTATTCGTGTTGGCCTGTGATCATCACTCCATACAATCTACCACCTTTGATGTGCATGAAGACTCCGTATATGTTCCTAACCGTTATTATCCTAGGTCTGAACAATCCGAAGAGGAGCATCGATGTATATTTACAGCCTTTGATAGATGAGTTGAATCAGCTGTAGGAAGTAGGTGCCAACACGAACGATGTTTCCAGAAAGCATAATTTTCAGATGAGGGCAACACTTATGTGGACCATCAACGACTTTTCGGCCTATAGAATATTAGCCGGATGGAGCACTTATGGTCGTATCTCATGTCCGTATTGCATGGACCGTATTAAGGCTTTTCGTTTGAAACACGGAGGCAAAACGTGCTTCTTTGATTATCATCGACAATTTCTGCCGAAGGATCATCCGTACCGGAGGAACAAGAATAATTTTAGTGTGGGAGTTGTGGAGAAGGCCAATCCACCGCCAAGGTGGCCCGGATACACAATATGAAAAGAGGTAAAAGATTTACCAGGTGTTATCGAAGAGCCTGCTAAGGGGTACAAGTGTGACATATTTGGTCGCACCCATAACTGGACGAAAAGGAGTATATTCTGGGATCTGCCATATTGGAGCACCAATCTGATCAGACATAACCTTGATGTCATGCATATTGAGAAGAATGTGTTTGATAACTTAATTAATACTGTAATAGAGGTAAAGGGGAAGACGAAAGATAATTTGAAGGCCAGGTTGGACTTAGAAGAAATATGTAGACGTCCTGCGTTGCATTTGATAGAGGAGGTGAATGAAAAGTTAAAGTAGCCTAAGTCAGTTTTCTCACTGGAGAAGAAGGATAAATGGAGACTTTGTAGGTGGATTCAGGATCTACAATTTCCAGACGGGTACGTGTCAAACTTGAGAAGATACGGCGTCCTCAAGGAGAACAAACTTGCGGGTATGAAGAGCCACGATTGTCACGTATTCATAGAGAGGTTAATTCCGATTGTATGTTGAGAATTCTTACCGCAGATCTTTGTTCTACTAAGTTGGTCGTCGATCGTCTAGAAAAGCAAGAGAAGGACATTGCGGTAATACTATGCAAGCTCGAGAAGGTATTTTCTCCTGGATTCTTCGACTCTATGGAGCATTTGCTAATTCATCTTTTCTTTGAGGCACGTGCTGGTGGTCCTGTCGGTTATCAGTAGAAGTACCCCTTCGAGCGGCATCTGAATCACCTAAAGAGAAAGGTGAAAAAGAAGGCACGGATTGAGGGCTCTATTTGTGAAGTTTATGTTCTCGAGAAGATTATAAACTTTTGCTCGACGTATTTCAAACCTCATATTGCTACTAATAGAACGAGAGCTTTGAGAAACGATGACGGATATCAGGAATCTAATGATTCAATACTCAAAGTATTCAATGCGTCCGGAAAGCCTTCGGGAAAAATGAAGAAGAGATATTTGAATGACGACGAGTTAAGGGATGCTCAGTTGTGTATATTACTCAATTGCGACGAGGATGAAGTGGAGAAGCTAGAGGGGTATATAATTAACACGTCCATATTTACGTCATCTCAATATAATAGTATAAGCTACTATTATGCTACTAATCAGCGGTTGCTTCGTTGTTTTTCAGCACATATAATGACGAGTTGAGGTGGTTAGACCCTACATAACAGACGAAGAAGTAGAACAAGAAATGAGACGCCATTTTTCTTCTTGGTTGAGCGCATATGTAAGGAGCTTAGTAATTACTTTTTCTGTCTGCACTTGCACAATAAATAACTTACTATCGCTACTTTGGTATTTAGGTCGATCGTCTAATAACACCCGAGACTGAATCTATTAGAACTCTAGCTAAGGGACCAATTACTGTCGTCAAAATATGACCAAGTTTCTGTATGAATGGGTTTAGGTTCAAGTCAACAAATGCTCCGATTAGAGACAGCTTTCTGGATCTTGATTCCACGAAAAATAGTTGTTTGTGTATCAAATCTTCGAACTACAAAGACGTTGATCCAGGCAATAATTTCTTTGGCATCTTACGAAAGATTGTGGAGTTGACATATAATTATGGCACAGAACCTGCTAAGATTGTGCTATTCAAGTGTGAATGGTTCGATCCGATTCAAAATCAAGGTTAAAAAATTGACAAGCATGGCCTTGTGTCACCCTCACATTTTTTATCCAAGGGTAGTTTATAAATTGATAATGGGTATTATTTATTTTAGGGTTATTTGTATTTAATATTGTGCATGCATGATTTATTTAATTTGGTATTAATTATTATTTGTTAGTTATTTTAGACTTGTGTAGTGGACCAAACTTAATTATTAGAATGCATGAACCAAACTTTTAGACTAGTTTAGATTGAGCCCATGAATTAGGCCATGGATTAGGAGCCTTGATTAATTAGTGAAACCATTAGACTAGAACCTTTCCTCCCTAATTAATTTCTTTATGAGAGGCTCCAAGGGATATTTATGACTTTTTACTTTGCATGGAGGGGTTTATATCGCCGGCCTTAGCTAGAGGAGAGAGAAAATATTTTATTTTACCAATTTCTAAATTTTAGATCTACAATGTTTTCTCTTTCAAATTCCCTCCATTCCCTTATCAATTCTCCACCAATTCTTTATCAATCTCTTTTCAAATTTATCATTAATGTTTCTACACCAAGGATCTACAAGAAGAAAGTAAGGAGCAAGGAGCAAGGAGCAAGAATGAGGAGGCCAAGATCTACAAGGAGAGGAGCTACTTGGCAATTGGGGACTTTTCATTGGGAATCCATCTCCCAATAGGTACAATTCAGTTTTTCTCCTTCTAATAGACTATAGATCTGAGATTTAATCATGAGAAACTAACCCACATGCATAGGCTACCCATAGCAACTAGTTTTAGGTTCATCGGAGACCTACGGTAGAAGTTATGACCAATTTGGTGCCAATTTTAGGGGAATTCCGAGATTGACACCTGTAGTGCTTGTCAATTAATCTAATAGATCTAATTGACACTTGATTTCTTGTTTGTAACTAGTGTCATATCCACAATTGGGTACGTGTAGGCCGTATCTCCCCAATTTGACGAAACAGATTAATTTTGGGGTTTTTCTCCGACACGGGGCCTTGTGCATATCATATTGTGACACGGACACGTAGACACTCTAATTACTATACTTATTATTTATAATTTATGTATTAGACTTGTTCGTATCCTCCGGGATACGTTTGATTGTGTGTTGGAGCTGTATCACAAGCGTATCATAGAGAAAGGGTGATACGGGTGCGATGAGCTCCATGTGTTTATTGTTTGGCTCATTTTATTATACGTGCATGTGTATTTATATATGTATATGCTATCTATGTATGGTATAGTGTATATAATAGTATATTTTAGGTTTATGTGTATATGTATGTCTATATGTGTATGTAATAGAGTATCTAGATATATATAACTATAGGTGTATATATCTATCTATATGTTTGTTTATATATATGTGGTTAGATATATATATACCTATCTAGTAGTGAGGGTTGATACATATTGATATATGTAATAGAGAGGTATATTAATGTGCATACATTGTTATCTGTATGTGTTTATATATATATATATATATAGCTATGTATAGACCTATATCTATATGTAAATATACGGGGATATGTATATGTATTTATATATGCTTAGATGTTAAGTGTTGTGATGGTGTATGTGTGACTGTGTGTGCTTGAGTGAGTGAGAGGGACTCGACATTTTAGTGAAGAGCAGCGGGTTGTAAGGGGGCTCGGGACAGAGCTCACTCAGCAAACACAGGTTATGCTAGATTACATCGTTTGCATTCAGAAGCAAAGCAGTCAGCATGTATGGACAATATATCTCGAGCAGGAGGTTTCTGCACAGACTTGTGCAGAAGGACTTGGCAGTCGTGAGGAGCAACAGACCCAGTGTCACGCCCCGATCTCCCGCAGGCTATTTCGGCCGTCCCCGCTAGGCGGAAATCACCCTCGCCAGCGCTCCCGCGGGACGATCGCTTTGACCCATCCGAGCGTGACACCGCACGAGCGTGATCCATGCCCGTGCAAGGCCATGGTTTATTGGCTGGCGGCAAGAGTTCTAAGCCACAGAGTCGCACAGATTGTCCGAGTACAGCGGAGTCATGAACGCATAGGCGATCGGTAACAGGTTTACTGAGTCGACAATATAGCGGAAGCATTGAAACATAAGTTGAAGTAAAGCAAGCTCTTTTATTGATATGAACATGTGTTACAGGCGGCGTATAGCCGAGATTACAAATCGCTCAAGCCTCTCTCTCTCTCTAAAACAGTAAAAGCGTGCCAAGTGGCTACAATTGTGGAATGATTGTACAGGCGATATTCAGGCGACGCTCCAATATTATGTCTTGTATATGTGCTTCAGTCCCGGACGCACCGTTACAAGGCTTCAGAGGGAACTCCTGGCCTTAGCACGCACGAAGGAGGCATCAGCACCGAACGAGGTTCTCTCGTACCCTGCATACAGACTGGTGGATTATCAGTACATTGAATGCACTGGTGGGGAAGCTACTCGCCCGCTCGACAAATCCAAATACGTAGTATAAGTTCCGTGCACCAACTATTTAGTTGTCTTTCTAGTTGCCTTAGGATCAGTTTCATGCAAATATTGAATAGCCTAAACTCGTATGGCAGTGCGCCATGCGACATGAGAGAAAACACGACGAGACTTACCAACTTACCATCTCCTTCCCTGTCCAAGGCAAACATTGAGGCAAACATTGTTAATTCAAGCACGGGCAAGTATAAACATTCAGGGGCATAGCATATGCAAACACGAGGGTCATTTTAACATGATCGTTCAGGTGTTCAGTTGTTTATTGATGTGATACAGTGACTCGCACGTGGATAGCCGCTAAGCGAGGATGACTTATCTATATGAACATGAGTCGCTGGCATAGCCATAAAGGACCGTTTAGTCTCAGGGCGAAGTGACGTGCAACGTGGGTGGCGAGCCCCGCTGCATAACACTTGCCGGGTAATATACGACTATACATACGTCCCGTCCGGATCGGATCGGTCCCAGTGCCCCGGTGACCGTCCACGGAACTCAACATTACATACCTTGTGCACACAAGTTGTCCACGACTATGCAGGTCAGGGTCTATCCTTATCCATAGCTTGACATGATAATCTTGAAACTTAAACTTATTATGAACGAGCATATTGCTCCACGAGCTGGGATTCCATCAGTACATAATACGATCCTCGTTCAGATGCATACTTAGCATGATTATCATTCAAGTGTGTAATCACCCTAAAATTTTCAGATTTTTTAAAAATTAATTTTTGGGAATTTTCTGTAATTTTTCAGGAATTTACATAGGTCCTGTGGTGATTTTATAATTTTTAATTGCTAATAAATAATATTAAAATATTGTGAAAATATGATTTTATGGTGTAAAATAGAAAACCGAACTTAGGGTAATTTTTCTGGATTTTATTGGGCCTCAGACCTATTTTTAAATGCCTAAAGACTAATTAAACTATTTATTAATTAATTGTTTTTTATTTATTATTATTATTATTATTATTGTTTTATTTATTTTTTTGTTTTGGGCCCGGCCAGGCCTAGTTGGCCGAGCCCAGCAGCCCAGCCCACCCAGCCACCCTAGCGGGTCGGGCGGGTCCGCCCAACCCGGAATCGCGTCCGACCCGGTCCCATTCTCTTCCCCACGTCGCCTGTGTGCGACCGGATCCCTCGGCCACCGCCCGGTTCTTCCGCCCCCTCCGCCGGCACGTCCCCACGACCTACCCTCGGCCCGCCTCCTCCGCCACGACCCCGCCCCGGAGCCTCCCTATAAAATCCCCCCCTCACCTTCTCCTCCCTCACTTAACCAAAACCCTAACTCCGGCAGCCGGACCCCCTCGCTCCCACACCATCTTCTCCCCGCCTCCTTCCTCCTCACAGCCTCCTCCGGCCTCACGCAGCGGTTCTCCTCCCCGGCGACGACCGCTTCCCCGTGACCATCTCACCCTAGCCAACCCCGCCCGAGACCAGCCGCAGAGCCCGACCCCAGTCGTGGCTCTTCTCCTCGAGCAGCGCCACCTCACCGCTCCGACGACCCTGATCTCCGACGACCCTCCGCCTAGTGCCGTGCAGCTTCGACGTACCTTTGCCCAGACACGGACACAACAGGGGACACCCGGGCACAGCCCCAGAACAGTAAACCCTAACCCTAGGCGTGTCGGACACGAGTCTGACACGAGGAAACTCGGGTTTTTCGGACCAGTTCAGGTAACCGTAACTTCTTGCTCGTACCTCCGTTTTTGATTCTGTAAATTACAACGCGAAGCCTGTATGACCCTCTCGGTGCCTGGACAAACCGCTCGGGGCATCGCGTCCTGTGGTGATCGCACACAGCGATCCAAAAACAGGAAAAACCAGACCCTGTTTTACCCCAGAACTGAGTATGCCCCACCAAACGGGACGACTTGGTCGCGTGCGGTCTTCACAGATACATGTGCATCATCGATACGGACGTGTGGGATTTCGCAGAAGCTTATTCGGATGTGCATGCACACCGAAATCAGTGCGTGTCCGCGGACATTGCCCCGTATCCGACTTTTCTACAATTCACCCTAACTTCGTGCACATACGTCAGATCGAGAAGAAACTTGCACCATCGGACTCGTAGTAATACGCTGGTCCTGTGGGTCAAGTTTGGTTCGATTCTGAGAACGTTGACGAAATGGCGTGTCGTGGGCCCCATAGGCCCCACTCGACGGGCAATTTTGTGATCGGCTCATCGGAATTCAATTCTGAAAGTTCCGTTGGGTTCGTATCAGCGTTCCTGACCTGTTGACACTAAGTTTGGTGAATTTGGAGATAGTTGACCCTGACACATTTTTCGGTGCAAAGCGGGCCCACCGGTGGACCCCATTTTGGCTCGAAATTATCGTTTTTTCCCTTGTCTCCAAATTGGACCCAAGGATAGGCGTTCCTAGCTATTTGACACATTCTGAGCGTGATGGTACTGTTTATTTTAGCATTTGGAGATATCTCTGGAAATTTCCGAGAACATGACCTAAGTGGAATTCAAACATCAGGCAAGTGCACCTTGCCAAACTTGCAGTCTTTATCTTCATATTTCCTGTAATAATACTTTGCTGGTTGTCTTTTGTAAATCCATATAAACTTGTTTAAACTGATTAACCTAGGAAACGGATGACGTACCTAGTGTCCGATCCTAGTCGGGTGCCAACACCGTACGCGATGTTGGGTTCGTCATTTAGAGATGGATTTACGATACCCTTTACTTTTGTACTTGACATATCAAGTACCCTACAACCTAGGACACTTGACACTATACATGGACAGAATCTTCCTGAGACATTCATGGTGATTCTGTATAGGATACAGGACTTGACAGAGATATTCTAGTTATAGACAGTTTGACTTGTTGTATTAGTTATAATCCCGCTGACATGGACATGAGACATTATGGTCATGGTTTGCGTGATTATATTGGGTGGGGAGAGACACACAGTCTACAGGCTGTTCTATCTATATATCTACTATTATTGTGAGGTTGTAGACTCTCTAGCAGAGCTAGACCCTTTACGTGTTATTGCTGCTACCGGCTCCCCGACACAGAGCTTGTAGCGGTCTCAGCCTGAGTAATAGTGTTGCTCTCATTTGCATATCACATAGATGGTTACATAGTTTACCCTGCTGTTCATTTAATTTAATTGCACTGCTCATTTATTTGGCTTGTTTTATTTTGTGCCTTGCTATGTCCACTGAGGACATGAAATGGATTATGTCCCCAGGTTTAGCCGGGGAGCAGTACCCCGAGATATACGGGACAGGAGCTGAGGCTATTGCTGGACTTGATACTGGAGCAGAACTGAACCCTGCAAACGAGGTGACTGCCGAAGACTTCTCCTGAGTACCTGATCCCGTACTCAGTATTTGCTTATGTTTATCTCTTTTGTTCCGGGCCTATTGAGCCAGTGTATTCAGACATAAGTCGGATTGTTTCCCCGACTAACTTGTTGTTGCTACTTATTTCTATTTCATTATGCAGTTTATTTCTTTATCTTTATGGATGAGATTAGTGTGTTTTGTTGTAGTAGACCTTCGTTACAGCTTAAGTACGCCCTGATGGCTCCATTAAATTGGGTTATCCATCGGTGTGTACTGCTGGCCATTGCCACGTGTCCAGTCCCTCGATATTTTGGGACTGGGGCGTGACATAGTTTTTGTGGTGGCCCATGCAGGTCTAACTAAATTATCCGGTTTCAACTTAGGGACCGGACAGGCCTGCAATAAGATAGGATAAGTTATAGGATCTCATCCATTGATTGAATCATTTTTGGACTCTTTGTCGAATTCAATTTAATTGCTCGAATTGCATCATGATTTGATTCCTCTCTGCGTTCTCATTGTTTTTTTTTATGCAGAGTAATGGATCCCAGAAGTGGTGACGAGAATCCCTTGGGTACACCGCCTGAAGCTGTGGTTACCTGTGAAGCTGGAACGACGCCAGATATCATAGGACAATCCTCTCAGAACAATCAAACTGGCCTGCCAAGTTCCAGGTTCAGGCGTGATGACATCCCGCCTCCACCCCAGTTCCCTCCTACGATGCCTGTCTTTCCTCCAGGGTAGGCAATGGACGGACAGCAAATGTTCCAGATGTTCTACGCCATAATACAGGCACAACAACAGATCCAACAGGAGGCCCAACGTCATGAGGCCGAGAACCTAAGGAATAGTCTAGTCGCAGCATTGGAACATACAAATCCACCAAATAGGCGGCTAGCGACGGGATCCATCACAGATTTCCGTCAACTCAAACCCCGTACCTTCTCGGGCAAGGAATGACCAACTGAAGTTCATGAATGGCTTACGAACACTCAGCACCAGTTGGAGGCCGCTGAACTCCCAAGGGACAAGTGGATGATTGCCGTCCGGATGCAACTGACGGACAACGCGCACCATTGGTGGCTATCCGAAGAAAGAAGGCTCGGACATGATCAGGTCACCTGGGAGGAGTTCTCCAGACTCTTCCAGGAAATGTACATCCCTGCTGTTGCTCGGTCAGAACTCCAAGACAGATTCAATCGCCTGATCCAGGACAACATGACGGTGGAGAAATATAATGCCGAATTCATTCACCTGAGCCGCTTCGCCCCTTCTCTAATTCATACCGAAGAAGAGAAGGCGGAGAAGTTCTTTGATGGACTCAGGTTCGAACTTCAGAAGTTAATCGGATCGGTCGTGCCCATATCTTACTCCGTCGTCCTAGCTGCAGCACGTCGGATGGAGCGCGTTACTCGGAGGGAATCAAGCTTGAAACGTCCATTCTCCTCAGCACCGTCCAAGTCATCACCTGGAGATTCTGCCAAACGACCCCAGAAGAACCTGCCTCAGAAAGCAGCATCAAAGAACCTACCTACTTGTCATTACTGCGGCAAAGTAGGTCATATTGAAAGAGAATATAGACGCAAGCTGGGACTCTGCCTGGTTTGCGGATCCGGACAACACTTCTCAAAGGACTGCTCGGAACGTCGAGAGGGAGTTCCGAATCAACCAGCTCCACCTGCACCTAGGCCAGCTCTTCCAGCTGGGGGAGCAACACAGACAGGGCCTGGAGGAGCCAGGCCACCACTACCACCTCAGGCAGCTTTGTTCCAGCAGGCTCGTCAGCAAAGGGGTCCCGCTCAGGGACGAGGTCAGGCATATGCACTAGCACTCACAGAGGAAGCTACTGCAGGCGAACTGATAGCAGGTACCATATTAGTAGCTTCAATTCCTGCTGTAGCATTATTTGATTCTAGAGCCTCGCATTCATTTATTGCTGCTAGCTTCGTAGCCACACATAGAGTAGCTACCGCACCTCTCTCGAAGATGAAGAGAATTCTAACGGGAGGTAGAATTATCCCGGTTAGTGATATCTGTAGATTATGTTCGGTAGTAGTCTGTGGCCGAGAGATGCGAGCCCAATTCCTGATCTTTTCTATGCTTGATTACGATGTTGTACTTGGTATGGACTGGTTAAGTCAGTACCATGCGACACTGGATTGCCGGCTTGGAAAAGTGATATTTAGACCCCCTAGCCTTCCTGAGTTTGAATTTCTTCGAGGAGCTGTAGAACAAGGGGTCCAGCAAACTCTTAGGGTATTAACTGTAGAAGGGGATTCAGGTTACCCAAGAGTCATATCGGAATTTGTGGATGTGTTTCCCGATGACCTTCCAGGTTTACCACCTGATCGGGAGATAGAATTCACAATAGACCTAACTCCAGGAGCCGAACCTATCACTTCATCGGTATATCGGCTAGCACCTAAGGAGTTAGTGGAGCTGAAAGCACAAGTGGACGATCTCTTGGAGAAAGGATTTATCCGGCCCAGTGTTTCACCTTGGGGAGCACCTATACTTTTTATACCCAAGAAGGACGGAACTGTGCGGTTGTGCATTGATTACAGAGCCCTTAATGCTGTCACTGTTAAGAACCGGTACCCCTTACCACGCATTGATGACTTGTTTGACCAATTGAGTGGTGCTAGGGTATTCTAAAAAATTAACCTTAGATCCGGTTACCACCATATTAGGGTGAAGAAGAAAGATATCCCAAAGACGGCCTTCAGAACTAAATACGGACACTATGAGTTCCTAGTAATGCCGTTTGGTTTAACCAACGCACCTGCTGTATTTATGAGTTTGATGAACGGAGTCTTCCATCAGTACTTGGATAAGTTCGTGGTGGTATTCATTGATGATATTCTAGTCTACTCCAAGGACCACGAAGAGCACGAAGAACACCTCAGAATTGTTCTAGAAACTTTGAGAAGGGAGAAGCTGTATGCCAAGCTCAGCAAATGTGAGTTCTGTATGGACAAGGTGCCATTCTTAGGACATATTATCTCGGATGAAGGACTGTCTGTGGACCCAGAGAAGGTCACTGCAATAGAAACTTGGCCTACCCCTACCTCTGTTGCAGAAGTGAGAAGTTTTCTTGGACTTGCTGGGTATTACCGGAGGTTCGTAGAAAATTTTTCAAGGATCGCAGAGCCGATAACTAAGCTGACACGGAAGGATCAGGAGTTCAGATGGACGGAAGAATGCCAGAATGCCTTTGAAGAATTGAAGAGGCATCTAACAACAGCACCAGTCTTGACTCTTCCCTCAGGGTCAGGAGGTTTTGTTGTTTATAGTGATGCATCCGGTAGTGGACTAGGTTGTGTCTTGATGCAATATGGCAAGGTTATCGCTTATGCATCGAGGCAGCTGAAGGTCCACGAGAAGAATTACCCAACGCACGACCTGGAGTTAGCTGTAGTGATTTTTGCATTGAAGATCTGGAGGCATTATCTGTATGGAGAGAAGGTTGAAATATTCACTGATCATAAGAGCTTGAAGTATGTTTATACTCAGAAGGAGCTCAACATAAGGCAAAGGCGTTGGCTTGAGTTGATGGTGAACTTTGACATAGATCTGCAGTACCACCCGGCGAAAGCAAATGTTGTAGCCGACGTCCTCAGCAGAAAACCCTCAGCTTATTTCTTAACGGAGCAGCCTCAGCTATTGTAAACCCCCTCAATTTTATTCTGTAGATAGTTAGAGTGGGCCAGATAAAATTTTAGATAGAATATATTGAGGTTTAGAGTAGGAGATATTTTACCTGAAATTTTAATCCATTTAATTAAAACATTATTCCACCCTATCTTTGTCTAATTATTCGGAGCCCATTTTCAGCCCATAAATTCCGTACAAATTTTGTACACTCGACTCAACTCGCCAAAATTAGGCACTGGACTTTTCTGACTGTTAAAATCAACTTTTGTGCGCTCTAAATTAATTGCGCAACATTCTGAAAATCGTAAATCGTATTTTATTTCGTGTCGGACACCTGTGTCGTTACCCTCGATTTTGGGGTACCAACTTAACCCGTTGAGCCGGACCAACTAAAGGGTCCAAGACCGACTCTAAGCTCCCACTATTTTTGGCCTTTGTGCCGTTTCCAGATTTTGACCCCGCGGGCCCCAATTAAATTAAATTTGCGGGACGCGTTATCGTTAATTAAATCAGGATTTACCAACTCTGTAAATTCTATTTTAATATTAAATTAATCCCAATGCCCTCCAAATTTGACCCGCGCCTGATGCGCAACGCCCCCTCACTATGACATTTTTAAATATATTTTTCTCCGCAATTTTTGCGTCATTTCATGTGTCCATGCAAATTCCCGAATTTGTGGGGGCTAATTTGCAATTAACAAATTGTTGGCAACACCTCATTGGTCAATGGTTATTTATTGGGTCCCAAAATGGGGTCCCAATCCCAATTCCCTTATTCTTTCATGAAGAAACAAAATTTTCCTTCATGATGAATCTCTACCACTCATTTCAAATGAGAGCATCTCCACCCTCCATCCCACACAACCCTTCTTATAAAGCATCCCATCATCTCACCCTCACCTCACACTTCCCAACCGGCCCTAATCCCCATGTCATGAAAAACCCACCCCCTCTCTCTCTCTCTCCTCCCTCCTCTATTTTATTCTCCATAAAATTTCTCCTTCATCTAAAGCTTTCTTCTTCTCCTTCCTTCATTCTTCTTCACCCATTATTTCTCCCTGAAGGAAACCTCCGGCCGCCGCTGTACAGCCCCCTCCGGCCGCCACTGTGCAGTCCGCTCCGTGCGTCCGGTCCAGCTCCGGCGGAGCAGTCCTCACCGCCACCTCCAGCACTCCCTCACCAGCAGTGCTTCCCCGCCCGACGGCCGTGCTCTTCCCGCACGGACGGAACTGCAGCGTCGACCGGACCTGGTTCCCAGCCGCACTGAACTGCTCCCGACCTGCGCGGCCTGAGCAGCTCCAGCCGCTGCCACCGCAGCGTGCGGCTCCCGCTGTACGACCGGCCCGCTGCACTGCCGCGTGCGTCCCGACTCCAGCTGTGAGGCTTCCCCTCCGGCAGCCATTGCTCCGGCGGCCGAGCCCGCAACACTCTCAGCTACTCCCTACTCCCTCTCCACCATCGGCCATAGCCGACCACTCCACCACCTTCAACCACTCCTCCTCCACGACAACCTCCACACATCATCACCACCACCCCGCTGCCGATTCCCCCGGTCACCACCCTATTGATCCTCCACCACCACCATTGCACTATGCCACCCCGCACCTCCATCCGGCCATCCTCGGTTCCCCGGCCAGCAGTCACCTCGCCGAGGTGATACATTCTCTCCCCTCTCTATACACTTATACTGTTGGTGTATTGTTAGTTTTAGGATTTATGTATAAGTATTATGGTTTACTTAACTTATATTTAGGGTTTATTTCCATAGAAATGAAATGGAGTTTTTATATATATATTGTTTTGGGTTAGAGTTATTGTTGTATATTTTGTTGGGGGGAAGTTTAGTGTAGTCAAATGAACCTTGTGGTTGATGAGGTTGGTTTAGAGCTTAATCGTACATAAGTAAATAAAATGGGATTAAAAGATGTGCAGAAGATTTTAGGTTTTTGAATGCTCTAAAATTCAATGATTTAGGTTATGAATTTTATACATTGAGGTTGTGCATATATTTAAGCGCTTGAGGAAGGATGGTGATTTAACACAGTGAATAATACCAAGGAGCAGATTAATTGATAAATGGTAAAGGGATGTCGACCCTTGGGTAACTATTGGAAGATGATGATAAAGTGGTTTGATGGACATTGAGGGGCAGTAGGATTGACTGTGAAATGGTGTGAAAAATCAAACCATTAGTTAGTAATTAAGGACTGAGAAATATTAAAAATATTATTGGGGAGCGGTGCTCAAATAATTTGCGGACTGTATCTATAATCGAGGGTTTAGATAATTGGTGATTATTTATTTCGAGGATAAAAATTAAACGTGCAGGATAATGTCTGGGGATACCAGGAGGAACTTGAGGATTTCACCTACTTGAACTACTGAACCTTGTGATGAATATAGAAGGATTGAGGATTGGGTTGATGATAGTGTACAGATGACTAGCTGATGGATGTATTGTACCGATAGTCAACTGGGGTCAACCCTATAGTATCTTGTCCCTAGTGTCTTGTCCATGTGAGTTGTAGCTGAGTCTGGGTATATGCTTAGACGTGTATTACATCCCTGTCTGTCATAGAATAGATTATTGATTATTGGTTTGTATCTCATCTCTAGGTATTGCGGGACCTGAAGACTTGGATGCAGTACCCGATCCCCGACATCAGCAGCCGCACGCAGGCAAGTGTACCTTGCCACCCTGTATTTCAGTTTACAGATATTTATTGTTTCATTATATACATTATGCACGTAGTTATATTGACGTTCGATACTTTACGTCCGGATCGCAACCGGGTGTTGACTTTCGACTTAACGTCTTAGAATAAATACTAGATGCTTCATAGCACCCCGATGCACGTACCCGAGTACATCGATACCCCAGGACACACTCATACACTGTGTTCGTGCCAGATTCCTGTATCCTGATACTGACATCATGACCAGAGACTGGGACGACCTTAGGGTCGCGTCTGTTGAGTTATTTTTCCTTGTGTCGAGACTGTAGTTAGAGGTTCAGGTTCAACGCACAATCGTTGACCGCTTGGGAAGGGGAAGACAGTTACTAGACGTTGGGGCTACTCTGCACGCGCTTATATATGTATATATAGTGATCCTGTTTCATAGTGTAGTGATCCTGCTTGATAGTGGAGTGGTAGCACCCGTGTGTCTCTGTGCTCGGAGCTGCGGTACGACCCGTGTGTCTCTGTGTTCGGAGCTGCAGTTTTATTTTGGACAGCCCACGCGTCGAACATTGTCTTTAAACTGTGTCACACTTGTTGGTTATGTTAGAGTACCCTGTCGTGCACTTGTACTTTCTGTTTACTTGGCATGTTGTATTTTCTGTACCTTGTTACGTCCCTCTGAGGACCTGGTTCTCTGCCAGTTTTGCAGCATAGATGATTACGGAGCATTCGGAGTTACTATTGCAGTTGCAGGTCGTGCGGGCATGGTACCAGGTACTCACATTATATCTACCGGCATTATGTTTATTTTACATTGATTATTCATCTGCTGTTGTAGCCTAGTTTTATAGACTCATACTTCTTCTCGAGTCTATTCGAGTTAGTGTGTTATTGGGCGGCCGACCTTAGCACATGTAGCTCTTTCTTGTATACTGATGTACATTGTGGATTGAGACATAGAGGTTTACATTTATGGAATTCTAGATAGTGCCCTTTATATTACAGCTTATACGTATTCGAGTCAGACCAGAGTCTGGTCGAATGCGTAGCTGGCGTGTCACGTATTCCTGGTCCTACGTATTTTGGGACTGGGGCGTGACATGTTTTTGTGGTGGCCCATGCAGGTCCGATTTAAATCGTCTTGGTCACCTGACTGTGCCAAGCGAGCCTGCAAATTAGGAATAGATGTTATGATTGTTGAATAGGATCTCAATCCATAATCGATTTTAAAACTCTTTGTATGTGATTATCTCCCTTGGACTTCCACTTTGCATTTGTTCAAACTTCGTCAATATCGCTATCCTTGTTTCTCGTCCCCTATTGTTCGGGGAGACGAATGCTTGTGACTGATGACTTCCCTCCAGAAGAAGATTGAAGACCAGACGACAGGAGACAGAATTTGTATACCTTTCTCGGAGAAGATGTTACCCTATCAGGATAGATTGATGGGTTCTTTGGATTCTAAAACTAGTGTGGAAGTTTGGCAAGAGAGTTGGACCCAGTAGTACCCTACCCATGCTGGAGGTAACAGTGATCTTAGAAGTACTGAGAGCTAGAAGGATTGATGATCATGACCTAGAATAATTTATGGGAATGCATAGTCTGATGATGGAAACTAGCGGTTGGATATGATAGCAATACCAGGAGTGATATTATGGACTAAGAGGAGATAAAATTTCAAGCTCTCACTGGGAATGTGATGATCTAATACCAGAAATTTTAGTAGGTGCTTGGGTGATATCATTATTATAATTGTACTATGTGACTTGGACAGATAAATAACGAAAAGAAGGATTTTGAGGAATAGAATTTTAGGGGAAAACTTTGAGGAGAAGAGAATTATACATTAGGCAAGGAAAATTTTTCCTTTGAGGATTGATGTTGGAAACAGAACGGGAGAAATTATTTTAAGGTTTAGTTTAGACTATGACCTTATCCTAGACATGGATTGGTTGAGCCAATACCACGCAACGCTTGATTGCCATTATGGTTGTGTCACCTTTAGACCACCGGATTAACCTGAGTTCGAGTTATTAGAGAGCCTGGAAGCATGGTGCCCATCTACCTTGGAGGCATACAATGCAGGAGGTGAACCAGTGTACCACCATGTTATATCAGAGTTGTGGATGTGTTCTAGAGAATCTTTTAAACCGGCCACCTGACAGAGAGATAGAGTTTGCTATAGAGTTGACTCCAAGAGCCGAGTCAGTTATTTCCTGTCTTCAGACTAGCACCGATAGAGTTGGTTGAGTTGAAGGTCCATCGTGGAGGATCTCTTAGACAAGGGTTTCAGTCGGGCTAGTATTTTTCCATGTGAAGCGACCATCTTATTGTACCAAAGAAGGACGGGACGGTACGTTGCATAATGATTGCAGGGCATTAAATGTCGTAGCAAAAAAGAGCAAGTACCCTTGTCACACATCGAGGATTTATTTGAAGCAGCTAAGTGGCACACGTATTCTCGAAGATCGGTCTCAGATCAAGTTATCGCCAGATCAAGGTACGGAGAGAGTATATCCTTCAGACGAAGTATGGCCATTATGAGTTTTTAGTCATGCCGTTTGGTTTAACCAACGCGCCAGCAGTATTCATATGTTTGATGAACTATGTTTTCCACCAGTACTTAGATAAGTTCGTGGTGGTATTTATAGACGATATTCTGATATATTCCAAGAGCCAGGAGAAGCATGAGAGACATCTCAGGATTGTGTTGGAGACACTGAGACATGAGAGGCTGTACGCCAAACTCAACAAATGTGAGTTTTGCTTGGATAGAGTACCATTTCTGGGACACATAATCACCGGAGATGGGCTATCAGTTGACCCGGAGAAGATAGCTGCAGTAGAGACCTGGCCTACCCCTACATCAGTTACGGAGGTTAGGAGTTTCCTCGGACTTGCCGGATATTACCGGAGGTTCGTGGAAAACTTTTCGAGGATAGCTGCGCCTATGACGCGACTGACGCGTAAGGGCGAAGAGTTTATCTGGACCGACGAGTGTCAGGCGGCTTTCGATGAGCTGAAGAAGCGTCTGACATCGACACCGATTCTGACACTACCTTCAGGATCAGGAGAATTTGTAGTGTACAGTGATGCGTCAGGGAGCGGATTAGAATGTGTACTGATGCAACACGGCAAGGTAATAGCCTACGCATCGAGACAGTTGAGAGTTCATGAAAAGAACTATCCGACGCACGACTTGGAGTTAGCTGCGGTGATATTTGCACTAAAGCTATGGAAACACTATCCTTATAGAGAGCGTGTTAGGATTTAAAAGGAACACAAAGGTCTAAGGTATGCCTACACGCAGAAGGAACTCAACATGAGACAAAGACAAAGACAAAGGCATTGGCTAGAATTTATGACAGCTTATAATATCGAGTTGCAGTACTACCCTGGCAAGGCGAATATAATAGTAGATGCCTTGAGCAGGAAGCCTATGACATATTTTTACGACTCATTGCCAGTTGTTAGAGGATTTTCAGAAACTCAGGATTGAGATTGTATTGCCAGGCATGGATGGACAAATGGTCAGTCTCGAGGTTCAGTCTACATTGATTGAGAGGGTCAAGGCAGCCTTGCCTACAGATACGAGATTTAGACGATTGCGAGACAGGATAGAGGCCGACATGCAAACAGGACTCAGGATTCATGGAGACGGAATAATAAGGTAAGGAGATCGCCTATACGTTCCGAGTGGCGAGCTACGCCAAGAGTTGATGACCGAGACTCATAGCTCGATTTATTCTATTCATTCTGGGGGTACGAAGATGTACCAAGACTTGAAGCAACAATTCTAGTAACATGGGGTGAAGAGAGAAATTGCAAGATTTGTGGCGAAGCGTTTAGTTTGTCAGCAAGTCAAGGCTGAACATCAGAGGACTGCAGGATTATTGCAGCCACTCCCCATTCCCGAGTGGAAGTGGGAACACATTACCATGGACTTCGTCACAGGATTTCCGCGAAGCCCTAGCGGGAATGATGCAGTTTGGGTTGTCGTAGACAGACTCACCAAGTCTGCACATTTCTTGCCCTTCAGAGTTGGGAAATCCACAGAGATACTAGCTGACATGTATATGAGGCAGATAGTACGATTACATGGAGTGACTGTCAGCATTGTATCGGATCGTGATTCCAGATTCACGTCACATTTTTGGCGGAGTATGCAGGAGAGCCTTGGAACCCGTCTCAAGTTCAGCACTGCGTATCATCCACAGACTGATGGCCAGTCAGAGCGCACGATACAAATATTAGAAGATATGTTGAGAGCGTGCATGATCGATTTTGGAGAATCTTGGAAGGACCACCTACACTTGGTAGAATTCTCCTACAATAACAGTTACCAGGCCAGCATACAGATGGCACCTTATGAGGCACTGTACGACAGGAAATGTAGGTCGCCATTTTGTTGGAGTGACGTGGGAGAGCGTCAGATACTTGGTTCCGAATTGGTAACACAGACAGTAGAGAAGGTCAAGCAGATTCAGAGCCACCTGCGAGCAGCACAGGACAGACAAAAACACTGGGCAGATGCGCACCGCAGACCATTGGAGTTCAAGGAAGGTGACCATATATTTTTGAGGATATCGCCCACTCGTGGTACCATCAGATTCAGAGGCAGAGGCAAGCTGAGTCCGAGGTATATCGGACCTTTTGACATTCTGGAACGAGTTGGCGAAGTGGCATACCGTCTTGCATTACCTCCATCATTAGAGGGAGTACATGACGTATTTCACGTATCGCAGCTGAGGAGATATGTCGCAGACCCTAGCCACGTGCTTGATCATTCGGAGATTACAGACTGGCCTAGTCTGTCTTATGTAGAGCGGCCAGTTGAGATCCTCGATCGCAGCGAGAAGACTTTGAGAGGACAGACGATTCGACTGGTCAGAGTGGCATGGAAGCACCATTCACCAGGCGAGTCTACTTGGGAGCGCGAGGATTCTATTCGACAGCGATTCCCGTACTTATTTGAGGAGCAAGGTACTAATTTACATACGGCAATTTAATTATTCGTTATTTTAAATTCTGTTAGATATTATCGTGCTTTACTTTTAATTTCGGGGACGAAATTTTTCTAAGTTGGGAAGAATGTAAACCCCCTCAATTTTATTCTGTAGATAGTTAGAGTGGGCCAGATAAAATTTTAGATAGAATATATTGAGGTTTAGAGTAGGAGATATTTTACCTGAAATTTTAATCCATTTAATTAAAACATTATTCCACCCTATCTTTGTCTAATTATTCGGAGCCCATTTTCAGCCCATAAATTCCGTACAAATTTTGTACACTCGACTCAACTCGCCAAAATTAGGCACTGGACTTTTCTGACTGTTAAAATCAACTTTCGTGCGCTCTAAATTAATTGCGCAACATTCTGAAAATCGTAAACCGTATTTTATTCCGTGTCGGACACCTGTGTCGTTACCCTCGATTTTGGGGTACCAACTTAACCCGTTGAGCCGGACCAACTAAAGGGTCCAAGACCGACTCTAAGCTCCCACTATTTTTGGCCTTTGTGCCGTTTCCAGATTTTGACCCCACGGGCCCCAATTAAATTAAATTTGCGGGACGCGTTATCGTTAATTAAATCAGGATTTACCAACTCTGTAAATTCTATTTTAATATTAAATTAAACCCAATGCCCTCCAAATTTGACCCGCGCCTGATGCGCAACGCCCCCTCACTATGACATTTTTAAATATATTTTTCTCCGCAATTTTTGCGTCATTTCATGTGTCCATGCAAATTCCCGAATTTGTGGGGGCTAATTTGCAATTAACAAATTGTTGGCAACACCTCATTGGTCAATGGTTATTTATTGGGTCCCAAAATGGGGTCCCAATCCCAATTCCCTCATTCCTTCATGAAGAAACAAAATTTTCCTTCATGATGAATCTCCACCACTCATTTCAAATAAGAGCATCTCCACCCTCCATCCCACACAACCCTTCTTATAAAGCATCCCATCATCTCACCCTCACCTCACACTTCCCAACCGGCCCTAATCCCCATGTCATGAAAAACCCACCCCCTCTCTCTCTCTCTCCTCCCTCCTCTATTTATTCTCCATAAAATTTCTTCTTCATCTAAAGCTTTCTTCTTCTCCTTCCTTCATTCTTCTTCACCCATTATTTCTCCCTGAAGGAAACCTCCGGCCGCCGCTGTACAGCCCCCTCCGGCCGCCACTGTGCAGCCCGCTCCGTGCGTCCGGTCCAGCTCCGGCGGAGCAGTCCTCACCGCCACCTCCAGCACTCCCTCACCAGCAGTGCTTCCCCGCCCGACGGCCGTGCTCTTCCCGCACGGACGGAACTGCAGCGTCGACCGGACCTGGTTCCCAGCCGCACTGAACTGCTCCCGACCCGCGCGGCCTGAGCAGCTCCAGCCGCTGCCACCGCAGCGTGCGGCTCCCGCTGTACGACCGGCCTGCTGCACTGCCGCGTGCGTCCCGACTCCAGCTGTGAGGCTTCCCCTCCGGCAGCCATTGCTCCGGCGGCCGAGCCCGCAACACTCTCAGCTACTCCCTACTCCCTCTCCACCATCGGCCATAGCCGACCACTCCACCACCTTCAACCACTCCTCCTCCACGACAGCCTCCACACATCATCACCACCACCCCGCTGCCGATTCCCCCGGTCACCACCCTATTGATCCTCCACCACCACCATTGCACCATGCCACCCCGCACCTCCATCCGGCCATCCTCGGTTCCCCGGCCAGCAGTCACCTCGCCGAGGTGATACATTCTCTCCCCTCTCTATACACTTATACTGTTGGTGTATTGTTAGTTTTAGGATTTATGTATAAGTATTATGGTTTACTTAACTTATATTTAGGGTTTATTTCCATAGAAATGAAATGGAGTTTTTATATATATATTGTTTTGGGTTAGAGTTATTATTGTATATTTTGTTGGGGGGAAGTTTAGTGTAGTCAAATGAACCTTGTGGTTGATGAGGTTGGTTTAGAGCTTAATCGTACATAAGTAAATAAAATAGGATTAAAAGATGTGCAGAAGATTTTAGGTTTTTGAATGCTCTAAAATTCAATGATTTAGGTTATGAATTTTATACATTGAGGTTGTGCATATATTTAAGCGCTTGAGGAAGGATGGTGATTTAACACAGTGAATAATACCAAGGAGCAGATTAATTGATAAATGGTAAAGGGATGTCGACCCTTGGGTAACTATTGGAAGATGATGATAAAGTGGTTTGATGGACATTGAGGGGCAGTAGGATTGACTGTGAAATGGTGTGAAAAATCAAACCATTAGTTAGTAATTAAGGACTGAGAAATATTAAAAATATTATTGGGGAGCGGTGCTCAAATAATTTGCGGACTGTATCTATAATCGAGGGTTTAGATAATTGGTGATTATTTATTTCGAGGATGAAAATTAAACGTGCAGGATAATGTCTGGGGATACCAGGAGGAACTTGAGGATTTCACCTACTTGAACTACTGAACCTTGTGATGAATATAGAAGGATTGAGGATTGGGTTGATGATAGTGTACAGATGACTAGCTGATGGATGTATTGTACCGATAGTCAACTGGGGTCAATCCTATAGTATCTTGTCCCTAGTGTCTTGTCCATGTGAGTTGTAGCTGAGTCTGGGTATATGCTTAGACGTGTATTACATCCCTGTCTGTCATAGAATAGATTATTGATTATTGGTTTGTATCTCATCTCTAGGTATTGCGGGACCTGAAGACTTGGACGCAGTACCCGATCTCCGACATCAGCAGCCGCACGCAGGCAAGTGTACCTTGCCACCCTGTATTTCAGTTTACAGATATTTATTGTTTCATTATGTACATTGTGCACGTAGTTATGTTGACGTTCGATACTTTACGTCCGGATCACAACCGGGTGTTGACTTTCGACTTAACGTCTTAGAATAAATACTAGATGCTTCATAGCACCCCGATGCATGTACCCGAGTACATCGATACCCCAGGACACACTCATACACTGTGTTCGTGCCAGATTCCTGTATCCTGATACTGACATCATGACCAGAGACTGGGACGACCTTAGGGTCGCGTCTGTTGAGTTATTTTTCCTTGTGTCGAGACTATAGTTAGAGGTTCAGGTTCAACGCACAATCGTTGACCGCTTAGGAAGGGGAAGACAGTTACTAGACGTTGGGGCTACTCTGCACGCGCTTATATATGTATATGTAGTGATCCTGTTTCATAGTGTAGTGATCCTGCTTGATAGTGGAGTGGTAGCACCCGTGTGTCTCTGTGCTCGGAGCTGCGGTACGACCCGTGTGTCTCTGTGTTCGGAGCTGCGGTTTTATTTTGGACAGCCCACGCGTCGAACATTGTCTTTAAACTGTGTCACACTTGTTGGTTATGTTAGAGTACCCTGTCGTGCACTTGTACTTTCTGTTTACTTGGCATGTTGTATTTTCTGTACCTTGTTACGTCCCTCTGAGGACCTGGTTCTCTGCCAGTTTTGCAGCATAGATGATTACGGAGCATTCGGAGTTACTATTGCAGTTGCAGGTCGTGCGGGCATGGTACCAGGTACTCACATTATATCTACCGGCATTATGTTTATTTTATATTGATTATTCATCTGCTGTTGTAGCCTAGTTTTATAGACTCATACTTCTTCTCGAGTCTATTCGAGTTAGTGTGTTATTGGGCGGCCGACCTTAGCACATGTAGCTCTTTCTTGTATACTGATGTACATTGTGGATTGAGACATAGAGGTTTACATTTATGGAATTCTAGATAGTGCCCTTTATATTACAGCTTATACGTATTCGAGTCAGACCAGAGTCTGGTCGAATGCGTAGCTGGCGTGTCACGTATTCCTGGTCCTACGTATTTTGGGACTGGGGCATGACAGCTATTACAAGACTTGCAAGATCTTCAGATAGAGGTTATTCTACCTGGACAAAATGTTTTGCTGGCTAACCTCGAAGTGAAGTCATCGCTGGTGGAGAGAATCAAAGAAGCTTTGCCTAATGATGCCAGATTCCGAAGGCTGAAAGAGAGAACCGAAGCAGGCATGCAAACGGGACTTCGCATCCACGAGGACGGGACATTAAGGTACGGAAATCGCCTATATGTCCCAAATGGAGAATTAAGGCAGGAGTTGATGACGGAAGCACATAGCTCCATATACTCTGTTCATCTAGGAGGAACCAAGATGTACCGGGACTTAAAACAATATTACTGGTGGCATGGAATGAAAAGGGAGATTGCCCGATTTGTGGCAAAATGTTTAGTCTGCCAGCAGGTGAAGGCCGAGCACCAAAGGACTGCAGGTATGTTGCAGCCACTTCCCATACCTGAATGGAAGTGGGAGCATATTACCATGGACTTCGTCACTGGATTTCCAAGAAGCCCTAGTGGAAAGGATGCAGTATGGGTCATCGTGGATCGGCTCACTAAGTCGGCTCACTTTTTGCCATTTAGAGTCGGATAAACCACGGAAGTACTAGCCGACATGTATATGCGACAGATCGTAAAATTACATGGAGTGCCGGTTAGTATTGTATCAGATCGAGACTCGAGATTTACATCTCACTTCTGGTGAAGCATGCAAGAGAGTCTCGGCACCAGGCTCAAATTCAGTACTGCCTATCATCCTCAGACAGATGGCCAATCAGAGCGCACAATTCAGATCTTGGAAGATATGCTGCGATCATGTATACTGGACTTCGGAGGATCTTGGGAAGATCATCTGCACTTAGTAAAGTTCTCCTACAACAACAGCTATCAGGCAAGCATTCATATGGCACCTTTCGAGGCATTGTACGGAAGGAAGTGCAGATCACCGATATGCTGGAGTGACGTTGGCGAACGTCAATTACTGGGTCCAGAGTTGGTAACGGAGACTGTGGAGAAAGTAAAGCAGATTCAGAATCATCTCCGTGTAGCCCAGGATAGACAGAAGCATTGGACCGATGCGCACAGACGTCCCCTGGAGTTCAAGGAAGGAGAGCATGTATTTTTGAGGATCTCGCCCACTCGAGGTATTATCAGATTTGGCAGCAGAGGTAAGTTAAGCCCAAGGTATATTGGGACATTTGATATCTTGGAGCGCATTGGTGAGGTGGCTTATCGTCTTGCATTACCTCCATCCTTAGAGGGAGTGCATGATGTATTCCACGTCTCACAGCTGAGGCGATACGTGACTGACCCAAGCCATATAGTTGATCATTCTGAGATTTCGGTGGGACCTAGCCTGAGATACGAGGAGCAGCCAGTGGGTATACTCGACACCAGTGAGAAAACACTGCGAGGGCAGATAATCAGACTGGTTCGGGTAGCTTGGAAATAGCACTCTCCTAACGAATCAACCTGGGAACGAGAAGATGTTATGCGCCAGCGTTATCCACACTTATTTGCAAATGCAGGTAAAACCTAAGCATTCTTTAATTCTGTAAATCTCGTGCCTTTGTAGTTTACCCTTCGATTGCGAGGATGCAATCCTCTTAAGGGGGGTAGATTGTAATCACCCTAAAATTTTCAGATTTTTAAAAAAATCAATTTTTGGGAATTTTCTGCAATTTTTTAGAAATTTACATAGGTCCTGTGGTGATTTTATAATTTTTAATTGCTAATAAACAATATTAAAATATTATGAAAATATGATTTTATGGTGTAAAATAGAAAACCGGACTTAGGGTTATTTTTCTAGATTTTATTGGGCCTCAGACCTATTTTTAAATGCCTAAAGACTAATTAAACTATTTACTAATTAATTGTTTATTTATTTATTATTATTATTATTATTATTATTGTTTTATTTATTTTTTTGTTTTGGGCCCGGCCCGGCCCAGTGGGCCGAGCCCAGCAGCCCAGCCCACCCAGCCACCCTAGCGGGTCGGGCGGGTCCGCCCAACCCGGAACCACGCCCGACCCGGTCCCATTCTCTTCCCCACGTCGCCTGTGTGCGACCGGATCCCTCGGCCACCGCCCGGTTCTTCCGCCCCCTCCGCCGGCACGTCCCCACGACCTCCCCTCGGCCCGCCTCCTCCGCCACGACCCCGCCCCGGAGCCTCCCTAGAAAATCCCTCCCCTCACCTTCTCCTCCCTCACTTAACCCAAACCCTAACTCCGGAAGCCGGACCCCCTCGCTCCCACACCATCTTCTCCCCGCCTCCTTCCTCCTCACAGCCTCCTCCGGCCTCACGCAGCGGTTCTCCTCCCCGGCGACGACCGCTTCCCCGTGACCACCTCACCCTAGCCAACCCCGCCCGAGACCAGCCGCAGAGCCCGACCCCAGCCGTGGCTCTTCTCCTCGAGCAGCGCCACCTCGTCGCCCCGGTGACCCTGATCTCCGGCGACCCTCCGCCCAGTACCGTGCAGCTTCGACGTACCTTTGCCCAGACACGGACACAACAGGGGATACCCGGACACAGCCCCAGAACAGTAAACCCTAACCCTAGGCGTGTCGGACACGAGTCTGACACGAGGAAACTCGGGCTTTTCGGACCAGTTCAGGTAACCATAACTTCTTGCTCGTACCTCCGTTTTCGATTCTGTAAATTGCAACGCGAAGCCTGTATGACCCTCTCGGTGCCCGAACAAACCGCTCGGGGCATCGCGTCCTGTGGTGATCGCACACCGCGATCCAAAAACAGAAAAAACCAGACCCTGTTTTACCCCGAAACTGAGTACGCCCCAACAAACGGGACGACTTGGTCGCGTACGGTCTTCATAGATACGTGCGCATCGTCGATACGGACGTGTGGGATTTCGCAGAAGCTGATTCGGATGTGCGTGCACACCGGAATCAGTGCGTGTCCGCGGACATCGCCCCGTATCCAACTTTTCTGTAACTCACCCTAACTTCGTACACACACGTCAGATCGAGACGAAACTTGCACCATCGGACTCATAGCAATACGCTGGTCCTGTGGGTCACGTTTGGTTCGATTCTGAGAACTTTGACGAAATCGCGTGTCGTGGGCCCTACAGGCCCCACTCGACAGACGATTTTGTGATCGGCTCATCGGAATTCAATTCTGGAAGTTCCGTTGGGTTTGTATCAGCGTTCCTGACCTGTTGACACTAAGTTTGGTGAATTTGGAGATAGTTGACCCTGACACATTTTTCGGTGCAAAGCGGGCCCACCGGTGGACCCCGTTTTGGCCCGAAATTACCGTTTTTTCCCTTGTCTCCAAATTGGACCCAAGGACAGACGTTCCTAGCTATTTGACACCTTCTGAGTGTGATGGTACTGTTTATTTTAGCATTCGGAGATATCTCTGGAAATTTCCGAGAACAGGACCTAAGTGGAATTCAAACATCAGGCAAGTGCACCTTGCCAAACTTGCAGTCTTTATCTTCATATTTTCTGTAATAATACTTTGCTGGTTGTCTTGTGTAAATCCATATAAACTTGTTTAAACTGATTAACCTAGGAAACGGATGACGTACCTAGTGTCCGATCCTAGTCGGGTGCCAACACCGTACGCGATGTTGGGTTCGTCATTTAGAGTTAGATTTACGATACCCTTTACTTTTGTACTTGACATATCAAGTACTCTACAACCCAGGACACTTGACACTATACATGGACAGAATCTTCCTGAGACATTCATGGTGATTCTGTATAGGATACAGGACTTGACAGAGATATTCTAGTTATAGACAGTTTGACTTGTTGCATTAGTTATAATCCCGCTGACATGGAAATGAGACGTTATGGTCATGGTTTGCATGATTACATTGGGTGGGAAGAGACACACAGGCTACAGGCTGTTCTATCTATATATCTACTATTATTGTGAGGTTGTAGACTCTCCAGCAGAGCTAGACCCTTTACGTGTTATTGCTGCTACCGGCTCCCCGACACAGAGCTTGTAGCGGTCTCAGCCTGAGTACTAGTGTTGCTCTCATTTGCATATCACATAGATGGTTATATAGTTTACCCTGCTGTTCATTTAATTTAATTGTACTGCTCATTTATTTGGCTTGTTTTATTTTGTGCCTTGCTATGTCCACTGAGGACCTGGAATGGATTATGTCCCCAAGTTTAGCAGAGGAGCAGTACCCCGAGATATATGGGACAGGAGCTGAGGCTATTGCTAGACTTGATACTGGAGCAAAACTGAACCCTGCAGACGAGGTGACTACCGAAGACTTCTCCTGAGTACCTGATCCCGTACTCAGTATTTACTTATGTTTATCTCTTTTGTTCCTGGCCTATTGAGCCAGTGTATTCAGACATAAATCGGATTGTTTCCTCGACTAACTTGTTGTTGCTACTTATTTCTATTTCATTATGCAGTTTATTTCTTTATCTTTATGGATGAGATTAGTGTGTTTTGTTGTAGTAGACCTTCGTTACAGCTTAAGTACGCCCTGATGGCTCCATTAAATTGGGTTATCCATCGGTGTGTACTGCTGGCCATTGCCACGTGTCCAGTCCCTCGATATTTTGGGACTGGGGCGTGACAAAGTGTGATTCACGTTCAGTATTCATTACCCTGATGCGTACCCCTGGTTCGGGGATTGCCTTAGAGACCTAACGGTCCCGGATACTTGCAGGTTCATTCAGGCATGGAACGACTACGTAGTAGTCTCCCGGGGTTTGGATGAAAACATGGCAACGTACAGGCAGACAAGCATGCGTTTCTAAGGAACATAAGTAAACACGTTTGCTCGGACCCGAAGGTAAGCCGAGAGATGAAGCCGTTAGGGACTTAGCATGCGAGGGTCCGAATATAATCAGTATTTTAATTTCCATGTTCTAGCATAAGCAATACAAGTTAGGATTATTCCCTTAGCTAGGTGCGTTGGATTCTTATTAGCATGCAGGGGGTGATTCACCTAGCGACTAGCATTAATATTCTAGATTTTATGTGTGCTGGCTAAGCAAAGACAAACTCACCGTAGCCACCCACCTTAGCGATGATTCGTCTCGGTAGAGCGATACGTCAAGCGAGCCTCTGAAAGCCGAAGTTGATTTCCTGTAGGGACAAGTCTGGATATCCTTTGCTTCTTGTTTGAGGCAAAGCGAGTCGGGACAGTTGCACTTTTGCCGTTTGAGACGGTAGTCCGTTAGAACGGAACGGGGTATTACACCCAGCAATCGGGTTACTGTGTGCAGATTGTACACAGTATTGAGGCACCGCACACTGTGTAGATTAGAAGAATGGAAGACTAGCAGTTGTTGTACACTATGGCAGGCAATTACCCGAACATCAGTAAAAAGGGAAGGCTAGCAATAGTAGTTCAAGCAGGGGAGGAGGCAACAAGTCTGCAGGAGGTTCGGGCACAGCTGCAGCCAGTGCACTGTACTGTATCTGCACAGTGTAAGTGATGCACAGTAACCGTGCAGATTTCTCTGTGCAAGTGATGCACAGTTCAGTTCGGTTCTGATTGGTTTGTGCTTAAATTTCAGATTAGTCCAGTGGGTAGATTTTAGCTTCTTGTATCCGTAGATAGGTAGTTAGTTCGTCTATTAGTTAATATATAGTTAGTTTAGTTATTAGTGATTCATTAAGATAGATATAATTAGTTATTTGTAGGTGTTAAAATAATTATGCTAGCAAATAGTTAGCTAGGCAGATTTTATTAAGAGTTAGTATATGTAAATACTTGTATTAGTTGTTAGTAGCAGATAACATATATATGTATTTTATAGTATAGTTTGTATTGTTAGTGTACATTGGGTATGTTAGTAGTTATAGTACTTAATAGCTAGGAGTAGCAAAGGGTTTGGCATTGGGGTTTAGGCATATGTTAGTTATATGCAATAGGATTTGGTTTACCTCGGGTTATCTTGAGATACCAAGGTATTGGACGATACCCAAAGTATTGAGCTTGGGTATCAAGTTAGGTGCGATACGCATTGGTGCAAGGCCAAGGTATCCTATTTTAATTGGTTTTATCTAGTATTATAATGTTTGATTTGTATACATATATAAAACACTATTTTTCTATTCAAAACTTGTGTATCTTTGGATTCGGCTCTTTGAATGTATTATTGTGTCTTAGCTTAGCTAGCATAGCGTAGTTTCATAGTATATCGACTTAGTGACTTAGCATTAGACTCTTGCAACATAGAATTCATTGGTTTGACTTAGAAATGGCGTATCGACCTAGAGTTGCATCAACTTTAACTATTTTTATTATTGAACTTTGTATTGATGTAACATACCATTTATAGGTTGTGAGACACCAGCTTAGGCATCGAGAGACATACCTTGCTTAGGACTTCAGGCGAGTACATTTCTCTTATTATTTTTAATTTATAATATTGTATATATGCATGTTCAAGAATTGTATACATTGATCCTGACACAATGATTTCACGGTTTGGTTCTATATGGATCCTGTTAGGAGGTGTTATCCCCTACCGTGTTCACCGGGTACTTAGTCACACATATTTTATCGTGTGCATCGGGTATTAATTTTCATGTACTTCTTGTGCATCCACTATTTCGTGTGCTAGTGTGACTATATCGTATTCATGTACATAACGTGTCGTGATTGGATCCATGAGTATTGGTTGGGGAGGGAGAGTAGAAGTTGGTTATGTGATCAAAGCCCTATTGATCTCATGTGCATATCGATTATATACCTCACATATAATGGAGTTACCTTTATACCTCATGTGCAACCTAAGCCAATCACATAACAAACTTGTACTCTAAATCACGTAGCTAGTATTCTTTTTTTTCTACTTGCAGTTTATTTTCGTAGTTACTTTCCAGTTCTTATTGTGCTTATTGCCTGTTCTCCCTGTATTGTACATTCTTACCACTTATGCATCTTGTATTCTTTTCTATTGCTCGTTATATATACTCGATTATGTAATTGAAAATACTTTCAGAGGTATGTACTTTGCTCCAATCCTAACTGGATATATTTTTCAGATGATTGGATAGAGGAGTTGTGTCCCACGTATTACGGCCCGTAGGAGGGTGAGACTTTAGAGAATACTCCCCTAGAGCAAGAGGATATAGTACCAGTGATTGAGGAGGTTTAGTTTATGATTGGTGGTTTTGTATTAGACTATTCTTTTGGTGGATTCAAAGTTTGTATTATTATTTCAGACTTGTGGATTGTATCTTGTTTCTTTCCTTCGCTATTCCATTCGTGCATTATTCTTCCTTAGTTTGTTTTATGATTGAGATTAGTTATTCTTGTGAGATACCATATTGTTCCTCCGTTTGGAGTTAAGATGATTGAGAAGTACCATATTATATTATTGAGATGTTAGATAGTTAGAAATAATCCAGATAGCATACTATCGCCAATTCTACGACGTAGGCTGGACGTAACCACGTACTCATGTCCAAATATCCGGGTGCGGGTCGTGACATGTTTTTAGTAGTGGCCCATGCAGGTCTCGAATTCTTAGTTGTGCTCGTCTAGAGTACTGCTACGAGCCTGCTTTAGGATATAGGATATAGGCTGAGAGTATACTCGATCACAACTAGAAAAATTCCAATATCTGTTTTACAAATCCTTATCTATTAAATATTGTCTTTCATTTTGAATAAAGTTTTGTCCTTCTTTGATGATATCGCATTATATTCAATATTGATTCCATATTTTAATCTGTCTTCAGGATGCCTCCGAAGATCAGATTCTATCGCTCGGGAGCAGCGACAGCTTCCTTAGATACTTCCCGGCCTGCTGCGGAGAGGGTAGCAGCTACTACTGCTTCTTCTTCAGTTGAGAGGGTTGTCTCACCGGTTCAGGTAGGAGTCTCAGCAACCGTCTTTGGGGGTGCTCCTCCCCAGTTCGGAGGGTAGCTCTAGTTGTTTTCGAAGGACTTCCACCACCACCGCCAGTACCTGTTGATGCTACACAGTTGTTCGTATTTTTCCAGCAGATGATGGAGGCCCAGAGGGCCCAGGCTGAGTCACAATACCGGCAGACTGAGGTGATAAGACAGGACATTGAGAATGCTCACCAGGTGGCCATTACCGCAATAGAGAGGATAGCTGTAAACCCCCTCACCCAAAATTTGGTCTACTTGGCATAGATAGAGAAACTAGGGCTAGTTTGAATCCAAATAGAAATAGGACACGGTATTTATTTAATTTTGTATTGTTTATGACACGTAGCGCACCTTACCGTTGCTTCGATAATTGGGGCACCTCACTAGCCACTGCCTTTCTACAAACTCCACAATCTTATCCTAGACGTGATCGTCTACCATTCTGACTTTGGTGTAACTTATAATTATGCTTTTTTGTGCTACATTTTAGTCTCACAACATTCATCGCAGACGTTATTATTTAATTCTAAATGAAATACGACTTTGTACCCTTGTTCGTTCCAATCAAAATTGGAGACACAATCTTGATACGTTTTGTGCAACCCGAATTTTATTAATATTCTGCACTGAATCCTCTACATCCCTGACACTTGTGTCCTACCTAATTTTATTCTCATTTACTTCTAATTAATTCAAGAACATCTTGAGCACTAATTTTAATTAATTAAAATCTAATTTCTGTCTTTGTACAATTTTCTAATTGTTGGGCGCTTTTATGCAAAGACGTATTGAGGTGTCCACCCAATTGGACAATACATGAAGAAATCTAACTTTTCCCTTCATAGGAATTTTTCTATAATTTTTTGGAGTGTGCAACGCGCAACATCGCCCCTTTATTTTAAACCTATCCCCGCATTAAAATAATGCGATTATGGCCCTCCAAACATCCACATGTGAGCCCAAGGCCCAACCCAAGAGAATGTTGACCAAAGTCAAAATATTCCAAGGTCAAACCAACCCTCCCTCACATGTATATAAATACCTCTTTTCTTTTTTCTTTTTTTATTAACACAAAACCTAAAATTTAAAACTCAGCCGCACCCCCCATCGTACTGTTCATCAACCTCCTTCTTCTCTGCTCGCCACCGGAGCACTCGTCGGCGTAGCCCGTCACTACCGCACTCGACCTAACCGCCTGAGCCCCTCGACCTCACTGCACCTCGACCACCCAGACACCTTCCACCGCTGGATCCACGCGATAGCCGACCCAACCTCCCTCTTCCCGATCTCCTCCTCTCCCTCCGGCCGAGCTCCCAACCGACTGCACAACCGACGACCGCGACCAATCTCCTCTACTGCACGAACCAACACCACCACCACCATTGCCATCTCATATCCCCTCTTCCTCCATCCCGAGCCACCGTGACCCATCAACCTATCTCGACGTCGGAGTCGACCGGACCACCCGACCACGCTGTTCCTCCTCCCGTCGACCCCAGCGTCCCCGCAGAGCCACCCCTCGCCTCTGCAACCTCGGTGCACCTCGTCTGCACCACCATCTCCCCATCATCTTCACCCCAGCGGCCATCCCCTCCGGCTATCTCGATCCCCCTGACCGGAGTATCAACACCACTACCTGTCCCCGACCTCCTTCCTCCTCCCTCCTCCCGGAGCAACATCACCAACCCCCCCTCATCCCTGACCTCGACCCAGCACCTCCCTGGCCGGACCTCCCCTCCCCCTGGCCGGCCTCCGGTCAACATCAACACCCATCATCGTCATCACCTTCACCATTATCATCGATCATCAACGCAATCACCATCGTCATTATCATCGTCGTCACCATCGCCATCATCGTCATCACCCTCGTCGTCCCCGTCGTCATCATCGTCAACTACCTCGTCTTCATTATCGTCTTCGTTTACGTACCCCGAGGTAAGAATGTGTACCCCTCCTTTCATATTTTATGTGTGTATCCTATTAGTATGTTTTAAGTATTTATATTGGTATATTTATATATATATATATATATATATATATATATATATATATATATATATATATATATTTATATATATACACATATATATATATATAGTAAATTTCTCAACTGGTAGACATACACATGTATATGTATTATATATGTATCCCTAGTATATGTTAATACATATATAGTATAAATCCAGTTAGTATATATATATATATATATATATATATATATATATATATAGTGTATATATGTATTATAAGTATTAATGATATATGCTAGATAATAATAATGTATATTTATATATTTACTAGGTGACCCGAGCGTAACCACGGATATCTCGTAGTTACGTTGACCTGTAACCATGTAATTTTGCTAGCAGACTGCCATTATGTACACTAACGTACATGCGAGCCCCCTATCATTTGGACTGTCTGTTTTGCACAACAATTACAGACGCGACACCCGTGCGATTAGACGCACACTTGACCCTAGTTGACCAGTGACATACCTAGCTATGCACTGAGTTCAAGATATTTATGATTGTGTATGTGCTAGTGTAATGACTAATGTTGTGTTGTATTATATTATATGTATATAGGACATACCGGATTTTTCTGCATGACTTCAGGAGCAGGTTATTGGTACTTCACAGCTTCTTGCCAGGCAAGTATACCTTGCCTTGTTGTACTGTTGAAATTCTGTATTATTATTTGCATGTCTATATTATATAACTGTGCGCGTCCGAGAGAGACTCGGGTGCAGTCAACGAAGGCATTGACGTTAGGACTTGTGTCTGACCTAGTGTCTAGTAGGCCCACCTAAAGTTATAGAGTTATTGTTATGACTCCCCAGGCCTTGACATATTTCTTACACGTATTGTGAGTCTCATGTAGGGCACGGACTTGCGTATGTGGTTGGCCACCTGTACATGTAGGTCATACAACGGATAGGGTATAACTGCTAATAGTGATGCATGTTAGAAGACTTAGCAGTTTTTAGTAGGCGGAGCATAGACTATCATGGTACGATAGCCCAATCCTTGTCCTTGTTTGGTTGTAAGGTTGGGCTATTGTTCTAGCGATAGAGTATGAGACAGAGTTACGATGCCACGGCATAGTAGCTAAGACGTGTTGTGGATACAATATGCATAGATCATTGGGTGGGGAGGACGACTAGTAGACGTATGGGATACCCCACTTCCTTTACACTGCTGCCACACTCGACAGAGTGATATGGACGATATATATTATACTGCTGCCACGTTCTTCGGAGCAATATTGACGATATACTGTACTGCTTCCACGTTCTTCGGAGCAGTATGGACGATATATTATACAAATGCCATGCTCTTCGGAGATGGACGCTATTATATAGTGCCCTGGTATGGGGGCATATGTGGCATATACTAGCCAATTGTCACGATTGGTGAATTATGTCAGCATATGTCTAGCCTACACTTTCCCATACTCTCAAAGTTGTCCTCTAGTTGCATTTCACTTAGATGGTTAGGTCACCCTGGAGTTTTTACAGTATTTACTTTATGGCATGCTTTTATGTATCTTGTTATGTCCCTCTGAGGACCTGGTCCCTTTCCAGGTGTAGGTGTTCATGAGTATTCGCAAGAGCGCAGATCCAGCCTTGCTACTTATATTCCGAGGAGGTCTTCTCTTCGAGCCTCATGATTGTTAGAGGTTGTACTTATATTGTATTTATCTCATTTATTCTATATTCTAGTTCGGCAGTGGATTTGTTTCCATCCGACTACCATCATTAGATACTTTATATTAATATCTAGTTATAGGTATTGGTTATTCATTTATATATGATTTTTGTGGATGAGATTTAGTTATGCTCTGAGATATATATGTTTACCACTGGTGAATTGTTATTCATATTACAGCGTACGTGTGATATGGTTTCCATATATTGGAGTGCCATATTCATACGGTTGGCATGCTTACGTGTCCTAGTCCTACGTATTTTGGGACTGGGCCGTGACAATAGCGCCACCATAGCCACTAGAGGTACAACCCAGGCCCGGTACCATACAGTACTTCAAGAAGTTGGATCCCCAATCTTTTAAGGGGACATAGGGCAATATATATGCAGATGACTATTTAGAGAACATGGAGCGCGTCATGCGCTTATCCCGTCTTGTAGAGGACTTGATGGTGGAGGCAACGGGACTGCAGATAATGGACATCGCCAGTACTTGGTTCCAAAATGAGCCACAGATTATCGATCCAAGATTGACATGGGGTGAGTTCAGGGACTTGTTTAGAAGAAAGTTCTTTCCGCCCACCGAGAGACTTGATTTGGAGCGACAGTTCCAGAACCTTCACCAGGAGAATATGTCGGTAGAGGAGTATGCCGCCGAGTTCGGCAGGTTGAGCAGATATGCAGACTACAAGGTGAGAGATCCTAAAAATCGGACGAGTAGATTCAGAGAGGGCCTGAATTGGGAAGTGAAGGCTCTCATTTCTTCGAGCTATGAGACGTACACAGATATCTTGAGGGAGGCCCGCAAGGTCGAGAGAGACATGAGTTTGAGGCCCAAGAGGGACCAAGATATTTTTGGTGGCAGCAGCAGCGCGGGTCCAGCTAAGAGGCCCTATTTTCAGCCACAGAGGCAGCAGTTCCATGCGCCTATCAGAGCACTAGTACAACAGATGTACCAAATACATAGGCTAGCCCAGCCGGCTCATGTTTGCCCCCTTCTGTAAGAAGACAGGGCATGGATGGGATGTTTGCAGGAAGAGACTTGGTCAGTATTTGTTTTGTGGTTCATCAGACCACCAGCTGAGGGATTGTCCCAATACATTAGCTCGTACATGTCAGGATGTAGCCCCGATTCAGAGGATACCCACGAGATACTCAACAGGACAGCAGAGAGGATCTCCTTTGCAGCCCCAGTAGCAGAGGTTCGTGCAGCACCAACAGAGAGGTGCACATCAGGGGCAAGCTTTTGCCCTGACCGTGGAGGAGGCAGAGCCAGTTGGAGATGTTATAGCAGGTTCAGTCTTACTTTATTCTTTTCTAACTCATGTTTTATTTGATTCTGGTGCTTCTCATAGCTTTGTATCTGTATCTTTTGCTTAGAGACATCACCTTGAGTCTTAACCGTTGGCGAGGACTTGCAAGATCACGACCGGGGGTGGCATCATCTTGGTCAGTGTTGTTTGCAAGAACCAGAAAGTTTATTTGGAAGGCCATGAGCTGAGCGTATGTTTACTTGTAATGCCACTTCCGAGTTATGATATAGTACTCGGGATGGATTGGTTGAGAGACATCATGCTAGTATCGATTATCGTGGAGGCAGAGTTTTATTTCAGATGCCAGAAGAGCCAGAGTTCGAGTTCGTCCAAGGAACAGAGTAGAGCGAGGGCAATTTCTGTGGAGCTTTGGTAGAAGAGCAGGAGCCGCCACATCCGTTGATTGCAGAGTTCTTGGATGTCTTCCCAGAGGAGTTGTCGGGGTTACTGTGGAACAGAGATGTGGAATTATCTATAGATTTAGTGCCAGGTGCAGAACCGATCTCTCAGCACGTCTATAGAGTAAACAACAATGAACTGGTGGAGTTAAAGAAGCAGGTGGATGAGTTGCAAGACAATAGTTTTATCCGTTCCCATTCATCACCATGGGGTACTCCGATACTGTTTGTACCAAATAAGGATGGGTCGGTACATATGTGTATCGACTACAGGGCACTTAATAACCTCACTATCAAGAATAAATATCCATTGTCGCAGATTGATGACTTGTTTGACCAGTGGAGCGGAGCAAAGGTATTCTCCAAGATAGACTTAGGGTCAGGGTACCACCAGTAAAAGTGAAGAGGAAAGATATCCCAAAGACAGCTTTCAGGACTCGTTATGGGCAGTTCGAGTTCTTGGTGATGCCGTTTGGGTTGACTAATGCCCCGACAGTGTTCATGAACCTGATGAACAAGGTATTTCATCAGTACCTGGACCAGTTTGTTGTAGTCTTCATAGATGATATTCTGATATATTTGAAAACCCCAGAGGAGCATGAGCAACACTTGAAGATTATTCTGGAGACCCTCAGGAAGAAGAACCTGTATGGCAAGTTATCAAAGTGTGAATTCTTCCTTGATAAGGTTGAATTCCTTGGGCATGTTATTACAGGAGATGGAATCTCAATGGACCCGAAGAAGATCTCAGCAGTTAAATCGTGGTCTACCCTGAGTTCAGTAGCAGAGATCAGGAGCTTCCTTGGATTAGCAGGCTACTACCGGAGGTTTGTTCAGAACTTTTTCAGACTAACAGAGCCGATGACTAGGCTGATCAAAAATGATATAGAATTCGTCTGGACTGAGGATTGTTAGTCAGCATTTGAGGAACTGAAGAGGAGATTGACTACAGCTCCTATCGTGACACTACCATTAGGAGCAGAAGGATTTTCTATTTATAGTGATGCATCAGGGAAGGGTTTGGGTTGTGTGTTACAGCAACACGGGAAGGTGATTACCTAAGCTTTCAGGCAATTATGCCCGCATGAGAAGAACTACCCTACCCATAATTTGGAGTTGGTAGTGGTTATCTTTGCTCTCAAATTATGGAAACACTACCTATATGGAGAGAGAGTAGATATCTTTACAGACCATAAGAGCTTAAAGTATGTGTTTACACAGAAAGACCTCAACATGAGACAACAACGATGGTTGGAGCTGATGAAAGACTTCGACATATCTTTGTAGTACCATCCAGGAAAGGCCAATGTAGTCACAGATGCTTTGACCAGGTATCTCGTGGCTACGTGCTTGACTAGAGACAGACATTTATTGGCAGATCTCGACAGTTTGGGCATTGAGGTATTGATTCCGGGAGTCGCAGCACAGATGTAGGGACTTCAGGTTCAGTTAGAGCTGATGGACCGAGTCAAAGCCGGACAATATGAGGATGAGTCTCTGAGGAGCATCAGAGCACAGGTTCAGGTCAGGCTGGCAGAGGACTTTATCATTGCAGATGATGGATCATTGTGACACGGTACCAGGTTGTGTGTACCGAGAGAAGCATTGCGCGAGAAGATTCTGCAGGAGGTGCATCGTTCTCAATACTCTATGCTTCCTGGTGCCAACAAGATGTATAGAGACATGAGGGAGCATGTATGGTGTTATAGCATAAAGTGGGAGGAAGCTAGCTTCGTGTCCAGATGCTTAGTTTGCTAGCAGGTCAAGGCGGAGAGACAGAGACCAGGAGGATTACTTCAGCCTTTGCCCATTCCTGAGTGGAAATGAAAATATGTGACCATAGATTTTGTATCGTGGCTTTCGCGTTCTCCAGGAGGCAAGGATGCAATTTGGGTTATCGTGGATAGGTTGACCAAATTAGCCCACTTTCTGCCATTTAAAGTGGGTACATCTACGGAGAGACTTGTAGAGATGTATATGTACTAGATTGTCAGATTGTACGGTATTCCAGTGAGCATTATCTCGGATTAGGATAGTCGCTTCATGTCCCATTTCTGGAGGAGTTTGCAGGCTAGCTTGGATACTCAGCTCAAGTTTAGCACCGCCTATCACCCTCAAATGGACGAACAGTCGGAGAGGACTATTCAAACTCTCGAGGACATACTACGCACTTGTGTTTTGGATCTTGGAGGTTCTTGGGAAAATCACCTTCACTTGGTAGAGTTTTCATACAACAACAGCTACCAAGCCAGCATTGAGATGTCATCATTCGAGGTATTGTATGGACGGAGGTGCCGCACTCCGTTGTCCTGGGATAATATTGGTGACAGAGATTTATTGGGACCAGAGATGGTAGTGGATGCAGTAGAGAAGGTGAAGCTTATCAGGGACAGACTTCGAGTAGCGCAGGAAAGGCAGCGGCATTGGGCTGATAGCTACCGGAGACCTTTGGAGTTTAAGGTATAGCTTTAGTTTGTTTTGCTTGTGCTTTATTGTTATTGTTGTTAGATGCTAAGGTTGTATTTTATGCTAGGTTGGCGGTCTAGTTTTCTTGAGGATTTCTACGACATGTGGCACGATTCGTTTCGGTGGAGGCAGTAAGCTTAGTCCGCGATGCATCGGTCCTTTCAGTATTCTTGAGAGGGTTTGTGCTGTCGCTTATAGACTAGACTTACCATCTACTTTGGAGGGAGTGCACAACGTATTTCATGTGTCACAGTTAAAACGGTACGTGGTAGATCCCAGTCATGTATTGGATCACTCAGAGATAGAGGTGGGCCCTACTCTCAGCTATCCAGAGCAGCCAGTGGAGATTCTGCATCGAAGAGAGAAGGTGCTGAGGAACCAAATGATTCCTTTGGTGCGCATCGCGTGAAGGAATCACTCGCCAGGAGAGAGTACCTGGGAGCGAGAGACCGAGTTGTGCGAGCGATATCCGTATCTGTTCGAACCGTGAGGTATAATTCTTTCTTGCATTATATTATTTGTTTTGGTAGATAGTTTCTTCCTTAATTTCGAGGACAAAATTTTTCTTAGGTGGTAGGTTTGTCACCCTCACATTTTTCATCCAAGTGTAGTTTGGTAATTGATAATAGGTATTATTTATTTTAGGATTATTTGTATTTAATATTGTGCATGCATAATTTATTTAATTTTGTATTAATTATTGTTTGTTAGTTATAGTTATTTTTGACTTGTGTAGTTGACCAAACTCAATTATTAGAATGCATGAACCAAACTTTTAGACTAGTTTAGATTGAGCCCATGAATTAGGCTCATGGATTAGGAGGCTTGATTAATTAGTAAAACCATTACACTAGAACATTTTCTCCCTAATTAATTTCTTTATGTGAGGTCCCAAGGGGTGTTTGTGACTTTTTACTTTGCATGGAGGGGTTTATATGGCCGGCCTTAGCTAGAGGAGAGAGAAAACATTTTATTTTACCAATTCCCAAATTCTATATTTATAATTTTTCCTCTTCCAAATTTTCTCTATTACCTCATCAATTCTCCACCAATTCTTCACCAATCTCTTTCCAAATTTATCATTGAGGTTGCTATAACAAGGATCTACAAGAAGGAAGCAAGGAGCAAGGAGTAGGAGGCCAAGATCTACAAGGAGAGGAGCTACATGGCAATTATGGACTTTTCATTGAGAATCCATCTCCAATAGGTAAAATTAAGTTTTATCCCTTCTAATAGACTCTAGATCTGATATTTAACCATGAGAAACTAACTCACATGCATAGGCTACCCATAACAACTAGTTTTAGGTTCATCGAAGACCTACGGTGGAAGTTATGACAAATTTGGTACCAATTTTGGAGAAATTTTGAGATTGGCACATATTGTGCTTGTCAATTAATCTAATTGACACTTGATTTCTTATTTGTGACTAGTGTCATGCCCACAATTGGTTACGTGTAGGCCGTATCTCGCTAATTTGACGAAACGGGTTAATTTTAGGGTTTTCCTCCAACACGGGGCCTTGTGCATATCACATTATGATACGGACACGTAGACACTCTAATTACTATATGTATTATTCATAATTTATGTATTAGACTTGTTCGTATCCTCCGAGATACGTTTGGTTGTGTGTTGGAGCCGTATCGCAAGCGTATCATAGAGAAAGTGTGATACGGGTGCGATGCGCTCCATGTGTTTGTTGTTTGGCTCATTTTACTATATGTGAATATGTATTTATATATGTATATGCTATCTATGTATGGTATAGTATATATAATAGTGTATTTTAGGTTTATGTATATATGCATGTCTATATGTGTATGTAATAGAGTATCTAGATATATATAACTATAGGTGTATATATCTATATATATGTTTGTTTATATATATATGGTTAGAGATATATGTACCTTAGTAGTGAGGGTTGATACACATTAATACATGTAATAGAGAGGTATATTGATGTGTATGCATTGTTATCTGTATGTGTTTATATATATATAGCTATGTATAGACCTATATCTATATGTAAATATATGGGGATATGTATATGTATATATATGCTTAGATGTTAAGTGTTATGATTGTGTATGTATGACTATGTATGCTTGAGTGAGTGAGAGGGACTCGACATTTCAATGAAGAGCAGCGGGTTGTAAGGGGGCTCGGGGCAGAGCTCACTCTGCAAACACAGGTTATGCTAGATTACATCATTTGCATTTAGAAGCAAAACAGTCAGCATATATGGACAATATGTCTCAAGCAGGAGGTTTCTGCACAGAACTGTGCAGAAGGACTTGGCAGTCTTGAGGAGCAACAGACCCAGCAATTCGGTCACTATGTGCAGATTGCACATAATAATGAGGCACCGTGCACTGTGCAGATTAGAAGAAAAGAAGGCTAGCAGTTGCAGTTGTACACTGTGGCAACCAAATACCCGAACATCAGTGAAAAGGGAAGACTAGCAATAGCAGTTCAAGCATGGAAGGAGGCAGCAAGTCTACAGGTGGTTCGGGCACAACTGTAGCTAGTGCACTGTGCAGTATCTGCACAGTGCAAGTAATGCACAGTAACCGTACAGATTTCTCTGTGCAAGTGATGCACAGTTCAGTTCTGTTCTAGTTGGTTTATGCTTGAATTTCAGATTCGTTTAATGGGTAGATTTTAACTTTTTGTATCAGTAGATAGGTAGTTAGTTGGTCTATTAGTTAATATATAGTTAGTTTAGTTATTAGTAATTCATTAAGATAGATATAATTAGCTATTTGTAGGTGTAAAGATAATTATGCTAGCAAATAGTTAGCTAGGCAGATTTTGTTAAGAGTTAGTATATGTAAATACTTGTATTAGTTGTTAGTAGCAGTTAGCCTATATATGTATTTTATAGTATAGTTTGTATTGTTAGTATACATTGGGTATATTAGTAGTTATAGTACTTAATAACTAGGAGTAGCAAATGGTTTAGCATTGGGGTTTATGCATATGTTAGTTATATGCAATAGGATTTGGTTTACCTCAGGTTACCTTGAGATACCAAGGTATCACCAAGTTATTGGGCGATACCCAAGGTATTGAGCTTGGGTATCAAGTTAGGTGCGATACGCATTGGTGCAAGGCCAAGGTATCCTATTTCAATTGGTTTTATCTAGTATTATAATTTTTGATTTGTATACATATATAAAATACTATTTTTATATTCAAAACTTGCGTATCTTAGGATACGACTCTTTGAATGCATTATTGTGTGTTAGCTTAGCTAGCATAGCGTAGTTTCATAATATATCGACTTAGTGACTTAGCATTAGACCCTAGCAACCTAGAATTCATTGGTTTGACTTAGAAATGGCGTATCAACCTAGAATGGCATCAACTTTACTTATTTTTATTATTAAACTTTGTATTAATGCAATATACCATATATAGGTTGTGAGACACCATCTTGGGCATCGAGAGACACACCTTGCTCAGGACTTCTGGCGTGTACATTTCTCTGATTAGTTTTAATTCATAATATTGTATATATGCATGTTCAAGAATTGTATACATTGATCCTGATACAGTGATTTCACGGATTGGTTCTATATGGATCCTGTCAGGAGGTGTTATCCCCTACCGTGTTCAGCGGTTACTCAGTCACACGTATTTTATCGTGTGCATCGGGTATTAATTTTCAAGTACTTCTTGTGCATCCACTATTTCGTGTGCTAGTGTAACTATATCATGTTCATGTACATAACGTATCGTGATTGGATCCATGAGTATTGGTTAGGAAGGGGGAGTAGAAGTTAGTTATGTGATCAAAGCCCTATTGATCTCATGTGCATGTCGATTATATACCTCACGTATAATGGAGTTACCTTTATACCTCATGTGCAACCTAAGCCGATCACATAATGAACTTGCACTCTAAATCACGTAGCTAGTATTCTTGTTTTTCTACTTATAGTTTATTTTCGTAGTTACTTTCCAGTTCTTATTGTGCTTATTGTCTGTTCTCCCTGTATTGTACATTCTTACCACTTGTGCATCTTGTATCCTTTTCTATTGCCCGTTATATATGCTCGATTATGTAATTGAAAATACTTTCAGAGGTATGTACTTTGCTCCAATCCTGACTGGATATATTTTTCAGATGATTGGCTTGAGGAACTGTATCCTACGTATAACGGCCCACAGGAGGGTGAGACTTTAGAGGATACTCCCCTAGAGCAAGAGGACATAGTACCAGTGACCGAGGAGGTTTAGTTTATGTTTTGTGGTTTTTTATTAGACTATTCTTTTGGTGGATTCACAGTTTGTATTATTATTTCAGACTTGTGGATTGTATCTTATTTCTTTCCTTCGCTATTCCATTCGTGCATTATTCTTCTTCAGTTTGTTTTGTGATTAAGATTAATTATTCTTGTGAGATACCATATTGTTCCTCCGTTTGGAGTTAAGATGATTGACATGTACCATATTATATTTTTGAGATATTAGATAGTTAAAAATAACCCAGACAGCGTACTACCGCCGATTCTGCGGCGTAGGCTCGGTGTAACCACGTACTCGTGCCCGAATATCCGGGTGCGGGTCGTGACACCTTATGGATATAAACTACAAGCGTAGATATCAAGGCTACGAACCATTTGTCCTATCAAGTCAGGCTTATCTCGTGTACTTTACAACTTATCCTAGACGGGGGACATCAAAGTCGGATTGGTGGGCAGTATGCAAGACTAAAGCTAGAAATACCTTTGACATTGACGAAATAGCTTATCAGGAGGATGAGCTACCTCTCGTAACAAATATTATAGATGTAGACTCAACGGAAGTTACTCATTACACGAGTAATAATGTAGAAGATATAGAATTGTTCGAAGAGGAAGACGATGACAAAGACGAAGTAGATGAAAGTGAAGATGAGAAGAAAGAGGAAGATGAGGATGAGAAAGGCGAACAAGATAAATTTTCTGAAGATGATTAAAAATAAAATATTTTTCCTATAGAATGTACTATATTTTGACTGTAGAATGTACTATTTTGACGAAGATATGTATTATATTTTGACTGTAGAATGTACTACCATTTAGACTTGTGACACCACTAGTTATTTACTGTGCAATTCTATGAATGCTGTGAGATATGCATAATATTTTGACTGTAGAATGTACTATATATTTTTGTATTTTTTTATTCATCAAATATTATTATCAAGTATGATAGGACGACGCGGAGGGTTCGACAGGTCCCGAGGTAGACGGAGTGCTCCTCCGGTACTGCCTACTATTGGTTCTGGATCGTCGTCGTCTAGTATTCCAGTATATCGACCAGTCACATCTCCGACTGCGATGATGTTACGTGGCATCACTCCTGGGATGAGTAGTTCCAGGCCTGATAGTACTCACTCGTCCAACGTTCCTCCTGCTGACGGAACCATGGAGACAGATGAGCAATATGGAGGAGGTCGAGCCGACGTCGTCCCAACATCAGCTAGATCCTCCATGCGCACCTCCAGAGGAGACGAGGACAGAGATTTGGGACGACGGTACAAAGTAAGTCAATTAGATAGTTTAGCATCATATATAACGTGTATTTATTTATTCATCATATATTAACTTTTTCGATAAAAATAATTATCTCTGTATAGATATCGTCCATCGTCGGTATAGAGATGCCTGGGCCTCTTTCTAAGGAACAACTATGGTGGCCCTTGGATCAACTACTCTGAAGTTCCGGAGGAGAGGAAGGCGTTCTGGTTTGTGCACTTTAAGGTAAAATTATATTATATCAATCCTCTAATTTATGCATATTATATAACTTACTAAATTACTTATTGTAGCAAACGTATTTCTTCGCACCAAGTCGAGTTGATCGAGCAGATATTTTCTGCCGTTGCTGTAAACCTCCAGATTTTTCAGGATTTAAAAAAACAAATTTTTAAAAATTTTCTGATATTTTTAACTAATTAAAATCGAGGTATTCTAGAATTAAATAATTTTAAATATTTTTATTAAATATTAAAATATTATAAAAATAATATTTTTTGGTGTAAAATAAAATATTAGACATAGGATAATTTTTCTGGAATTTATTGGACCCCATAACCATTTTTAAAGACCTAAAAACTAAGTTTTTAAATAAACCAAAACAAACCGGTTTGAACCAAGCCCTAAATGAACCGAACTAACCCAAATCGGCCCAAACCCTGACTCAGAACCGTACCCTAACGGGTCAGATCCAAACCCAACCCGTACCCGACCCGTATCTTAGTGGGTCGGATTCGGACCCGCATCCAGACTCCGACCTGCAACCCGACCCGACCCTACTGCAATAGTAAACCCCAAATTCTTCCCCGACCTGCTGCCGACGCCTCTCCGCCTCCTCCGCTAGCCGTTTTTTCGCTGCTCCGACTTACGTAACCGCCACCCGCCGATCCAGCTCCGCCCTCCCCGCCAACCTCTGACCTTCTCCCTCCCGGTAACGGCCGCCGGATCCCCTCCCTCTCCTCCTATATAACCCGAACTCCGGCCACCACTTCCCCACACCACCCCACTCTCCCGGATCGCCCCACCGCCTTCCTCCTCTGCCACTACCACTCACCACCACATCGTCCTCCGCCCTCCGTCCTCCGGAACCCAACTCCCCTTCGCTCGACCCGAGCCCCACCGGCTGTGCCTCAACGAACCCTGCTGAACCCCAGAGCCTACTCCGCCGTGACCACCAGCGCCGCCACTGCTGACCCGCCGACGACTCCAGCGCCGCAGCAGCTACCCCGCCGTGCCATAGCTGCCGCAAAAACCTTATCAGCCGGTCATGCCGCATCGCGCCACCTCGCGGAAACGTGATTTCAGTCAACTTTGGCGCCCTGTTCAGGTAACTGTTTCTCTCTCCTCGCTGTCCCATTTTTCGAACCGTCTGCTATGACGAGTAGACTGCATGACCCTCTCGATACTCGTACAATTTTTTTGGGGTATCGCGTCCTGTGGCGATCGTAAACTGCGACCCAAAATCAGAAAAATAAATACCTTATTTTTCTCGGAACTGGGTGCGCCCCGTTAAACGGGACGACTTAGTCGTGTACAGACTTCACCGAAAGGTGCGCGCCATTAATATAGACGTGTAAGATTTCGCATAAGTTGATTTGGATGTGCGTGCAAACCGGAATTAACGCGTATCCGTCGACAACACCCCGTATCGGCCCTGTTCTGGAACTCGTTGTAACTTCGTGTATGCACGTCATATCGAAACGAAATATACGGCATCGAACTCATAGCAATACGCTGGCCCTGTGACCCAAGTTTGGTTCAATTCTGAGAACGTTGACAAAATCGCGTATCGTGGGCCTCACGGCTACACTTAATGGGCGATTTTGCGATCGGCTCATCGGAATACAGTTCTGGACATTCTGTTGGATTTGTATCGTCGTTCTGGACTTGTGGACACTAAGTTTGACAAATTTGAAGAATATCGTCTCTGGCACATTTTTTGGTGCGAAGCGGGCCACATGTGGACCCCGCTTTGACCAGAAACTGTCACTTTTGCCCTTGTATCCAAATTGGACTCATGGACAGGCAATTCTAGCTTTTGATGTCTTCTGAATCTGATGGTAACATTTATTACAGTATTCGGAGGAGTACCTGCAGATCTCGCTGATACCAGAGCAGCAGTTGGAGCCTGAACCCCATGCAAGTGTACCTTGCCATATTTATAGTATTTGTTTATACTATTCTCTTAATTTATTACTGTAATGTCTCTGTTCAACCTAGACATTGCTTAGCGTCCAAATAATATTCGGGTGTCAACGCCATACGCGGAGTTGTATAACGTCACCTAGACATGGTTATCGAAACCCTATACAATCTCGTGCTTGCCTTATCAAGTACGTCATACCTCAGGACACTGACACTATTCATGAGACAGAATCTTCCTGAGATATTCATGGTGATTCTATATAGTTACATGATTCGTGACATAGATATTGCACATGCTTAGACCTCATTATGACTTGATACATTAGATATGATCTTGCGTGTCATGGACATGAGACATGTGATTACATTGGGTGGGGAGAGACACACAGGCTACATGCTGATATATATATATATTTATTATGGTGAGGCCTTAGACTCTATATCAGAGCTAGGCACTCTACTAGTAATATCACTGCTACCGGCTCCCCGGCATCTTGCTTGTAGTGGTCTCAACCTGAGTTCTAGTGATGCTCTCATCTTGCATATCACTTAGCTGGTTATATAGTTTACCCTATTATTTCATTTATTATTGCACTACATTTCTTATGGCTTGAGTTGTTCTTGTACCTTGCTATGTCCCCTGAGGACCTGGATCCGGATTATGTCCCCAGGAATAGCAAAGGAGATCTATCCCGAGGTATACGGGACAGGAGGATTAGCAGGAGCAGAAGCAGCAACAGGAGCAGTCATTGGAGCAGTACCAGAACTCGAGGACGAGGTGATCGCCGAGGATTTCTCCTGAGTATCTGGTTATTATACTCAGTATTTCTATTGTTATACTCTTATTTTATGTCTAATGAATTGATGTATCAGAAATATTATCGGATTGTTCCCCGAGATATATTTTATTGAGACTTGATGTTGATTTATATTTTATATTGCTGTATTTATTTTTTTATGGATAAGATTAATATATTAGACCATTATTATTGTTTTATAGCTTAAGTACACCCTGATGAGTCCATTAAATTGGGTTTGCCCATCGGTGTGTGCTGCTGGCCATTGCTACGTGTCTAGTCCCTCGATATTTTGGGACTGGAGCGTGACATAGTTTTTATGGTGGCCCATGCAGGTCAACGACTAAATTGCTTAGGTTTCAACTTAGGGACCGAGCAAGCCTGCAATAAGAATAGGATAAGTTTTATGATCTCATCCACTTGATTGAATCGTTCTTGATCTCAATCTCGGATTCGAATTAATTTCTTGACTTGCATCCTGCCTTGATTTTCCTGTACGCCTCTTATTGTTTATTTTGGATGCAGAGTAATGGATCCATGAGTAAATAATGAGACTCCTGTAGGATCACCACGAGGTGCTATGGTAACCAACGAAGATGAAGAGACACCAGTAGGTAAAGGTCATTCAGCTCAATAACACAGTCAAGCAAATCAGCATGCCTCAAGAATCCAGCAAGATGACATCCTACCTCCATCGCAGTTTACTCCACCAATGACCATATACCCATATGGGCAGGTTATGGACAGGCAACAGAGGTTTCAAATAATCTACGCAATGATGCAAGCTCAACAACAGATTCAACACGAGGCTCTGTGTCACCGCCTAGCAATCGCACTGAAGCAGTCGAATCTACCAGCACGACGGCCAACGACGGGCTCTATCACCGATTTCTGCCAGCTGAAGTCCCGCACCTTTTCAGGCAAGGAGGAGTCCACTGAAGTTCATGAGTGGCTCATAAACACTCAACATCAATTAGAAGCAGCTGAGCTTATAAGGGAACGTTGGATGACTGCCTTCAGAATGCAATTGACGAACAATGCACATCATTGGTGGTTATCTGAGGAGACACGGCTCGGACCAGACCGAGTTACTTGGGAAGAGTTCTCTAGACTCTTTCAGGAGATATAAATTCCAGCCATCGCTCGATCAGAACTTGGGACAAGTTCAATCGCCTTACTCAAGAGAATATGATAGTGGAAGAGTACCAGGCGGAGTTCATTCGTCTGAGTCACTTCGCCCCTACCTTGATCCCGACAGAAGAAGAGAAGGCTGAGAAGTTCTTCGACAGACTAAACTTTGAGCTACAGAGACTGATCGGATCCGTTGCACCTACTTCTTACTCGGACGTCCTTGCTGCAGCCCGACGCATGGAGCGCATCACCAGGAGAGAGACCAGCCTGAAGCGGCCTTCCACATCCGCACCAACCAGAGCATCACAAGAGGAGTCTACAAAGCGTCAACCGATAAATCCACCACCGAGAGCAGCACCAGGAGCCTTATTCCTTCCTACTTGTCACTATTGTGGCAAGGTTGGCCATATTGAGAGAGAGTGCAGACGCAAGTTGAGAATGTGCTTGATTTACGGATCTAGACAACACTTAGTCAGAGATTGTACAACACATCAAGGAGAAACACCGATGATTCATCAAGAAGCCTTACCACCTCCAGGAGGGTGTCAGCTGAGGCCACCTTTGATACCCCAGGCAGTACTCTTCCAGCAGGCTCAGCAGCAGTAGAGGAATCTACCACAAGGACGCGGACAAGCTTTTGCGAAGACCTTGGAGGACGCGTAGACTCGTGGAGTAGCAAATGCGCGTAAGTTATTCATAGATGCGTTGCTTTAGCTCGTGCTTGTTAGTTCGTGACCTTATCCTTAAACCTAGTAATTTTGAACTTGTTAATAATAATTTAGTTTTTCTAAGCTATAGTTTTCTTGCTTTAACCAAATTTTCTTCACTCTTGAATTTGCATAACTTTCATTACTTAGGAAAATAATATTTTTTTCCCTAGGTGTTTTTGCTTAACCCTCATCCATTGATTCTCCTTGATCATGATTCTTTGATTGTGTCGTGCTTCGAACCTGTTTTGCAAACCGTGTCATCTCTACTGACCGGTTATTTCTTTGATTGCGAGGATGTAATCCTCTTAAGGGGGGTATATTGTAAACCCCAAATTTTTTCAGGATTTTGAAAAACAAATTTTTAGAATTTTTTAATATTTTTAACTAATTAAAATCGAGGTATTCTGGATTTAAATAATTTTAAATATTTTTATTAAATATTAAAATATTATAAAAATAATATTTTTGGGTGTAAAATAAAATATTAGACATAGGATAATTTTCTTGAAATTTATTGGACCCAAGAACCATTTTTAAATAAACTAAAACAAACCGGTTTGAACCAAGCCCTAAATGAACCGAACCAACCCAAACTGGCCTAAACCCCGACTCAGACCCGTACCCTAACGGGTCGAATCCAAACCCGACCCATACCCGCGACCCGTACCTGACCCATATCTTAGTGGGTCAGATTCGGACCCGTATCTAGAACTCGACCCGCAACCCGACCCGACCAGACTGCAACAGTAAACCCTAAATTCTTCCCCGACCTGCTGCCGGCGCCTCTCCGCCTCCTCCACTAGCCGTTTCCCCGCCGCTCCGACTTACGTAATTGCCGCCCACCGATCCAGCTCCTCCCTCCCCGCCAACCTCTGACCTTCTCTCTCCCGGTAATGGCCGCCGGATCCCCTCCCTCTCCTCCTATATAACCAGAACTCCGGCCACCACTTCTCCACACCACCACCACTCTCCCCGATCGCCCCACCGCCTTCCTCCTCTGCCACCACCACTCACCACCACATCGTCCTCCTTCCTTCACCCTCCGAAACCCAACTCCCCTCCGCTCGACCTGAGTCCCACCGGCTGTGCCTCGACGAACCTCGCTGAACCCCGGAGCCTCCTCCGCCGTGACCACCAGCACCGCCTCCGCCTGACCCGTCGACGACTCCAGCGCCACCGCAGCTAACCCGCCGTGCATTAGCCGCCGAAGAATCCCTAGCAGCCGGTCGTGCCGCGTCGCGCCACCTCGCGGAAATATGATTTCAGTCAACTTCGGCGTCCTGTTCAGGTAACTGTTTCTCTCTCCTCGCTGCCCCGTTTTCTGAACCGTCTACTATGACGCGTAGACTGCATGACCCTCTTGATACCCGTGTAATTTGTTCGGGGTATCGCGTGATGTGGTGATCGCAAACTGCGACCCAAAATCAGAAAAATAAATACCCTGCTTTTTTTGGAACTGGGTGCGCCCCGTTAAACGGGACGACTTGGTCGTGTGCGAACTTCACCGAAAGGTACGTGCCATTAATACAGATGTGTAGGATTTTGTGGAAGTTGATATGGATGTGTGTGCACACCGAAATCAACGAGTATCCGTCGACAATACCCCATATCGACAAAACTTGCGCCATCGGACTCGTAGCAATACGTTGGTCCTGTGACCCAAGTTTGGTTCGATTCTGAGAACGTTGACAAAATTACGTATCGTGGGCCCCACGGCTCCACTTAACGGGCAATTTTGTGATCGGCTCATCGAATTCTAGTTCTGGACATTCTGTTGGTTTGTATCGTCATTCTGGACTTATGGACACTAAGTTTGACAAATTTGGAGAATATTGTCTCTGGCACATTTTTCGGTGTGAAGTGGGCCACATGTAGACCCCGCTTTGACCAGAAACTCACTTTTGCTCATGTGTCCAAATTGGACTCATGGACAGGCAATTCTAGCTATTTGATGTCTTCTGAACCTGATGGTAACGTTTATTATAATATTCGGAGGAGTACCTGCAGATCCCGCTGATACCAGAGTAGTAGTTGGAGCCAGAACCCAGATAAGTGTACCTTGCCATACTTGCAGGATTTGTTTATACTATTCTCTTGATTTATTACTGTAATATCTCTATTCAACCTAGGACCGTGTGACATTACTTAGCGTCCGAATAATATTCGGATGTCAACGCCGTACGCGGAGTTGTGTAACGTCACCTAGACATGGATATCGAAACCCTATACATTCTCGTGCTTGCCTTATCAAGTACGTCATACCTCAAGACACTAACACTATTCATGAGACAGAATCTTCCTGAGATATTCATGGTGATTCTATATAGTTACATGATTCATGACATAGATATTGCACATGCTTAGACCTCATTATGACTTGATACATTAGATATGATCTTGCGTGTCATGGATATGAGACGTGTGATTACATTGGGTGGGGAGAGACACACAGGCTACATGCTGATTTATATATATATTTATTATGGTGAGGCCTTAGACTCTATATCAGAGCTAGGCACTCTACTAGTAATATCACTGCTACCGGCTCCCCGGCATCTTGCTTGTAGTGGTCTCAACCTGAGTTCTAGTGATGATCTCATCTTGCATATCACTTAGCTGGTTATATAGTTTACCCTATTATTTTATTTATTATTACACTGTATTTATTATGGCTTGAGTTATTCTTGTACCTTGCTATGTCCCCTGAGGACCTAGATCCGGATTATGTCCCCAGGAATAGCAGAGGAGATCTATCCCGAGGTATACGGGACATGAGTATTAGCAGGAGCATAAGCAGGAACAAGAGCAGTCATTGGAGCAGTACCAGAACTCGAGGACGAGGTGATCGCCGAGGATTTCTCCTGAGTATCTGGTTATTATACTCAGTATTTCTATTGTTAGACTCTTATTTCCTGTCTAATGAATTGATGTATCAGAAATATTATCGGGTTGTTCCCCGAAATATATTTTATTTAGACTTAATGTTGATTTATATTTCATATTGCTGTATTTATTTTTCTGTGGATGAGATTAGTATATTAGACCCTTATTATTGTTTTACAGCTTAAGTACACCCTGATGGGTCCATTAAATTGGGTTTGCCCATCGGTGTGTGCTGCTGGTCATTGCCACGTGTTTAGTCCCTTGATATTTTAGGACTGGGGCGTATCAATTGCCGCCAAGCTTATTCGTGATGCTCTGGATGACCAGAAGGCTCATGATCGCGTTGGAAAACCGATCCAAGGTTGGATCAAGCCTGAACAGTGGACTGTGATGAGGGCTAGATTCGATGATCCGAGGTACAAGAAAAGGTCTGAGAAGGCCAATAAGGCTAGGCGGAAGGCAGCAAAGTGGTATGGTGGCTCGATTCCGATGATGGAACATTTTCGTCGTTTGGTATATTTTTTATTTTAGATATATTATTTTAATGCAAGTACGATAAAATGGTAGTAGAAAAAAATATTTAATTTTATTACTAAATAATATATTTTTAACAAGTACAGAGGGGTGATGATGCAAACATGGTGACAGTCTTCCTGGCCACCCATCGAAAGGGCAAAAATCTCATTGATGAGAGGGCCTCGCAGACCTATGTAAGTATTACTTTACTTTGTGTTAATTTTAATATAACTTAGGCAATTATTGAGTATCCAAACTTTTCTAGGCTGAGTATCTTAGGCTGCGTGAGCGGGCGACTGCTAGTGCACCTATAGCGGGAGAGGCTGGTACTTCCTCGCAGCCCTCTCCAGCTCCGTCGGCGGACGAGCTATGGGTGATCGCCACTGGTGGTCTCCAGAGGGGTATGTACTACGGTACGGGATCCTATGGTGCCCTAGTTGCGAGGCAGTCATCTAGGGCCTTCCCGGCAAGTACGCATTCCCCACAACCCTCGCAGTCGTCGGCTCGAGTCCAGGAGACCGTTGACCGTCAGATTGTGTCTTTCCGTGACGAGTTGCTGCGAAGGATGGAGGAGCAGCCCCTGTCCCAATCGTAGGCGGACGATGCGACGCTCATCGCACGATTTGATATGCTTGAGCGCAGCATCATGGAGCTCCGGGATATGACAGCTAATCTTAGAGCATCGACAGAGCACAGCGTGACGGAGCTGCAGACATCACAGCTGTCCATGGGCGAGAGGCTGACAATGATGCAGGATTCAATGGTTCATAGCAGTACGAAACTGTTATCTACCATGGATTCATACAACCATCGACTAGCAGAGTTGGAGCAGATATGCCCTCCTGGTGCGCCTTCATCGACACAAACTCCACCGACGTCACTGCCTTCTCCATCGACATCGGTGATGATTTCACGGGAGCAGTATGATATGTTCTAATCCATGATGCGCGCCGGTGGTCATCCTCCTGTAGATCCGTAGTAGTCCTAGTTAGGACCGTTTATTCATTGTTTATGTTTTAGACCTATGATATTTGGTTATTTTTGAATTTATTTTTGAAGCATTCAGACATTATTTCTTGTATTCTTTAGGATGAGGTTTTCAGACTCAGTTGTGTGGATATTTGTTGTATTTTTTACAACGAGATTTTGTCCTTACTCTGTTTGTAATCTAAATATTTTATTTTATTTAAATTTTACTATATTATTCATATTAAATATATGTTAATTTACCGGAGTTGAGTGTTCAACCGAAGGGGGTCGGCAAACCCAGCAAATTCAACGGAGGGTTGCTCCGGGTCTATTTGTACAAATTGTGAATTCATAAACTATAGGAAGAATGGTTTGGAAACAATTCAATTTTTATTTATTTATTTTTTCAGTGTATCTGTAGTGACGTTCCTAGCGATATTTTGCGACGTTTAGCGACGTTTACTCGCGTCGCTAATTACGTTGCTGATTACGTCGCTATCTCCGTCGCTAAACACGTCGCTGACCGTCGTAAATTGCTGACATGGCAGTATTGGCAGGTCAAAATAACGTCGCTAAATGCGTCGCATAACGTCACTATACACGTCGCTAAACACGTCGTTATCCGTCGCAAATTGCTGACATGACAGTATTGCCAGGTCAATATAACGTCGATAAATGAGTCGCACAACGTCGCTAAAAAAAAACTCAGTGACATATAGCGACACAAAATACGTCGCTAATTTAGCAATGTTGCGTCGCTAAACGTCGCTAATATAGCGACGCATTTGCGTCGCTAGAAAACGTCGGTATAGCGACGTATTGCGATATTTTTTCGGTTAGCGACTAGTTTAAAGGCGACTTCATCGAAACATCGCTACATACGTCACTAAAATTATTTAGCGACATTTTTTGGCCATTTAGCGACGTTTGTCGACGTCGCTAATTTGACTTATTCTGCTAGTGACGGTAATATCAAAAATCTCGTTTTTTTACTTGATCATCAGATGGGGTTTCCACTGAGGATCTTTCTAAAAAAAACTGCAAACGACATAAAATAAATTAACAATATTAATTTTATTAATTATTTTTTATATTATCTATTAATAAAATTAATATTGTTCCATATAGGAGAATAAATATGTATCCATATACCGCAGCAATATATGGCACGCGGTTTGGGACCGTCAACCAAACCGCGGGCCACGTGTCACTTTTTTATTGGCCAAACGTTCGACCGCTGGCCCATGCTAATGGAGGGGGAGGGGGGGGGGAGGGGGGCGAGAAGAAAAGTGACACGTGACCTGCGGTTTGGTTGGCGATTCCAAAACCGCGGGCCAAATAACATTTTCCATCCATATAGAAGATACCTAAAGACTGACTTGTATCTAATCATATCTAAACACCACACAATGGGTCAAGTCTGTATTGAATTTGGGTCTTCAAGCCTATTGTAGTGATCAACCGAAGGTCAATCTTGGAGTTGAAGTGCAACAAATCAAGGAGCTAGTCGTTTCTTGCTGAAACAAATTGGGGTCGTCCATGGGAAACGTTAGCTGCTACCTATCAAAGGTTTCTTAATACAATCTTCGATCCAAAGCTCAAATGCCAGCCAAAGTTGCATAGGAAGAAACAACCATTGGTAATGAACGATCGTTCTACTACAAGGTCGATATCCCTAATGATTGCTAGCAAATATTGCCACATTAAATATGTGGTGAATGGCGTCGATGACAAAAGAGTAGATTATGCCCTGTATAACGGTCATTGTTACATCAATAATTCAACCAAACCTGAGCTTGGCAGGGGGCATCTTTGGCATAAATCAAGCAATGCCACCACCTATGAATTTGATTATTGATCCCCACCCCAGATGCGGAACTATGTAATGCAACCGCTTGTAACCAATATTCCTCATCTACTGACACTGTTGATTGCAACATCAGCACCACAAACAACTATTGTACTTCAACTAATGGTATCGTTCTTCATTTCAAGCCTCGCTTGGCCAATGGCCCCAACATGAGCCCATTCATGCTTCAATGCGCCTCTTCCAACCGTAACACCGATAGCACCACTACCACGCGCAGCTGTGTCACTACCAATCTACCATTCATTCATGTAGTCTGATGACAGGTCATCATTACGTGGGAAAACCACCCTACCGGCTCCTTCAGCGTGCCAAATACCAACGACTTCTTAAAGTAGTACTCAACAATATGGATATACATTATCACACATGTCTCAGATAACAAACATACATGTAACATCCGCTACCAAAAATCCTAATTAAATCCTAATACTGTATAGAATGAGTTATAATGTATTTCTAATTTGGTTAGACAGTTTCTATCAATATTAAGGCTATCAACTGAACCAATATATCCTAGCAAACCTTTAGTCATGTTAGAACTCGTAGTATAAAGACCACTGTGAACTAGAATATCATTTTAGGGTGTTTAGATCTGTTAGAATTTATGGATTTTTTTTTCCTAAAATAAATTAATTATTTCCGAGATTCTACGAATTATTTAAAACCTACAGTAGAATGACCCAAAACTTCACCATAATAGTTCTTATAGTCTAAATTAACTTTTAAGGATTTTTTTTAAATTATCTAATATTTTTCTATGGACAAAATTGAGTTTCTAAATTTAATAATTAATTAAAATAAATTTAGAAAATAAATAACTAATTAATAAATAAAAACCATTTCCTAAAGTAATCGCTAGAGGGTCGGGTCCAACCTGCTAGCATCTACTAGAACCATGCACCATAAATTAAGTTATCAATTGAAAACTGTTCATTCAGAATCTCGTCTATAATTGTACCTGAACTAGTGACATTAAGCCACTAAATCCTGGCCGTAGATATTAGTCGTTATTTAATTTACGACAGTTAGATCTCTTCTTTATAATTGCTAACCTATACATATTTGAATTTCCAATCCAGACCCGCTTCAACTCTTTCTTTCAACCCAAATCTTAAAGTTATTCTTCCTATGTCAGTAGTGCTCCCAAATGACATGCAATGCAGTGTGCAAAAAAGTCACGTGTGTATCGTCGGACATCTCAAAAAAAAAAAAAGTCCGCTATGCATCGTATTGTGTCCCCTGTCGCGTTAATGACCATCTCGACCTTTAAACCACACCACTATGACCATCTCTCGATTCTATTCTATCCGAGGTGCGTTTCCATAGTATGTAACTTCCCAGAAGCTAGTAAAAACTACTATTACCAATGGTAATAGGACACAATAGCGTTGTATCTTATTTATCCATCCAATTCATTGTATTCCTTTGTATCTGAGGCGTGTCTGAGTATACCCTATGCTCCAATCTCCATGAAACCACCATCGTGTTCCAAACTCAATTTCCCATAACCAGAGCTTTTCCTCAACTATTCTCGTCAACACATTAATGCACACAGTCTCCGTATAAACATACGACATGGCATAAAAAAGACTTTCTAGTAGTAGACTTCAAGCACTCGCCACGAGAATTGTTGGATATTAAACCAATCCACCTTTCATTTATTAATTAGTTCATATCGGATATGTATCTTGAAATAAGTGTTATGAAACTGAGATGTCAATTCTAGTGATCTCGTACCGTTGAAATTGAAAAAGCGACCATATGGAACATTAAGATAAGATCGTTAACCTTTTAGTTAACCATCTTGTCTCGATTTGTATGTCGTAGGTCCCATTGCACGAATAATAAGATATAAATTTGATAAATTGAACTTTAACCTATAAACATAATTAGATTTGAATGATTATAAAGACTAAAATTACCTATATGTATATGATTTACCTATAAACGACCGAGATACCTTGGCTGATAAACAACTTAGACCAAACTGACCTATTTAATAAGTCTTGTATTAATATATATTTGTTTGTATGTTTTGGTTGTTTGTGGGATGTGGCAGATGGGTTGTGGATTATTTGGTGATGGATTTAGATAGTGGTTAGGCTTAGTTTGGGAGTTGGTTCTTCGTCAGTCGCTGTCAACAGGCAAATGCATACTATCATTACGTTACTATTAACATAAATGTTATTATCACATGTTATCTTTTATGTTATTGATTCCGATTCCTGATACTTAACTTGTGCGCGAGAGAGAGTTGATTAGTATTTGTAGTCCATGCATTCCTATATTCATAATTATTGTTCTAATATCTTGTTTTACCATATTTACCTTATATTATATTTCTTGTATTATCATAACTGAGAGCATGTACTTATGAGATCGTCGGCAGGGAATATTGTTAGTCTGCTTGTGGTCTATATTCCTGAATCAACCCATATTCCTATATTTCTTTAAGGATACAAGTCGTGCACCATACATATCAATTGACGTGTATCCCATACAGTCCACATGAAGACAATATTATAGAACACATTGCACACATTATTATTATTTCCCCTAATATTGTTACTCATGTAGTGTATAGTGTCATATATATATATATATATATATATATATATATATATATATATATATATAACTCCTATTATCACCTATCATACCCTATTATCTAGTTTATATTTCCATGTTTTTGTTAGTACGTGTATCATGATGCGTAACTTTGGGATTAGTTTTGTACTTTCTCCAATCACAACTAGATAACATTGACAATTTAGGTGACTTTTCTTTGCTCTACAATCAATATGACGATCTTATTCCATCCATGAAGACTCATAGCCTAAAGTGGTATATTTTTATTCGTTTTCCTTCAATATATTAATCCTAGTAGTTAGTTAGTTAGTTAGTGTCACGACCCGCACCCGAATGATCGGGGCATGAGTACGTAGGTACGTCTAGCCTACGTCGCAGCATCGACGGTAGAACGCTGTCTAAACCTCAAGCTCAATGCAAGTTCAACTAGCAAACAATGTGTACTCAATCACAACAGAAAGAAATAAATAAGGAAGACAATCTAACAACAATCTAAAAGAAATAAAACTAAGGAATGACACTAAGATAGAGAAATACTAGCCTAGATATCACTAGAGGTCACTTCTAGGTCAACATTCCAAAAGTAGTCTCGACCATAACATCACTCTGAACCCAGGAACGTGGAGCACAAAAAAGCCTAAATATGTTATCCAGTCGGGATGGAACGAGTACAATCCAATAGCGGTTCCAATTAATTGTCAAAGACTATAAAACAATAATAGTAAATATAATAAATGATGAAAAAGTAATAAGTTGATATCATGGTAAGACAATAATGAGAGACAGGTAATCAAGAGAAATATTGCATAATTAGTACATATGAAGTAGAATAGAAAGGAACTGTAACTACACTAAGTGTTTTAAAATAGTAGTTAGATATGTGATCAACTTGGAAGAATAATTGTCTACTTTAAGGGAGTAACTCAATCATAGGTTAAGTGTATGATTAACTGTTGTGTACATTACTTTAAACATTGTTTAAGATTCTGATCACATATCTAGCTAGCGTATCCCCCACTCCGACTAGTATGATGGATCCAACCATGACACGTCACAATATATGAATAATCAAGCAAGTTGGCAAATATCCATACAGAAATATGAGAATCAATATCCATATAAAAATATAATGATAAATATCCATACAAAAATATGTGGAGCAAGTCTAAACATGAAAATAACATCTGATAACTGAAGACCCAATATATATATACTAGTTCATGTACCACTGTGTCAGGAATCAAGTAAGACACTACTAAAGACATGAATAATAGTAATTATCAAATAAAAAAAACTATCAGAGAATGTACTCGTCTGTGGTCCTGAGAAAGGAGTACCAAACAGTGTCCGTATCAGAGCCTCAAAGTCCTATATATGAAATTCTATGTCAAAAAGGTGCTTCAGAATCATAAACATGCATAACTAGGCTGTTCTAAGTTTTCAAGTCATTTCTAGGTCGTTTGGGTTAAACTAGTGATTTACCTAAGTTTTGGTTCCCAAATTACCAATTTAGCTAGTTTATATAGCTATGTTGGTCAATACCTTGCTAATACTAGGTTTCTAGACTATACTAGCTAATATATTATACTATATATCATATATTATATAATATAGACTCTATGTATACCAATATATAATATCTTAGCTATACTACTATATCACACTAATACCTAGGTACCTAATATCCAAAATTGACACATACCTTAATATCCTATCACCTATACCTAGGTACCTTAGTATTTATGATACCTTGGTACATATGTACTACACTCTCAAGTATCAACATAACCTATTGATACTCAAGACCCCTACACTACTCTTACCCATAACACAACATTACACTAGTGCTTCTACTCACTCCTTAGACACTACACCATGTACTCAACTAAACTCATATCCAGGTTGCATATCACACTAGTTACTACACAACTTCCCGTTAGCCAGAGTATTATCTTTCTCAACGTCCTCTATTCCTGAGCTTCTTGGGTAAATAATGTCGTGGGAAAGAAAAATATTCTTCCACCCTTTAAATGATAGGGGTAAGTCAAAAGTTCCTTCGCAGCTCTTGACGATTGAAGTTCCTTAGCAGCTTTTACATGGGGAAGGAGGATATCACCACTTCATCAAGTTCGGGTACAGAGCCGGGTGGACATCAATGGACTGAAGTCGAGAGGTGGTCGCTGGGCCTAAGGGAATTTCTTAGTTACCTTCGGATAACGAGTTGGGTAGAGGGAAGCTCTAATCCTCCAGGGTACATACTCTCAACTGAAACTCCTACACACTCACTGATTTCCCCCTTTACTCATAACACCACACACATATCTGCACATCACTCTTCATACAACCTCATACCCTCACTTACACTCATTGTTCACCTGATGCAGAGAACCCCTCTCCCACTATGCATAATTATCCCTAGAATACACACAATCCTACACTCAAGACACCCCTATTACTGCTGCAACTTCCCTCTTATAACTCTTAGGTACACACAGCTCATGATACCTTAAATGTGGATACCACTTTACCTACTAAACTAATACTAGATATTGCACTCTAGGCAAGTGCACCACTAGAAACTCTAATACACATATACACCTACCCTTAAGATATACAGAAACTACTGCACATGTTGGTCTGTTGCCTGCAACCAGACCCTAGTGCAGTATACTGCACTAGCTGTCCTCCTACACAGGTTGGTGCACTACAGTTTGTAGTACAGCACTCTATATACAGGGTCCTGACCCAACCCCATATATACACACCCAGATGACTGATACACCCACACCTATCATAGATCACTTGTTGATTTATCCCCAAAGCTTCACTGCCCCTCAACTCCCTCACACACAACTATACCACTCTCCTTCGAGTTGCTACAACTGTCTGGCAACCCTTATCCTTCCTACAAGGAATTGTTTTCACCCAAACAATTCTGCCCAACCTGAACTGAACCTTCCTCACTACTACACTACAGGCTATAACATCTCCTATATAAATACTTGAATACACCTTATTTATTAATCCTCACTCACCCACTGTTGCTGTAATGCCCCGCTTGTAGCGATTTATTTATGGAACACTTGTTACTTTGACTCAGTTGAGAATAGAGTTTTGGGGAAACCTTACCGCCAAATCAATCACGGACAAAATGCAATGAACACTTCAAACTGATGGAACAACTTCTATTGAAATGAGTCCAAGAGTTTTCGTTAGTTGTTTTGCTGCTTGGTTTTGTGTTGCTTTATATTTTGTCTTGCTTTCGATGGTTTGGTTTTAATGATTCGTTTTTTCACTTGCGCATTCTTTTTGAATCGTAAGAGAAAGAGATCGAAAGATGCTAACCAAGTATTATTGCAAATTTTAGGACGCATAACCAAGGAGTGATTATTGCGTAAGGTTTCCCCTTTCTCTCGTTGATTCGTTCGGTGGGTGGCTTTGACCCTTCGATGAATCCTTAGTCTGCAGGTCTAATAAAAATGATCTCTAGTTCACTTTAATTGTATGTTCCTATGTTTTAAATGATACTACACTAACAATATAAGCTAAAGAAAATGAACTACATGCTTGAAGTATTAGAATTTTGCTTTATATCAATTTATGTTGCATGTCCCTCGTTCCTATGCTGCGAAACCCGATCTATAGCAAGTCCTTATGTTTTGAACATGATCTGTGGGATAAGAACAAGAAGATGGAATCGTGTGCTTGTTATTCAGAACTATGAATAGTAGTGTCTTATCTGATAGATGTTTTATGTCATGCATTAGTCTCGGATAACTTGTGCTCAAGGTTTTTCTCTCGAACGGTTCCTGGGGTACTGGAAATCGGTCGGTCCGGAAGAGATTTTTGTTTCAACCTGAGGTACAGTCCATGTGACCTGTCACGCCCCGCTCTCACGCAGACTAAATTGGCCGTTCCCGCTAGGCGAGAATCACCGCGCCAGCACTCCCACGGAACGATCTCCTTGACCCATCCGGGCGTGATGCCGCACGAGCGTGAGCCACGCCCGTGCAAGGCCGTGGTTCATTGTGTCACTACCACATTTCTAGATTAGGACATTATTGTAATTTCCCTGTTTATTTTATTATGTAATAAATATGTGTGATGGGTTTATTAAATAATTTGTAGGGTGTTCCTTCATGCATAGGTTATAGGCTTGACCTAAAGACTCATTAGGTTCAACCTTTGTGACTAAATCCTAATTAGTATTTTAGTTTTTAGTTAAACCCTAGAAATGACAAAACCCTTATTATTTAAGTTCTTCATGACTAATCATGGAGGGCTAATTAAACCACTTGGCATTTGAAACCCTAATCCTAGTCCTATATAATGAGGGAAAGCCTCCCTCAACCTTCTTCATTCATGAAGAAAGCCCTAAACCTAGCCTCCACTTAGAAAACCCTTCCTTCCCCAAAATTTCATGATTTATAAGCCCTAGAAACCCATTTCCTCCTCCATCAAGAGAGATCTAGGAGCTTGGACCAAGAAGACTTGAAGAAAGAGGACCTACATTGGGAAACCATCTCCCAATAGGTGAGAATCCGAATTTAACCCCATTTAATTCTGCTTTTTCATTGTTGTTTGGCCATTAGGAGCCCACCTTGTGATTTAGAATTGGTTCTTGGGATTTTTCCACGAAAACCTAGGTGATTCTTTAGTTTGGTGTTCCAACGGGAGATTTTTCCCCAATTTCATGAACCCTAATCATGGGGGTATGCATTTATACATGATTACATCTTCAACATATAGGTTTGATCTCGATTTTTAGGGTTTTGATTTGAGGATTCATGAGTTCTTAGTGTGGAATCCGTTTTTAGCACTTTATATATTTAATGAAATGATTACTAGGGGAATACCTATCCAATCTACTGTTATTACCTAATTTGATGTATGATATATATATATATATATATATATATATATATATATATATATATATATATATAGGTGTTGTGTGATTTAGAGAAGGAAATGCACCAGGGGGGAGAGGGAAGTTCACTGTATCAGTCGGGTTTCAGGTTGTGTGGGGGTATTCAGTACAATGGTGGGTTGAGTTATTTTGTGTAGCTGTGTCTCAGTGTATCAGACACTGTTGGGGGAAGAACTGTACAGTCCAGTTCACTGTGAGTGAGCAGTCAGCATTTTCGTAGTATATCAGAAATTAGGGGTTTTAGTATCGTGTATCCTGCTGAGCTGAGGGTTTTGAGTGTGCTGAGGGTTTTGAGTGAGCTATGGGTTATGTATCATTAGGACTATATACTGTGCAAGTTTATCAGTGTTTGGTGTGTGTGTGTGGTAGTTTGATTTAGTGAGTAAGTGAGCAGTGGGTGTGTTCTTCTTAGTCCCAGTTTTGTGTGAGTTCTCTGTGGGGAAAGGAAAAACCTGGGAGTCTTAGTTGCAATTTTAGTGCATCAGTGTGTCTGTGAGTGGTCAGTATGTTGTTGGTGAGTGCTAGGTTCTTGGGTAATTAACTTCTTTAGAGTATCAGGTATTTTGGGGGAAAGAGTCTTGGGTTCAGTAGTTAGGATGTGTGTGCCTATGTGTGTGTATTAGTGAGTTCATACTATGCATCAGTTCATTCCAGGTCAGTGGTGTATAGGTTAATGTGTGTTCTGTATCAGTGAGCTCCAGTTCACTGTAACAGTCGGGTTTACAAGTGCCTGTGAACTGTGTAGTAATTTCTTTGTGTATGTGAAACTATGAACTTTGTGGTGATTTCTCATTGTCTGTATAGAGTATCAGTCTCAGTGAGGGGTTAAGTGCCTGCCAATGAAAATCTCAGTATTTTGGGGGAATGAGTAGTAGGTTTTGCTAGAGTGTTAGTGTCAGTAGCCATATGCTTGTCTCAGAGATTAGGCTATGTATGTGTAAGAGAGAACAAGTTCAGATGTGGATTTATGCCTGTGTAAGTATGAACAAGTTCATACTACCTGGTTGAACCTGCCAGTAGTCATATGCTTTTCTCAAGGTTTAAGCAATGTATGTGAGTCTGAACAATTTCAGACTGTAAAATTGTGAATGGTTCATTAGATCAATAATTTTCTGTGAGTGAATAAGAGGTATTTGAGTATGTAGAGTATGGGGAGGGGGGTTCCTTGACTGAGCTACCTGTGCATTGAGAATTATTGCTTGCACTCAAGGAAAACTGCAGCAACAGTATAAGGTAGGGGTGATAGGTCAGTTCTTGTAGGCAGAACTGAGATACTAGTAGCAGCCTTGTAGGTATCCTAGGTGAGGTATGGTTGAGGGCATGGATTCCAGTGTGCAATAGGGCAAGTAGTACCCTTGAGTATCACTCTTTGAAATGTATCACATAAAGTATATTGTTGGTATCCTAGTAATACTTAGTGTATATGAGTTGAGGTTAGAATTTGAGTACTAGTTAATTAAGAGTTAAATAGTTTAAGTAATACCTTAGGATCTATATAGGACTTATATTTATACTAATTGCCTAGTATGTAAATGTGGTTTAGTATCAACATAAAATCCTGGGGTAACAAGGTTTACACCTAGTATGGTCCTAGTTAACCTAGTATGGACTGAGACATGACCTAGAAACCTCGCATTTAATTAGTTAAACATGTTTACTCCCTTAATTCAGTATTTTGATATTGATATTCCATAATTAGGTCATTGTGATCTCGCCTTGGACATTGATCCTCGCACCTTCCTCGGGACCACATGCGAGTACATTCTCTGACAGTTTTCATTTTGTTGATTAATTCTATAATTCTAGTTGTATTATATACTTAATTCTGACACGGTGGATACATGGGTTAGCACTCTAGATACCTGTCATAAGGAGCCGTGATTAGAATCCATCGTGCTAGCTGAGGATGGGGAAATATTAACAGATTATGTGATCATATCCCACCTTACATGCATCATAGCTCACCCCACACATCACGTCGGGTGTAGCCTGACCATTTATATGCCTCATAGCCTGATATATATGATTAGCCTGACTATTGCTCGCATTATAGCTAACCAGATGGTTAGCCTGACCTCACATGTATCATAGCCAATCATATATATCAAGCCTGATCTCGTCCTAAGCCGATCACATAATAAACTGATATTTTAAACACTTAGCCAGATATTTATTCTTTATTCCAGTTCACTTGTTCTAGCATTTACTTAATTTTTACTCATTGCTAGATGTTCTATTGCTTACTTTATATTCTCTAGTATTCTATATTTCCAGTATTTCTTCCATCTTGTATTCCTTACACTATTTTATAGTTTTTGTCAACATAAATGAAACTGCTGTTTAGTATATGTGCTTCGCTCTAATCCTAACTGGATAACATTTTCAGAGGACATGAATGATTTCTGCCCTACCCACTACGGCCCGGGAGCAGAGGAAGATTTCATACCAACAATTCCAGAGGAGTTACCCATCTTGGAGGATATTCTACCCACATGCATTAGACTGTCCTATTTATGTATTATTGTTCTAGAACTGAGATCTGGGTTGTATTATTGTTGTGACTTTTGAGGATATCTAGACTCTAGACTTGTGATGTATTTATATTTGTGTATGACTTATGTTAGAACTCTTTATCCTTATTTCTCATCGTGCCATTTACTTTCAAATAGCCTTATGATTGAGTATATTATAAACTGTGGATTCATGTATTATCATTGTCCTCCTTATGGAGTTGAGACCATTGACATGATGAGTTATGTTTGAGACCTAGACAGCATTCTACCGCCGATGCTGGGGCGTAGGCTGGACGTACCCATGGCTCATGCCCAAATTCTTGGTGCGGGTCATGACACATTTTTAGTGGTGGCCCATGCAGGTCTAGATTCACATTTAGAGCAATATCGTAGTGGTGCTCGCTTAGAGTATTGCTAGAGCCTGTTTTAGGAGATAGGATTTAGGCCGAGGATATGCTCAATCATAATTAGAAAATTTCTGATTCTTATAATGCTACTCTTAATGATTATTTCCCTTAGAATTTTTACTTTCCTTCCTTGATGATATCGTGTCTATTACCTTAATTGATTCTTTTAATCTGTCTTCAGGATGCCGCCGAAGACCAGGTCCTTGAGACTCGGAGCAGCAGACTCTCGCCCTGTTGGACAGACATCCGCAGTGCCTCCTACATCTCCTATGTATGTGGGAGTGTCTGCACTTTTCGGGGGTCTTCCTCCTCCACCTGTTCAGAGGGTTCCCACAGCTGTGACGGAGCCTCTTCCACCACCACCGACTCTGTTTCCAGGAGGTATGCCCGTTGATGGGGCACAAATGTTCACACTGATCCAGGACATGGTCGATGCCCAAAGGACGTCAACGGAGGCTCAGAGGATGCAGGCAGAGGCGCACCAAGCCCAGACTGAGATGATGAGGGTGAGCATGGAGAATGCTCACCAGGTGGCTCTCCAGGCTGTGGAGAGAGTTGCACAACAGCAGCAGCATCCTGGCCAGCACCACTAGAGGCCGGGCACTATCGTGGACTTCAAGAGGATGATGCCTCTGGAGTTCAAGGGTACTGAGGGGATACTCTACGCCGATGATTGGCTAGAGGATATAAAGAGAAACTTGCGCTTGGCGCAGCTTTCGGAGACTCTTCAGATCGAGGCCGTCGGCAGCCAGATGTTCGACATCGCCCTGACGTGGTTTCGCACTGAGCCGAGACTCATTGCCGGGGGACTCACTTGGGAGGCCTTCAGGGAGCTCTTCAAGAAAAAATTCTTTCCTGATGTTGCCCTGGGAGCCTTGGAGAGTCAGTTCCATGACTTGGTCCAAGGGAGCATGTCCGTTGATGAGTACGCCGTAGAGTTTTGCCGTCTGAGCCATTTTGCGCCATCGATGATTAGAGACCCAGGAAACCGGGCTCGAAAGTTCAGAAAGGGGCTGACAAGGAAGATCAAGTCTCGCACGTCGGGACGTCGTACTGCTACCTTCGAGGGCATTTTGATGGATGCCCAGATAGTTGAGGATGACTTGGACCTCAGGCCCAAGAGGGTACGCGACACTTTAGGAGGAGCAAACAGTGGTGCGGGACCGGGCAAGCATCCACACTTCCAGCAGCAACGGCCATATCAGTAGCAGCATCAGCAGCACCAGGCACCAGCCCGAGGATACACCCAACAGCAGCAACAGAGACAGACTCAGCCTGCCATCCAGTGTGTGTACTATGGGAAGGTAGGACACACTAGAGAGATCTGCAGAAAGAGGTTGGGCACATGTTTGTCTTGCGGATCGACATCACATCAGCTGAGGGATTGCCCTACCATTCAGACTTGTCCAGGTCAGGGTGGAGCAGCCGCCCAGAGGGGACCAGCCAGGGTACTTACCTTACCAGAAGGCCAGCAGAGGGTACCTCCACTTCCACCGCAGCAGCAGAGGTATGCTCAGCACCAGCAGCAGAGAGGTGCACCCCAGGGGCGAGCATACGCCATGGCAGTCGAGGAGGTCGAGCCAACAGGACATGTGATTACAGGTTCAGTTCTACTCGATTGCATTCCAGCATTTACATTATTCGACTCTGGTGCTTCCCATAGTTTCGTGTCTGTATCTTATGCTCTTCAACATCATTTAGAGACAGAACCATTAGATAGGACTTGCAAGATCATGACTAGCAGAGGTATTATCCTAGTCCGTGATTGTTGCAAGGACCGGAGAGTATCATTGGGAGGCCGAGAGTTGAGGGTGTGCTTACTCGTCATGCCACTTCCGAGATACGATATTGTACTCGGAATGGACTGGTTGAGTAGGCACCATGCTACTATAGATTGTCATGAAGGCAGAGTATTATTTCGACCACCAGGAGAGCCAGAGTTCGAGGTTGCCAGAGGAGCAGCAGAGCAGAAGCACTTTTTGTGGAGCCAGGATGGAAGAAGAAGAGTTTCCACATCCTCTGATAGCGGAGTTCCTGGATGTATTTCCAGAGGAGTTGCCAGGCTTGCCGCCAGACAGAGATGTTAAATTCTCTATAGACTTGGTGCCAGGAGCGGAGCCCATTTCACAACATGTCTATAGAGTCAACAACAGCAGCTGGCAGAACTGAAGAAGCAAGTTGAGGAGCTGCAGGACAAAGGCTTCATCAAATCCAGTTCATCACTATGGGGAGCTCCGGTATTGTTCGTATCGAAGAAGGATGGCACGGTGCACATATGCATCGATTATAGAGCTCTGAACAACCTCACTATCAAGAACAAATACCCGCTGCCGACGATAGATGATCTTTTCGTTCAGTTGAGCGGGGCGAAGATGTTTTCAAAGATAGATTTGAGGTCAGTGTAAACACCCTGATTTTTTAGAATAATTTTAATATAATTTTCCTCCAATTTTTTGGTATTTTCCTGGAGGAAGAACCAAGGTAATTGTGATCAAAGGATTTTTAAATATAGTTTATTGATGTTAAAATATTACAGAAATAATATTTTATGGTGTAAAATGGAAAACTGGACATGGAGTATTTTTTGTGAATTTATTGGACTTCGAAAACGCGTTTAAAGCCCTAAAAACTATTGGATTGATAAACCGAACCAAACCCAAACTAAACCTAAACCAAACCCAAACCCAAACCAAACCAACCCGCTGATTGAACCAAGCCAACCAGCTTATTGGGTCGGGTCAGATCCGAGCCAAACTCGATCTGGATCCGAAACCCAATTAGGAAAACCCTAAGCAACCGGAGTTACTGTTGCGGCTATTTAAGGCCGCCTCGGGATCCGCGAAGCCGTCGCCGCCTCTCTCTCTTCTCCATCCCTCCGCCGCCCGAGACCCTCCGATGCCGACCCAACTCCGGTCGACGCAGCCCCAGCCGGCTCCCTCACCGCCCTAACTCCACTACCAGGCTTCCCCATCTTCGCCGCTGCCGCCAGGCTGCCACACGACCCCCTCGCAAGTCGACGACCACCTCGTCGGTTGACGACCCCTCGACGGCCTCCCTCACCGACCGACGCCGCCGTACCCCTCTTCCCCTAACTCAACCTCGTTGCTATCGACGAACACCAGTACGACTACACGCCGCCGTCCCCTCGCCTCCACGCACAGCCGAGCGCCTCCGCCCAGCCTTCGACGACCCTGCCTCCGCCGGCGAGTCCACCCAGCCCCGGACACAGCCCTAGCGGTGGACACACGAGTCCTCGACCTGGGCGCGAGCAGCAGAATCCAACAGAGGACGCAGGACACGAGGTTGACGCACGGACACGTGAAAAACAGATTCATGGGGCCCTGTTCAGGTAGCGTTTTCTCTCACCTCGTAACTCCGTTTTTGATCCCGTCAGTTGCAACGCGTAGACTGTATAACCCTCTCGGTGCCTGTGCAACCCGCTCGGTGCATCGCATCCTGTGGTGATCGCAAACTACGATCCAAAAACAGAAAAAATAACGCCCAATTTCACCACGGAACCGAGTACGCCCCGCCAAACGGGACTACTTGGTCGCACGCGGTCTTTACCGAAACGTGCGCGTCGTTGATACGGACGTGTGGGATTTCGTAGAAGTCGATTCGGATGTGCGTGCACACCGGAATCAACGCGTATCCGTCGACAACACCCCGTATCCGTCTATTTTAGAAGTTGATGTAACTTTGTATACACACGTCGGATCGAGACAAAACTTGCGCCATCGGACTCGTAGCAATACGTTGGTCCTGTAACCCAAGTTTGGTCTGATTCTGAGAATATTGACAAAATTGCATATCGTGGGCCCCACAGGCTCCACTTGACGGGCGATTTTGTGATCGACTCATCGGAATCCAATTCTAAAAGTTCCGTTGGGTTCGTATCATCGTTCCTGACTTGTAGACACTGAGTTTGACAAATTTGGAGACCTTTGACCCTGACACGCTTTCCGGTGCAAAGTGGCCTACAGGTGGACCCCGCTTTGGCCCAGAAATGTTATTTTTTCCCTTGTGTCCAAATTGGACTTAAGTACAGGCGTTTCTAGCTATTTGATATCTTCTGAGACTGTTGGTGATGTTTATTACAGCTTTTGAAGGATTACCCACAGGATCCACTGATACCGGGACGACTGTTGATATTCAAACATCAGGCAAGTGTACCTTGCCAAACCCTGCAGTTTGCTACTTATTTCTTTGACTTATTTATACATCAGTGGGCAAGTGTACCTTTCCAAACTCTGCAGTATTGTTATATACTTTCCTTGTTTCATTATATTATTGTGCATGCTTAACCTAGGACCGTATGACGTACTTAGCGTCCGATTATTAGTCGGGTGCCAACACCGTACGCGGTGTTATGTATTGTCATATAGAGATGGATATTCGTGACACTTTATATTCTCGTACTTGTCTTATCAAGTACACTATGACCCAGGACACTTGACACTATTCATGAGACAGGATCTTCCTGAGATATTCATGGTGATTCTGTATAGGATACAGGACTTGACAGAGATACTATATTCATAGATACTTTATGACTTGTTACATTAGCTATGATCCCGCTTGACATGGACATGAGACGTTATGGTCATGATATGCATGGTTACATTGGGTGGGGAGAGACACACAGGCTACAGGCTGTCTTATATATATATATCTACTACTATTGTGAGGCCATAGACTCTCGTAGCAGAGCTAGGCACATTACGTGTTATTACCGCTACTGGATCCCCGACATAGAGCTTGTAGTGGCTCAGCCTGAGTACTCGTGTTGCTCTCATCTTGCATTTTACATAGATGGTTACATACTTACCCTATTTATTTCATCATCTACTGCACTACATTTATTTTGGCTTATTTTATCTGTACCTTGCTATGTCCCCTGAGAACCTAGATCCGGATTATGTCCCCAGGATTTGAGGACGAGATCTATCCCGAGGTATACGGGACCACAGCAGGAGCTGATCCAGGAGCTGTACCACCATTCGAGGACAAGGTGTTAGCCGAAGACTTTTTCTGAGCATCCATATTTCATGCTCAGTATTTACTTTATTTCAGTCATTTATATTCTGGTATGTTGAACCATTGTATCAGATATTTATAGGGTTGTTCCCCGAAGCACTTTGTGAGACTAGCTGATGATTTAAATTCCTTATTTATTCTGTGGATCATATTTTATATCTTGTGTGGATGAGATTAGTTGTGCCATGTTGTCGTAGACTTGATTTTACAGCTTAAGTATGCCTGATGGATCCATTAAATTGGGTTTGTCCATCGGTGCGTACTGCTGGCCATTGCCACGTGTCTAGTCCCTCGGTATTTTGGCACTGGGGCGTGACAGTCAGGCTATCACCAGGTGAAGGTGAAGAGAGAAGACACGCTGAAGACAGCCTTTCAGACCAGATATGGCCAGTTTGAGTTCATGGTAATGCCATTTGGTTTAACCAATGCACCGACAGTATTCATGAACTTGATGAACAAGGTGTTCCACCAGTACCTTGACAAGTTCGTGGTGGTGTTCATCGACGATATTCTTGTTATTTCAAGACCCCAGAGGAGCACGAAGAGCACCTGAGGTTGGTCTTAGAGACTCTCAGGGAGGAGGAGCTGTACGGGAAACTCTCAAAGTGTGAATTCTTCCTTGACAAGGTTGAATTTCTTGGGCATGTGGTGATGGGTGACTGAATCTCGGTTAACCCGAAGAAGATCGAGGCAGTGGAGTCATGGGCTATCCCCAGTTTTCTCAGGCTAGCAGGATACTACATGAGGTTTGTACAAGACTTCTCCAGGATTGCAGCGCCGATGACCAGGCTGACCAGGAAAGATGTGGATTTTGTCTGGACGGAGGATTGCCAGGCCGCATTTGATGAGCTAAAGAAGAGATTGACGACAGTTCCAATTTTGACGTTGCCAGCAGGGACAGATCGATTCACTATCTATAGTGATGCTTAAGGGAAAGATTTGGGTTGCATTCTTCAGCAGCACGGGAAGGTGATTGCCTATGCTTCCAGGCAGTTATGGCCTCATGAAAAAAACTATCCCACCTACGACTTAGAGTTGACAGCGGTTATCTTCGTTCTAAAGCTGTGAAAATATTACCTATACGGAGAGCATGTGGAGATCTTCATGGACCACAAGAGCTTGAAGTACGTATTCACACAGAAGGAGCTGAACATGAGGCAGAGGAGGTGGTTGGAGTTGATGAAGGACTTCGATATCTCATTGCAGTACTACCCAGAAAAGGCCAACGTAGTCGCCGATGCCTTGAGCAGGTATCCGATGGCTATGTACTTGACGACAGATAGACATTTGTTGGCTGACCTGGAAAGCTTGGGAATTGAGGTGCTAGTTCCCGGTGTTGAGATTCAGATATGGGGATTGCAGATACAGTCCGAGCTGATGGACAGAATCAGAGCTGCGCAGTATGATGATGAGGCTCTGAGGAGTATCAGGGCACAGGTTCGGACATGATTGTCAGACGACTTTACTATCGCAGATGATGGGTCATTACGACACGACACAAGGATGTGTGTGTCGAGCGGGGAGCTGCGCGAGGAGGTTTTGCAGGAGGCACACCGCTCTCAGTACTCGATGTATCCCGGTGCCAACAAGATGTATCGAAACTTGAGGGAGCACGTACGGTGGTATGGAATGAAGCACGAGGTAGCACGCTTCGTATCCCGTTGTCTAGTGTGCCAGCAGGTAAAGGCGGATCGGCAGAGGCCAGGTGGATTGCTTCAACCTTTACCTATCCCAGAGTGGAAGTGGGAGCACGTGACCATGGATTTTATTTTAGGGCTTTCGTGTTCTCCAGGTAGAAATAACGTGATTTGGGTCATCGTGGATAGGTTGACCAAATCAGCCCACTTCTTACCTTTCAAGGTGGGCACGTCGACAGAGAGGCTAGTAGAGATGTACGTGCGACATATTGTCAGACTTCATGGAGTTCCTGTGAGCATCGTCTCGGATCGGGATAGTCGTTTTACTTCCCACTTCTGGAGGAGTCTGCAGGCTAGCTTGGGCACTCAGCTCAAGTTCAGTACCGCATACTACCCCTAGACAGACGGCCAGTCTGAAAGGACTATTCAGACTCTCGAGGATATGCTACGCACTTGCGTTCTAGATCTCGGAGGTTCTTGGGAGGATCATCTACACCTGGTAGAGTTTGCTTACAACAACAGCTACCAGGCCAGCATCGAGATGTCGCCATTCGAGGCTCTATATGGACGAAGGTGTCGTACACCGTTATCTTAGGATAACGTCGGAGAGAGAGCCTTGCTAGGACCAGAAATGGTCGTGGATGCAGCAAAAAAGTGAAACTCATCAGAGACAGACTGCGAGCGGCGCAGGACAGACAACGACATTGGGCCGACAGCCACCGTAGACCCCTTGAGTTTCAGGTATAGATTGGTATTTTTCTGGCTTGTGATTGTTTTGTTTTGGACTTTGTGTTGAGACTGTTTTGTTCTAGGTTGGCGATCTAGTGTTCCTACGGATTTCTCCGATGCGGGACACGATTCATTTTGGTGGAGGCGGAAAGCTTAGTCTACGCTACATCGGACCTTTTGGTTTTCTCGCGAGGGTCGGTGCAGTAGCGTACAAACTAGACTTGCCACCTGCACTAGAGGGAGTGCATGACGTATTCCATGTGTCGCAGCTGAGGTGGTATGTGGCAGACCCGAGTCATGTATTAGATCACTCGGAGATCGAGGTTGGTCCAACTCTCAGCTACCCTGAGTAGCCCATAGAGATCTTGGATCGCAGAGAGAAGGTATTGCGGAACCAGACCATTCCTTTGGTTCGTGTTGCATGGAGACATCACTCTCCAGGGGAGTCGACCTGGGAGAGAGAGGACGAAATGCGCGAGCAATACCCGTATCTCTTCGCGACCTGAGGTACAATTCCTTATCTGATTTCGTTCTTGTTCTAGTTCAATTCAATTTCGAGGATGATTTTTTTTAGGAGGGTAGACTTGTAACTACCACATTTCTAGATTAGGGCATTATTGTAATTTCCCTATTTATTTTATTATGTAATAAATATGTGTGATAGGTTTATTAAATAATTGTAGGGTGTTCCTTCATGCATAGGTTATAGGCTTGACCTAAAGACTCATTAGGTTCAACCCTTGTGACTAAACCCTAATTAGCATTTTAGTTATACCCTAGAAATGACAAAACTCTTATTATTTAAGTTCTTCATGACGAATCATGGAGGGCTAATTAAACCACTTGGCATTTGAAACCCAAACCCTAGTCCTATATAATGAGGGGAAGCCTCCCTCAAGCTTTTTCATTCATGAAGAAAGCCCTAAACCTAGCCTCCACTTAGAAAACCCTTCCTTCCCCAAAATTTCAGGATTTATAAGCCCTAAAAATCCATTTCCTCCTCCATCAAGAGAGATCTAGGAGCTTGGACCAAGAAGACTTGAAGAAAGAGGATCTACATTGGAAAACCATCTCCCAATAGGTGAGAATCCGAATTTAACCCCATTTAATTTTGCGTTTTCATTGTTGTTTGGCCATTAGGAGCCCACCTTGTGATTTAGAATTGGTTCTTGGAGTTTTTCCACGAAAACCTAGGTGATTCTAGGGTTTGGTGTTCATACGGGAGGTTTTTCCCCAATTTCGTGAACCCTAATCATGGGGGTATGCATTTATACATGATTACATCTCCAACATATAAGTTTTATCTCGATTTTTAGGGTTTTGGTTTGAGGATTCATGAGTTCTTAGTGTGGAATCCGTTTTCAGCACTTTATATATTTGATGAAATGATTACTAGGGAAATACCTATCCAATCTACTCTTATTACCTAATTTGATGTATGAAATATATATATATATATAGGTGTTGTGTGATTTGGAGAAGGAAATGCACCAGGGGGAAGAGGGGAGTTTACTGTATCAGTCGGGTCTGTCAGTGTATGGCACTGTGGATACCATGGGGAGTTCACTGTATCAGTCGGGTTTCAGGTTGTGTGGGGGTATTCAGTGCAATGGTGGGTTGAGTTATTTTATGTAGCTGTGTCTCAGTGTATCAGACACTGTGGGGGAAAGAACTGTACAGTCCAGTTTACTGTGAGTGAGCAGCCAGCATTTTCGTAGTGTATCAGAAATTAGGGGTTTTATTATCGGGTTTCCTGCTGAGCTGAGGGTTTTGAGTGAGCTGAGGGTTTTGAGTGAGCTATGGGCTATGTATCAGTGGGACTATGTACTGTGCAAGTTCATCAGTGTTTGGTGTGTGTGTGTGGTAGTTTGATTCAGTGAGTAAGTGAGCAGTGGGTGTGTTCTTCTCAGTCCCAATTTTGTGTGAGTTCTCTGTGGGGAAAGGAAAAACCTGGGAGTGCTAGTTTCTAGGGTTTAGTGCATCAGTGTGTTTGTGAGTGGTCAGTGTGTTATTGGTGAGTGCTAGGTTCTTGGGTAATTAACTTCTCTAGAGTATCAAGTATTTTGGGGGAAAGAATCTTGGGTTCAGCAGTTAGGATGTGTGTGCTTGTGGGTGTGTGTATCAGTGAGTTGATACTGTATATCAGTTCATTCCAGGTCAGTGGTGTGTAGGTTAATGTGTATTCTGTATCAGTGAGCTCCAGTTCACTGTAACAGTCGAGTTTATAAGTGCTTGTGAACTGTGTAGTGATTTCTTCGTGTATGTGAAACTGTGAACTGTGTGGTGATTTCTCATATGTCTGTGTAGAGTATCAGTCTCAGTGAGGGGTTGAGTGCCTGCCAATAAAAATCTTAGTATTTTGGGGGAATGAGTAGTAGGTTTTGCTAGAGTGTTTGTCACGCCCCAGTCCCAAAATACGTAGGACTAGGAACACGTAAGCATGTCAGCCATATGTATATGGAAACTCTAATATATGGATTCCATAATACACACGTACGCTATAATATGAATATAAACTCACATATGGTATATATATATGGTCACAAGTCACAGATATACTAAATCTCATCCACACAACAAGTCACAAAAAGAAATAACTAAACTAGAATAATGAGTCTGAATAATCCAAAATAATAGTCGGGTGGAGACAAATCCACTACCAATGACTATATCAATACTAAAATGAGGGAGAAGGGTAAATCTACAATATAAATAAGATGATGATATAAAGGTATCAGCGAAGTGATCCATCGCTAGAGATAATCAAGGATGCTCAGAAGGTAAGACCTCCTCGGAAGAGATAGGTAGTAAGTCCTGATCCGTGCTCCTGCGAATAGTCATGAACATCTACACCTGGAAAGGGATCAGGTCCTTAGAGGGACGTAACAAGATATATAGAAGCATGCCAATTTGAATATAGTAAACATGCATAATGTTTAAAAATATATAAGTACGTTGTACAAGACAATCTATATGAATGCAAATGAGGACAACTTTTCGACGTATGGGCAAGGGTAGGCTACTCGATCTAAGCCTCACAACTCACACACCCGTTAGGGGACATCATCAGCCGACATACCGCGGGGGTAGCGACTCTCGTGACTCCATCAATCGATATACCGCGGGAGTAGCGACCATCGGACACGACTACCATAGTGCATGCTAGTTACTACGGTTCACCAGAGTGGTTAAAGCCCATACCCCTACTGATTGTCCTCTCATGATACTAAGTGCCATGTGTGTGTGTCAATATATCTAATATACAGTAATAACTTAAAGAAACTACACATGCAAGGAATATACAGAAATGCAATGAATATACAGAAATATAATAAGCATGCAAAGTACTATAAATAATTTGGCAAGGTATCTTGCATGGTCTGAAAAAGAATGAAGTCCCAACTCAATGCGTCGTCCGATCTACCCGTCACATAAATTAAACAAGTTAGGTTACAAAAGTGGGTGAATAGGTTCCTCAATTTTAATCTATTTTAATTCTGAATAAAATAACCTAAATAGTATTTTAATCTTATTATAATATGATTTTATTGTTAAACTCTAATTTCGGTCCAAAAAAAGTCAACTTTAAGGATTTGTGATCCGTGACACGCAAATCGAGACAATCCGTTGACCAAAAAGTCAACCGATTCAAATCCTGGATTTGTGTGTGAAATCCTATATATTAAAATGCTACATGAACACTGGAATCGATAATTTTATAAAATCACAAGTCGGTAAAGAGTTATGGCCACATGGGCGCACAAATGACAGTTTTCAATGGTTTTCTATTTACGTCTACGTTGCACAAATTTTACAGTTGATTAAATTTGCATATTAAATTCTGTAAAAAATAATTTTATTAAAGTTTATCATGTCAGATTTTTGAAACCTCAAACGGCTCTTAATTCCGAGTTCGGGATCTCCTGTAATCTCAAAAATACGAAAACTCGTCTGATTTCAGACAACTGGCACCTTCAGAATAATCTGAAAAAATAAGTTCTAAAATTACTAAAATAATTTATATATTCAGAAAACTAACCTTGATATGGTTCTAACAAAAAAACTGGAGCGCGTTTGGAGTCTGGAGCTAGGAGATATCGTCTATTTAAATCGTCATAACTACTAGAAAATGAGGCTGAATTTATAACGAATTTTGAGTGTTTTTGGACAAAAATGAGGGAAATTTGGGGAAGAAAAATATGAAGGATGAGGTATTTATAATAGTGTACACTACTTAATTGAATACGACTAGGATTGACTAATTTGGATAGGATTAGGATGAGTTTAAATAAGGATAGGATATGCATGAAGTTGCTTTCCTACTAGGCTCAGGATTTGAATTAATTTAAAATAGAGTTTGAATTTATCTCAATAATTTATAATCTTAAATAGAATTAAAAATAATACAAATAATTTATATATAATCTTATTAATATCTATTAACACTAAATTAGCATCTATCTAATATTAAGACAATATATATCCAAATAAATCCTAAATAATTTAAAAAATCTAAATAATTTTTTTTTAAAAAATTTAAATAAATTGCAGAAAAATATAATTAAATATTTGAACCTAAAATAAATATTTTGTAAGAACAATATGCAAGTATGGTCTTACAGTAAATCATGGAAGTCCTAAAAATTTAGGTTCCCTATGTTTTAATTACCTAAACATTCTAGAAAAAATCTCCAAAAATCAAAATAGCCTAAAAATGATTCTAAATAAATATTTACATAAGTAAATATACTAAAAAAAAAATATTTTCTAATTAACTAAGAGAATACTCTAAAGTAATTTAATATCTATAATAAATATAATAATATAAAATATATACAAAATATCTATTTTTGGTGAGGGGGTTTACAGTATTAGTGTCAATAGCCATATGCTTGTCTCAGAGATTAGGCTATGCATGTGTAAGAGAGAACAAGTTCAGATGTGGATTTCTGCCTGTGTAAGTATGAACAAGTTCATACTACCTGATTGAACATGCCAGTAGTCATATGCTTCTCTCAAGGTTTAAGCCATATATGTGAGTCTGAACAATTTCAGACTGTGAAACTGTGAATGGTTCATTAGATCAGTAATTTTCTGTAAGTGAGTGAGAGATATTTGAGTATGTAGAGTGTGTGTGTGTGGGGGGGGGGGGGTTCCTTGACTGAGCTACCTGTGCATTGAGAATTATTGCTTGCACTCAAGGAAAACTGCAGCAGCAGTATAAGGTAAGGGTGATAGGTCAGTTCTTGTAGGCAGAACTGAGATACTAGTAGCAGCCTTGTAGGTATCCTAGGTGAGGGATGGTTGAGGGCATGGGTTCCAGTGTGCAACAGGGCAAGTAGTACCCTTGAGTATCACTCTTTGAAATGTATCACATAAAGTATATTGTTGGTATCCTAGTAATACTTAGTGTATATGAGTTGAGGTTAGAATTTGAGTACTAGTTAATCAAGAGTTAAATAGTTTAAGTAATACCTTAGGATCTATATAGGAGTTATATTTATACTAATTGCCTAGTATGTAAATGTGGTTTAGTATCAACATAAAAGCCTGGGGTAACAAGGTTTAGACCTAGCATGATCCTAGTTAACCTAGTATGGACTGAGACATGACCTAGAAGCCTCGCATTTAATTAGTTAAACATGTTTACTCCCTTAATTCAGTATTTTGACATTGATATTCCATAATTAGGTCATTGTGATCTCGCCTTGGACATTGATCCTCGCACCTTCCTCGGGACCACAGACGAGTATATTCTCTGACAGTTTTTGTTTTGTTGATTAATTCTATAATTCTAGTTGTATTATATACTTGATTCTGACACTGTGGATACACGGGTTAGCACCCCAGATACCTGTCATGAGGAGTCGTGATTGGAATCCATCGTGCTAGCTGGGGATGGGGAAATATTAGTAGATTATGTGATCATACCCCACCTTACATGCATCATAGCTCACCCCACACATCACATCGGGTATAGCCTGACCATTTATATGCCTCATAGCCTGATATATATGATTAGCCTGACTATTGCTCGCATTATAGCTAACCAGATGGTTAGCCTGACCTCACATGTATTATAGCCAATCATATATATCAAGCCTGATCTCGTCCCAAGTCGATCACATAATAGACTGATATTTCAAACACTTAGCCAGATATTTATTCTTTATTCCAGTTCACTTGTTCTAGCATTTACTTATATTTTTACTCATTGCTAGATGTTCTATTGCTTACTTCATATTCTCTAGTATTCCATATTTCCAGTATTTCTTCCATCTTGTATTCCTTACACTGTTTTATAGTTTTTATCAACATAAATGAAACTGCTGTTTAGTGTCTGTGCTTTGCTCCAATCCTGACTGGATAACATTTTCAGAGGACTTGGAGGATTTCTACCCTACCCACTACGGCCCGGGAGCAGAGGGAGATTTTATACCAGAAATTCCGGAGGAGTTACCCATCTTAGAGGAGATTCTACCCACAGGCATTAGACTGTCCTATTTATGTATTATTGTTCTAGAACTGAGATCTGGGTTGTATTATTGTTGTGACGTTTGAGGACATCTAGACTCTAGACTTGTGATGTATTTATATTTGTGTATGACTTATGTCAGAACTCTTTATCCTTATTTCTCATCGTGCCATTTACTTTCAAATAGCCTTGTGATTGAGTATATTATAAACTGTGGATTCATGTATTATCATTGTCCTCCTTATGGAGTTGAGACCATTGACAGGATGAGTTATGTTTGAGACCTAGACAGCGTTCTACCGCCGATGCTGTGGCGTAGGCTGGACGTACCCAGGGGTCATGCCTAAATTCTGGGTGCGGGTCGTGACACATTGGCTGGCGGTAAGAGTTCTAAGCCACAAAGTCGCACAGATTATCCGAGTACAGCGGAGTCATAAACGCATAGCGATTGGTAACAAATTTATTGAGTCGACAATATAGCGGAAGCATTGAAACACAAGTTGAAGTCAAGCAAACTCTCTAGTGATATAAACAAGTGTTACATGCGGCATATAGCCGAGATTACAAGTCGCTCAAGCCTCTCTCTCTCAAACAGTAAAAGCGTGCCAAGTGGCTACAATTGTAAAATGATTGTACAAGCGAATGTTCAGGCAAGTTCCAACATTATGTCTTGTATATGTGCTTCAGTTCCGGATGCACCGCTTCTTCGGAGTGATCTTCATGCCTTAGCAAGCTCGAATGAGGCATCCACACCGAACGAGGTTCTCCTGCACCCTACAAACGATCTGGTGGTTTATCAGTACATTGAATGTACTGGTGGGGGGGCTACTCGCCTGCTCGACAAATCCAAACACGTAATACATGTTCTGTGCACAACTATTAAGTTGTCTTTCTAGTTGCCTTAGGATCAGTTTCATGCAAGATTTGAATAGACTAATTCGTATGGCAGTGCGCCGTACAACATGAGAGGAAATACGGCGAGACTTACCGACTTACCATTTTACCTTCCCTGTCCAAGACAAACATTGTTAATTCAAGCACGGGCATGTATATGAACATTCAAGGGCATTCATAATGAAAACCAAGTTATAGCATATGCAATACGAGAGTCGTTATATCAAGATCGTTCAGGGGTTCAGCTGTTCTTTGATGCGATGCAATGACTCGCACGCGGATAGCCGCTAAGCGAGGATGACTTATCTATATAAACATGAGTCGCTGGCATAGCCATAAAGGACCAATCTAGTCTTGGGTGAGAGTGGTATGCAATTCTAGGTTCTCGAGGCAAAGCATACCATCACACTCGCTCGAGAGACTATCATGATGTTTCGTCCGGGTAAGATCGGTCCCAGTGCCCTTGGGACCGTCCGCAGAATGCACCATGTTTCCAAGTTGTCCGCGACATGCAGGTCAGGGTCTTTCTAATTTTAAGAGATATACAAGTACAATAGATACTTGAACATGGATTCACTTAGCCATTGGATGTGCACAGTCTCCTGGACTTGAGATGAGTCCGCTCGAGGGAGACTTGCAGAGATCCGAATACCTGAATGAGTCTTGCCACAGGAGTATGATTCTTTTACTTGACATGATGCAATCCTCTGGCTCGGGAACTGCCTTGGCGACCTTACGGTCCTGGATACTTGCAGCTTCATTCTTGCACGAAATGACTACTTAGTAGTCTCCCGAGATTTGGATAAAAACAAGGCAACATACAAGAAGACAAGCATGCATTTGTATAAACACAAACATTCACGTTAGTTCGGGCCCGAAGGTAAGACGAGGAGTGAGATTGTAAGGGACTTCCCGAGCGACACGATCTAGGGTAGCATGTGAGGGTCTGAATATAAGCAGTATTTCAATTTCCTTGTTCTAGCACAAGCAATAGAAGTTGGGATTATTCCCTTAGCTAGGTGCGTTAAATTCTTATTAGCATGCAGGGGGTGACTCACCTAGCGACTAGCATGTATCATTCCATATTTTATTTGTGCTGGCTAAGCAAAGACAAGTTTACCGTAGCCACCCACCTTAGCGATAATTTTCCTCGGTCGAGCGATACGTCAAGCGAGCCTCTGAAAGCCTAAGCTGAATTCCTGTAAGGACAAGTCTGTATATCCTTTGCCTCAAACGAGTATTCTCGCTTGAACAAAGCGGGTCGGGACATTACAATATTGTCGTTTGAATCGGCAGTCCGCTTGAGCGGAACAGGGTGTTACATCCTACTCAACTCCGAAAAAGTCTCGTCCTCGAGACTTACTGAGGACAAGCAGTACATTTCAATCAATTTTGATTTAACGATACCAGGCTGAGGCAAACCTATATAAGTCGTTGTACTTGTTCATTTGGATATTCACTTGCATTAGCATCGAGATCAGCATATCGCGAGTCTGGATCGTACACATACTCGAAGTTCTCCTCTAATATATGCATTTTACCAACTCGGTGATAGCGAAGTCTTAGCACTCGAGTTTCACCTTTTCTTAAGTCTTGGATCGTGCACAAGTTCAAGGCATCCCTCGAATTGATGTATTTAACCAAACTTAGAGTTAGTGAAAATTGGACAAGCTACTACGATAATCTCAAGGTTCTGCACAGGTTGGCACAAAGGCCACTCGCATCACGATATCATACAAGCAATCATATCATTCAAAACGTATTTTCAAAGTATTTAGACTTATGGTTGGAACATTCTATTTGGGACAATGAGAGAGAGCGTACACATAACCCACGAACGAGCTTTTGAAACAGAGATATTTGGAACAAAGTCCAAAGGCGTAGAAGCCAGGTTCTGATACCATTATGTCACGCCCCAATCTCCCGCAGGCTAAATCGACCGTTCCCGCTAGGCGAGAATCACCACGCCAGCGCTCCCGCGGAACGATCTCCTTGACCCATCTGGGCGTGATGTCGCACGAGCGTGAGCCACGACCGTGCAAGGCCATGGTTCATTGGCTGGCGGTAAGAGTTCTAAGCCACAGAGTCGTACAGATTGTCCGAGTGCAGCGGAGTCATAAACGCATAGCAATTGGTAACAAGTTCACTGAGTCGATAATATAGCGGAAGCATTGAAACACAAGTTGAAGTAAAGCAAACTCTTTATTGATATAAACAAGTGTTACAGGCGGCGTATAGCTGAGATTATAAGTCGCTCAAGCCTCTCTCTCTCAAATAGTAAAAGCGTGCCAAGTGGCTACAATTATGGAATAATTGTACAAGCGAATGTTCAGGCAAGTTCCAACATTATGTCTTGTATATGTGCTTCAGTTTCGGATGCACGGCTGCTTCGGAGTGATCTCTGTGCCTTAGCACGCACGAAGAAGGCATCCGCACCGAACGAGGTTCTTCCAAACCCTGCAAATGATCTGGTGGGTTATCAGTACATTGAATGCACTGGTGGGGAGGCTACTCTCCCGCTCGACAAATCCAAATACGTAATACATGTTCCGTGCACAACTATTAAGTTGTCTTTCTAGTTGCCTTAGGATCAGTTTTATGCAAGATTTGAATAGCCTAATTCGTGTGGCAGTGCGCCGTGCAACATGAGAGGAAACACGACGAGACTTACCGACTTACCATTTTATCTTCCCTGTCCAAGGCAAACATTGTTAATTCAAGCACGGGCATGTATATGAACATTCAAGGGCATTCATAATGAAAACCAAGTTATAGCATATGCAATACGAGAGTCGTTATATCAAGATCGTTCAGGGGTTCAGCTGTTCTTTGATGCGATGCAATGACTCGCACGCGGATAGCCGCTAAGCGAGGATGACTTATCTATATGAACAGGAGTCGCTGGCATAGCCATAAAAGACCAATCTAGTCTTGGGTGAGAGTGGTATGCAACGCTAGGTTCTTGAGGCGAAGCATACCAACACACCCGCTCGAGAGACTATCATGATGTTCCATCCGGATCGGATCGGTCCCAGTGTCCTGGGGACCGTCCGCGAAACGCACCCTGTTTCCAAGTTGTCCGCGACATGCAGGTCAGGGTCTTTCCAATTTCAAGAGATACATGAGTACAATAGATACTTGAATATGGATTCACTTAGCCATTGGATGTGCACAGTCTCCTGGACTTGATATGAGTCCGCTCGAGGGAGACTTGCAGAGATCCGAATACCTGAATGAGTCTTGCCGCAGGAGTATGATTCTTTTACTTGACATGATGCAATCCCCTGGCTCGGGAACTGCCTTGGCGACCTTACGGTCCCGTATACTTGCAGGTTCATTCTTGCACGGAACGACTACTTAGTAGTCTCCCGGTGTTTGGATGAAAATAAGGCAACATACAAGCAGACAAGCATGCATTTGTATAAACACAAACATTCACGTTAGCTCGGGCCCGAAGGTAAGTCGAGGAGTGAGATCGTAAGGGACTTCCCGAGCGACACGATCTAGGGTAGCATGCGAGGGTCTGAATATAAGCAGTATTTTAATTTCCATGTTTTAGCACAAGCAATACAAGTTGGGATTATTCCCTTATCTAGGTGCGTTAAATTCTTATTAGCATATAGGGGGTAATTTACCTAGCGACTAGCATGTATCATTCCAAATTTTATTTGTGAGCAAAGATAAGTTCACCGTAGCCACCCACCTTAGCGATGATTTGCCTCGGTCGAGCGATACGTCAAGCGAGCCTCTGAAAGCCTAAGCTGAATTCTTGTAGGGACAAGTATGGATATCCTTTGCCTCAAACGAGTATTCTCGCTTGAACAAAGCAGGTCGGGACATTGCAATATTGTCGTTTGAATCGGCAGTCCGCTTGAGCGGAACGGGGTGTTACATAATCTAGTAGGATAATGTGTCTATTAGTGAAGAGCGGAACCACGATCTCATATCTGCTAGTATTCGTGTGTGTTGGTGTAGAGCTGAACCTTGCGACACAAACTGCTGATACACGTGCATACTAGTGCAGAGCTAAACTTTGAGTCACCGCTGCTAATCATGGGTCAACCCATAGACCATCATGCAGTTTGGTCGTATGCTAGTTTTACCTTCTTGCATACCTATTATTTGATGCCAAGATTGATTCATAAGTTAGATACATATATACAAATTATTGCTAACTTGTGTGTCTGCTGAAGGGATAACCGTTCGGCTGTGGGTAAAAAATTATCATATGCATAGTTCAATCTATCATTTTTGTTTCTTTGTATGAATTATTAAAAAAAAACTAGACAACTAGAAAGATCACATAGTAGTAATGCTAGCTTCACTTGTATTCTTAGTATGGATTTCTAGGTGGGTTTGGCCATAGTCGCTCACTAGTACATGTTGTAGTACTGACCCACATTTGTGGGCAAATCTCCAGGTTCTGGTACCGAGAGTGTGGCAATATTTTAAAGTTTTAGGAGTGCATCCCTACAAGCGGAACTGTGCTCGTGCTGCTTCCCAAAGCTTCTCTTTTGTGTGCAAGATCTTCTTCTGCTAGGTGTTTTGATTTTTGGTCCTACTAAAAGGATATGATGTGTGGATATTGTAGCTAGTTTTGGGTTTGTAAGAGAGAGTTGTAAGCCATCTATGGCATATTTTGTATCAGCCAAACAAGTACTTTGTAATCCAATCTTCAAGTATTCAATAAGAAAAGTATTTTGTGTTTCTATCAAATGTGTTCAACTTTGGTTCTCTGCATTTTACATTCCGTGCTTTTATATATGTATATTTTTGTCTAACTTATGTCTTGTACAGGTACTATGCCTTGTGTAAGCGCAACTTAGGCTTGCACGACATCACGCCCAAGCGAGGACGATTGGTCCTGTAAGAACCAAGCAAGGACGATTGGTTTTATAAGGACCAAGCGAGAACGATCGGCCCTTACGGGATTGGGGCGTGACAAAGTGATATCAGCACGCACGGCTTTACGTCCTTGGCCTCTTTAAATTTTATTTTCAAAAAATAATATAAGTTTTCAAGCGATTTCAAAAGTCTCGGATTTCGAAAATGGTTACGAATCTATATAAGTAAATGGAAGGTATTAAATGCCCCAATCTTAAAAACTATGAAAAATCCAAAGTCCCATGCAATAAGTCCATAATACGTTATGAGACTAATGCAAACTACTATATTTTGTTAAAAGGATAGCTAAAACAGGTAACCAATGGACATCGCACACAGTGAGCGTGAGCAATGACCAAGTCGATAGGCTAATAACTATGCTCAAATATTAGAATAATCGATACAAAGCCCAACCGAAATGGTTCAAAGCTCAGGAGCAATGGGATGATACTAGAGCCTTGGCACAATAACAACAGCTTGACTTCTGACTCAAATAGTAACATCACTGGTAGCCAACAGTAGTGCATCGGGGACCGCCGTGACACCTGTGACAGCCGCAACTGTGCCTCGGGGAGCAGGTTTAGAAGAAGCTGATGAGCCTCGACGAGCGGCCATGAAGTCTACACTTAGGGGTGCCGAGTTTCTGAAGATGAACCTCCAGAGTTCGAAGACAGGACCGTGCCTGATAAGGTGATGGACTGGGTCACCAAGTTGGAGGGCTTGTTTGAGTTTGCTTCGATACCTATGAACAAGAGGGTGACATGTGCAATCATGTAGCTACGGTTATGAGCACATGACTGATGGCAGATCAAGAAGCTGGATTTTTCCATAAAGCATCGGGATGGTATAATCACTTGGGGGATGTTTAAGGATGTATTTCTTGCACAATATCCCCCGCCAGCTGTTAGGCAGAGAAAGAAAGATGATTTTACCGAACTTAAGTAAGGGAGCATGTCCGTCGAAGACTATGAGTCAGAATTCTCCAAGCTTGCTAAGTTCGCTAGCTCAATGATTCCTATTGAGAGGGCCCATACATATCGGTTCATAAGAGGCCTGAATGGTAACCTGAGAAAGGATGTTATGAACCGAGAGTGTATATCGTACATACAAGCTTTTGAGACAACGGTGCATAATGAGCAGTTCATACCATAAAGTACTCCAAAAAAGGTATCGACTCCTCGAAATCCTCCTGCTAAAAGATACCACAACGGTGAGAAGAAGGTCGATATTGAGAAGAAGGTCAATACAGATGAGTACTGTGGGAAAGAGTAAAGTTTTTGCGGCCGTACGGGTCACACTAAAGAATTTTTTCGTCACTTTAATAAGGGGTACTTCAAATATGGACAACAAGATCATGTAATCCAATATTGTCCAATTATTAGGGCTTTGGTACCACACCACGATAAAAATACTGGTCAGAATAAGAATCAAAATCTCGTGCCAGCTCCAGCTCTGGCTAATGGATAAACTGGTCAGACGAGAAGGCCTAAAGTCTAGCGTGTATCAGCTGAATATTGAGCGTGATACGAGCAGACACAATGTTGGTGAGTCTGATTCCTTTGACCTCTTGATGCCTTGATTCTTGACTCCTTGATCTCTTAAGTTTCGAGGACAAACTTCTTTCCAGTGGGGTATTATGTAATGCCCCGCTTCTAGCAGTTTACCTATGGAACACTTGTGATTTTGACTCAGTTAAGAATCGAGTCTCGGGGAAACTTACTCCCAAATCAATCACGGACAAAATGCAATGAACCCTTCAAACTGATGGAACAACATCTATTAAAATGAGTCCAAGAGTTTTCATTGGTAGTTTTACTGCTTGATTTTATGTTGCTTTGTATTTTGTCTTGCTTTCGATGACTTGGATTTTATGATTCGATTTCTCGCTTGTGCATTCTTTTCGAATCATAAGAGAAAAAGATCAAAAGATGCTAACCAAGTATTTTTGTAAATTTTAGGACGCATAACCAATGAGTGATTATTGCGTAAGGCTTCCCCATTCTCTTATTGATTCGTTCAATGAGTGGCTTTGGCCCTTCGATGAATCATTAGTCTGCACGCCTAATAAAAATGATCTCTGGTTCACTTTAGTTGCATGTTCCTATATTTCAAATGATACTTCACTAACAAGATAAGCTAAAGGAAATGAACTGCATGCTTGAAGTATTAGAATTTTGCTTTACTATCAATTTATGTTGCACATCCCTCGTTCTTTTGTTGCGCAACCCGATCTATAGTAAGTCCTTATATTTTGAACATGATCTGTGGGATAAGAACAAGAAGATGGAATCATGTCCTTGTTGTTCAGAACTGTACATAGTAGTGTCTTATCAGATAGATGTTTCATGTCATGCATTGGTCTCAGACAACTTGTGCACATAGTTTTGTCTCTCGAACGGTTCCTGGGACACTGGGAATCGATCGGTCCGAAAAAGATTTTTGTTTCACCCTGAGGTATGGTCCTTGTGATCTAGTGGGGTGATGTGTCTATTAGCGAAGAACGGAACCATAATGTCATAGCTGCTAGTATTCGTGTGTGTTGGTGCAGAGCTGAACCTTGAGTTACAGCTGCTGATACACGCGCGTACTAGTACAGAGCTGAACCTTGAGTCACTGTTGCTAATCATGGGACAACCCATGGACCATCATGTAGTTAGGTCGTATGCTAAGTTTACCTTCTTGCATACCTATTATTTGATGCCAAGATTGATTCATAAGTTAGATACATATATGCAAATTGTTGCTAACTTGTGTGTTTGCTGCAGGGATAACCGTTTGGCTGTGGGTAAGAAATTATCATATGCATGGGTCAATCTATCATTTATGTTTCTTTACATGAATTATTAAAAAGGAAACTAGACAACTAGAAAGATCACATAGTAGTAATGCTAGCTTCACTTGTATACTTAGTGTGGATTTTTAGGTGAGTTTGGCCATGGTCACTCCCTAGTACATGTTGTAGTACTGACCCATATTTTTGGGCAAATCTCCAGGTTCTGGTAGCGAGAGTTTGACAAGCATTTTGAAGCTTTAGGAGCGTATCCCTTCAAGTGGAATCATGCTCGTACTGCTTCCCAAAGCTTTCCTCTCCTGTGTGCAAGATCTTCTTCTGCTAGGTGTTTTAATTTTTGGTCCTACTAAAAGAATATGATGTATGGGCATTGTGGCTAGTTTTGGGTTTGTAAAAAGAGTTGTAAGCCATCTATGACATATTTTGTATCAGCTAAGCAAGTACTTTGTAATCCAATCTTTAAGTATTCGATAAAGAAAGTATTTTGTGTTTCTATCAAATGTGTTCAACTTTGGTTCTCTGTATTTTATATTCCGTGCTTCTATATATGTATATTTTTGTCTAACTTGTGTCTTGTGCAGGTATTATGCCTTGTGCAAGTGCAACATAGGCTTGCTCGATATCACGTCCAAGCGAGGACGACCGACCCTTACAGGATCGGGGCATGACAGTTACATACCTACAATGTATATTCAAAGTCTGACCACACACACCCTCTACAACCATGGCATCTTGCACACACATGTATAGATGATGCATCAATACCAACACTACTCCATGATACTCCCCTTAACACCAAAACACTAGCACACAATACACTAACACAACACATTCACTCCTCATGATAACCAAATGATACTCTATAACAATTCCTACTCAACAAACTTCTCACACAACACAACCAAAATTATCATAAATACTTGGTGTGCAATACTCTATCATACACACCAATACACATGATACACTCCTTTAACTTCATGATATACGCCCACACTATATAGAATTCCTCACAATATCATACATATAAGACTCAAATATATATATATATATATATATATATATATATATATATATATATATATATAAATAATAGATTCAAGTAAATTAGAAGGAAATGGCACAATAGCTCCAAAATCCTAAATAAACATAATATTAAATACCAACACCAAGAACACTTTGAAATTACCACCAAAATTATTTGGAACATAATTAATATATGAAATATAACTAGTAATTAGTTAAAGTAAATTAGGTACAAAATAGAGATTGTACACAAAAAGGACACAAGAACACTAAAATTACCAAATTTACCTACCTTTTTCATGGTGTATTATGATACAGGCTCAATGTATCCAATTTTGGGGACAAGGACACCAACATACAATCCAAATAGACACTAATAGTCCTCATGAGGACACCAATACATCACTTGATGGACACAATTCGGACATAACCCACCTGGGACCCCTTTCGGCTTTTGTCACGACCCGCTCCCACTTTTAGGATACGAGTATGTGGACCAGTCCAGCCTATGTCGCAGTATCGACAAAAATGCACTGTCTATGATAAAAAATGATCCATAACAAGTACAAATACACATATCATCCATAAACTAAGTCATGATAATAAAATAAACTTAATTGTCTCAATAATTTATTTAAAAAAAATATCCACTACAACTCAAGATGTACTAGGGAACAAACCCGATCAATGAAATAAATGCAACTAGAACTAAAGCCCACTAAGCCTACTAACTAAGAACAATACGAAAAAATAAGAAAAAAAATATGCTAATCCTCATACAAGGATGAATTTGGTACATCGGTGACCTGTGTATCGCCAATGTTCTCACCATAGATCTTCAGACAAATGTAGTCACCTAAAATTGTCAACATATCCAGTCAGAATTGAAGCAAGTTCAAGTCTAAGACAACGTCAGACAAATATAATATAAAGTATTAAAATTCTAGACATGAGAACCATATGATCAGCAGTAACATAGACAATATGCGCAAGTAAATCATGTGATAGGAGAAATACTAACATAAGTAATAACTAGCAAAAGGAACTCACAAAACTCAAGATGAAATAGTGTGTACTCACATGTCTTTGGACACACAATATCTAATACATGGATTTACTTATGAGTGCTTGAGAAGGTTACTTGATCACATTTGAACGTTACACGAATTTATAATAATATATAACACCTTCTCAAGTTTATAAGTATGTTTCATGAAGGAGAACCACGTGCCAAATGACTGTACTTCCCCCGACTGCCACATCTCACGATCACGCTAACATGATCACAATAATGGTAATGAAACATAACAACGATGACAATATACAGAAACAAGTAATCAAGAATATAAATAGGTCACTTTTCTCTCACATGTGTAAACAGTTAAGACATGAAAGGTAAGATGCATAGATGAAGTACAACAATATAAAGTAATTGCATATGAAAGCATTAAACAACTTGACTAACTTTTTGTATGTGTTGCTATCACAAGTTGAAGACAATGTAAACTCTTGCCTGTCAGCTATCCAACCATACCATCATCCCACGTACCCCGTCGAATGAATTAACACAAGTTAGACTTAAAGCCATAAAAAGTGCCTAACTAGTTTATTCCTAATTAATCTATTTTAATTCTGGATAAAATCATCTAAATTCCTTTTAAATCCTATTATATTCTGATTTTAAGTTTAAACCTAAATTTTGGTCCAAAGAAAATTAATTTTACAAATTCGGAATTCACGACACGCAAATCGAGGCATTCTGTTGACCAAAAAGTCAACCAATACAAAACCAAGATTTGAGTATAAAATTCTATAGATTTCAGCGCTATAAGAATGCTGGAATCAATGGTTTCATGCTCAAATCAGTAAAAAATTATCGCCAATATGACGTACAGATGACAATTTATAATGGTTTCGTAGTTACTTCTAGGTTGCATAAATTTTCCAGAATAGTAAACTAGCATATTTAATTCTAAAAATAATATGTTATAGTTTATTATGTTACCTTTATAAAACTTCAAACGGCTCATGATTTCGAGTTCTAGATCTCGCAAAATCTTAAAAACACCAAATTGTGTCAGATTCCAAACAACTGACACTTTATGGATTTTACAGATTTTTTGAACCTAATTATTGAAAAAATTAAATATTCAAGAAGCTAACCTCATTACGGTTCTAACGCTATAAATAGAGACGCATTTGGAGTCCGGAGCTAGGAGTTATGGTCGTTCTAAGTCGCTATGGCTGCTGAAAAACGAGGCTAATTTTGTGGCAAATTTTGCACTATTTTGGGACAAAAAATAGAGGAGTTTGGGGAAGAAAAAAGATGAAAGATCAGTTTATTTCATAAGTTTAGTAGGTATATATAATGGGTGGAGACTACTTAATTTGAATATGATTATGATTGTCTAATTTGGATATGATTATGATCGGTTCAAATAAGGATATGATATGGATGAAGTTGCTTTTCTAGTAGGATTATGATTAATATAGTTTGGATTTATCTAAATATTTTATAATCTTATATATAATTAAAGATAGTACAAATAATTTATATCTAATCTTATTTGTATCTATTAAAACTAAATTATCATCTATCCAATATTAAGTGTATATATTATCCAAATAACTTCAAATAAATATTGAATAATTCCCCAAAAATAGAAATAAATCTTAAATAAACCAAAAAAATTTCCAATAAATTAAAAAACTATTTAAGCCTTCTAACCCCAAGATAAATGTTTGGTAGCAAAATATGCATGTGTTGTTCTACAGTAAATTCTAAAAGTCCTAGAAAAAAGGTTTCTTAGGTTTTAATTATTGAAAATTTCTAGAAAAATATTCTAACATTCTAAAATATCCTAAACATGATTCTAATTCTTAATACGAGTCTTTATGAGCTACATGAAGCTCGGTGTTATAATATTATCATTATAAAAGTATATTTGGTATTTAAAAATAAAATTCTCACAAAACTACTAGTGTATTCTAACTATTATTCTTATACGGAATTTTGGATCGCGATGCTACAAACTATCCCCCTTAAAATATTTTTGTCCTAAAAAATCAAACACCACAAATAATTATATTTATAGTAACATATACAAGCAATTTCTATGGTAATATAATAATAGCTTCCTAGGTTGATGCATAAGGCAATGATGTTTTGGGAAAATAAAAGGAGGTAAACTAATAGATATTTAAACTAACTATGGTCTAATGTCAACTAACTAATCATGCATAATTAGTAGGCAACTACTGCTAACTGAAGGGAACGAAGGGACATGGTTAGAGCGATAGTTGCACTCGTATCGAAGAAATTATGGACGAAATCAAGTAAGATGCACATAAGAAATCCTATGACTAGAGATGATGTTCAATTGATAGGGTGAGAATCCTAACTATGGATGATGTATCTTCTCTAAGTTCTACTTCAATTCTTGAACCTAATCCTATTCGAAGGCTCATAGCTAGTACCACTAAGTTGAAGTACTAAGCACGACATCGCATTAGATGCGAAGCCTGACCTGCATGGGCCACCATAAAAACTTGTCATGACCCGCTCCCACTTTTGGGATACGAGTACGTGGCCAAGTCCAATCTACGCTGCATTATCGACGGTAGTACGTTGTCAATGATAAATAATGGTCTATAACAAATGCAAATACACATATCATCAACAAACTAAGTCATAACAAGAAAATAAACTTAATTTCCTCAATAATTTATTTAAAGAAATATCCACTACAACTCAAGTTGTACTCGGGAATAAACCCCGTCAATGAAATAAATGCAACTAGAACTAAAGTCCACTAAGTCTACTAGCTAAGAATAATACAAAAAATTAATAAGAAAGAAAATATGCTACTCCGCATCCAAGAATGAATTTGGTACATCGGTGACCTGTGTATCGCCAACGTACTCACCGTAGATCTCCAAACAAATGTAGTTGCCTAAAATTGTCAACATATCCAGTCAGGATTGGAGAAAGTTCAAGTCTAAGATAACATGAGACAAATACAATATAAAGCAATAAAACTCTAGACATAAGAACCATATGATCAGTAGTAACATAGACAGCACGCGCAAGTAAATTATGTGATAGGAGAAATACTAACATAATTAATAACTAGCAAGAGGAACTGACAGAACTCAAGATAAAATAGTGTGTATACTCATGTGTCTTTGGAAACATAATATCTAGCACATAGATTTACTTATAAGTGCTTGAGAAGGTTACCTAATCACATTTGCATGTTACACAAATTTATAATAATACATAACACCTTCTCAAGTTCATAAGCACGTTTTATGATGGAGAACCACGTGCCAAATGACTGTACTTCCCCCGACTCCCATATCTCATGGTCACGATGACATGATCACAATAACGGTAATGAAACACGACCAAGATGACAATATACAAAAAAAAGTAATCAAGAATATAAATAGGTCACTTTTCTCTCATGTGTGTAAACAGTTAAGACACGGAATGTAAGATGCATAGATGAAGTACAACAATATAAAGTAATTGCACATAAAAGTATTTAACAACTACCTGCCTAACTTTTAGGATGTGTTGCTGTCACAAGTTGAAGACAATATAAACTTTGGCCCGTCAGCTATCCAACCATACCATCATCCCACGAACCCCGTCGCATGAATTAACACAAGTTAGACTTTAAGCCATAAAAAGTGGCTAACTAGTTTGTTCTAATTAATCTATTTTAATTTTGGATACAATCATCTAATATCCTTTTTAATCCTATTATATTCTGATTTAAGTTTAAACCTAAATTTTAGTCCAAAGAAAATTAATTTTATAAATTCGAGATCTGCGACACGCAAATCGAGGCATTCTGTTGACCAAAAAATCAACCAACATAAACCAAGATTTGAGTATGAAATTCTGGAGATTTTAGCGCTACAAGAATTCTGGAATCGACAGTTTCATAGAATCTCAAATCAGTAAAGAATTATTGCCAATATGGCGTACAGATGACAATTTATAATGGTTTCCTAGTTACTTCTAGGTTGTAAGAATTTTCCAGAATACTTAACTAGTATATTTAATTTTGGAAAAACTATATGTTATAGGTCATCGTGTCAGCTTTTCGAAAATTTAAACGACTTATGATTTCGAGTTCGAGATCTCCCGAAATCTTAAAAATACCGAAATGCGTCAGATTCTAGACAACCGACACTTAATAAATTTTACAGAATTTTGTGAACCTAATTACAAAAAAAAAAAAAATCAGGAAACTAACTTCGTTACGGTTCAAACGTAAGAAACGAGGATGCGTTTGGAGTCCGAAGCTAGGAGTTATGGTCATTCCAATTCGCTATGACTGCTGAAAAATGATGCTGATTTTGTGGCAAATTTTGAACTATTTTGGGACGAAAAATAGAGGGATTTGGGGAAGAAAAAGATGAAAGATCAGTTTATTTCATAAGTTTTGTAGGTATACATAATGGGTGGAGACTACTTAATTTGAATATGACTAGGATTGTCTAATTTGGATAGGATTATGACCGGTTCAAATAAGGATATAATATGGATGAAGCTGCTTTCCTAGTAGACTTAAGATTATGATTAATATAGTTTGGATTTATCTAAATACTTTAATACTTATATAGAATCAAAGATAGTAAAAATAATTTATATCTATTCTTATTTGTATCTATTAAAACTAAATTATCATCTATCCAATTTTAAGTGTATATATAATCCAAATAACTTCAAATAAATATTAAATATTTCCCAAAAATATAAATAAATCCTAAATAAATCCCAAAAATTCCAATAAATTATAAAAAAATATATTTAGGTCTTATAACCCTAAGTTAAATGTTTGGTAGCAAAATATGTATGTATTTTTCTACAGTAAATTCTAAAAGTCCTAGAAAAAAAAGGTTTCTTAAGTTTTAATTATTGAAAATTTCTAGAAAAAAATTCTAATATTCTAAAATAGCCTAAACATGATTCTAATTCTTAATACGAGTCTCTATGAGCCACATGAAGTATGATGTTACAATATTATAATTATAAAACTATATTTGGTATTTAAAAACAAAATTCTTATAAAACTACTAGTGTATTCTAACTATTATTCTTATACGGTATTTTGGATAGCGAACTTCTGCCCAAGAATATTGTTGCTCCTAATATACATTGAATCGCTAAATATCGTCTATTTTGTGTCACATTGAAAGAAGCATCTTTAGATTGGCTAAAGAACCTACCATAAGATTCAATCCACTCTTTTAAACAATAAATAATAGCTTCCACACAGTATTTTTAGGAAGAAAAAAAAAAGAAAATTTGAGTTGCACCCTACTTAATTTATCCATATTTAAGGTGCACCCCAGTCGATTACCATAATGTATGACATCTTCCACTTTTGATGAAAATTGTCTCCAACTCATGGTCAACTCCTTTGACAAAGCTTTTTGGACAAAAATACTTACCTTTGTCTTCTTTTATCCACCCCAACGCACCACTGTTCTCCTCTCCGCGATGCGGCCCCATCACCGTGGGCCTTGCCCGCCCTCACCCCTGCCATCTACTCCATGCCCCGCCCCCGCCGTGCTGGTCGCGCCCGCCGCTGATGGCCGTTATGCTGCTGGCTTCTGCCGCTGCCGCCACTCCGCCCCTCCTCCTCTACCTTTCTGCTTCACCTAGCCACGTACCCCCGTAGTGCAGCATGCCTTCCTGCAGCATCGGACTCTCCCCACAGCGTCGAGTGCCTCGTCGAGCCTTCCCGCCACCCGTGCCCTACCCTCCAACCCCGCCATGGCCGCCGCCAAGGAGTTCGAGGGTTTTGACGCTGACGAGATCGATCTTGACCCCGAAGAGGGAGAGGGGAAGGAGAGGTATCATGACCCGCATCCGAATATTCGGGATACGAGTATGTGGGTACGTCCAGCCTACACCGCAACATCGATAGTAGAATATTGTCTAGACCTCAAGATCAATACAAGTCTAACTGTACACAATAAGCACTCAATCACAATAACTAAAGGTAGATATGAATAAGAAAAGACAATCCGAATATAATATCTCAAAGTTATCTGAGTCACAAATCCAGGAATCCAATATAGATACAAGTCAATAAAGTTTCGAAGACAAATCTAGTAAACTAACTAATAGAATAAACTAGGGAAAGTACCAAATATGAAATACTAATCTAGTCATCTCGGAGAAGTCCAAGGTGCAAGCAGACTCAACTATATCCTCTCCTGAAGGTCCAAGTGTGGCAAAGCTTCCCTAATATTTGTCAACATATCTAGTCAAGAGCGGAGCAAGTACTATTACAACCATGAAAATACACAATACATGTATAAATCTACCGTGATGGAAACTATATAGGTAAGGTACTCATGTAAAGAAAATAATAGAGAAAATTATGTATGGAACTATAAACATGGAACTAGAAGTATATAAGCAGGTAATAATATGAACTGGCAATATAAAAAACTGCAATAAGAAAAACTAGCAACAGGAAATAAATGAACTGAAAAGTAAATCACCAAATCTGACAAACTGAAATACAGTGTGTAATACCCCGCTTCTAGCGGTTCACTTATGGAACACTTGCAACTTTGACTCAGTTGAGAATTGAGTCTCGAAAAAATCTTACCACAAAATCAATCACGGACGAAATGCAATGAACCCTTCAAAAAGATGGAACGGCTTCTATTGACATGAGTCCAAAAGTTTTTGTTGGTTGTTTTGCTGATTGGTTTTGTGTTGCTTTATTTTTTGTCTTGCTTTTAATGACTTGTTTTTCATGATTCACTTTTCTCGCTTGCGCATTCATTTTGAATCGTAAGAGAATGAGTTCGAAGTATGCTAACCTTTCAGGACACATAACCAAAGAGTGATCGTTGTGTAAGGCTTCCCCATCTCTCGTGCTGAATCGTTCGATGATTGGCTTTGGCCCCACGATGAATCCTTTTATCTTTACGTCTTAATAACAAATCTCTAGTTTACTAAATCATGTTGCCTCACTAACAAGATAAGCTAAATAGAAACATTATTGCATACTTCAAGTATAGAACTACTACCTTACTAGTTTCTTCATAAATGATTACTTGCCCCTAGTTGTATGCTGCATATTGAGAAACACTGCTGGAACCTTCTGACTTGATCTTAAAACGAGAAAAGAGATATACTTGTTCATTCAACGTTCCACAACTGCATGATAGTATTTTATCTGATAGGAACTTGCATTCAAGCATTTGGTCTGGATAACTTGTGCACAAGGATTATCTCTCGAACGGTTCCTGGGGCACTAAGGATCATTCAGCCTAGGAGAGATCTGGATACCCTGAGGCATGAAGTCCTTGATTTACGAGAATGGTAAGAAGTCTATTAGCGAACTAAGCTAGCAGTTCTAGTTGCTAATCCTGGGGAACAAACACTCGGGGACCATCATATAGTTAGGTCGCATGCTAGGTTTTTTCTTCTTGCAAGCCTAACCGTTTGATGCAAAGATAGATACATGAGTTTTATACATATATGGAAATTCTGGTTAACTTGTGTGTCCACTGCAGGGATAACCGCTAGGCCATGAATAAGATTTATCATATGCGTAGTCTATCTATTATTTATATTTTCTTTGCATGAATTGCTAAAAAGAAACTAGACAACTAGAAAGATCACATAATAGTAATGCTAGCTTCACATATTTTCTTAGTGTAGATTTTTAGGTGAGTTTGACCACAGTCGTTCACCAGTACATGTTGTAGTATTGACCCACGTTTGTGGGCAAATCTCTAAGTTCTGGTAGCGAGAGTTTGGCAAGTATTTTGAAGCTTTAGGAGCGCTTTCCCTCAAGCAGAACCGTACTCGTGCTACTTCCCAAAGCTTTCCTCTCCAGTGTGCAAGCTCTTCTTCTGCTAGGTGTTTGACTTTGGTCCTACTAAAAGGATATGATGAATGGGCGTTGTGGCTAGTTTTGGGTTTGTAAAAAGAGTTGTAAGCCATCCATGGCATATTTTGTAATCAGCCAAGCTAGTATTTTGTAATTCAATCTTCAAGTATTCAATAAAGAAAGTATTTTGTGTTCCTATCAAATGTGTTCAACTTTGGTTCTTTGCATTTTACATTCCGTGCTAGTATATATGTATATTTTTGTCTAACTTGTGTCTTGTGCAGGTACTACACCTTGTGCAAGTGCAACTTAGGCTTGCACGATATCACGACCATGCGAGGACGATTGGCCCTTATGGGATCGGGACGTGACAATGTGGTATTGTCACTACCATATTTTTTAGGAAAGGATATTTTGGTTATTTCATAATTAAATAAATATTATGCATGTTGTAAATTTATTTATTATATTATTTATTTATTATTAGATGTTAGATTTTATTTTTGACTTGTGTTAGTGGACCTAACTAGTTTATATTAGATCCATGGACCAATATTTAATTCTAGTTAGAATTGAGCCCAATAGTAAGCCCATTCATTAGGAGGATGAATTAATTAGTTAAACCATTTGTATTAGAACCTTTCTTCCTTAATTAATTCCTTTATGACAAGCCCAAGGGGTATTATGGATATTTCATAGTAGCTTGGAGGAGGGGTTAGTGGCCAGCCTAGTAGAGGGAGGAGAGAGACTCTCTCTTTATTTTTTATTCCAAATATAAATCTAGAATTTTCCTCTTCCAAATTCTTTCATTCCTACACCAATCTCTACGCAAATTTCTTCCAAATTTCTTCCCTACTCATTATTGGAGGTTATTAGAACAAGGAGGAAGCAAGGATCTACAAGGAGGAAGCAGGGATCTACAAGTTGAAGGCTCTTGACACTCAATTTTGGAGAATTGCATTGGAAATCCATCTTCCAATAGGTACAATTCAGATTTTTCTTTCTAAATATGCAATTTAATCATTAGGAACCCTCCCATATACTAAGGCTACCCATAGAAAGTGAAATTACGTTCATATGAGGCCTATGGAGAAAGTTATGTGGTATTTTGTGTTAATTTTAGGAGAATTCCGAGATTGGCACATCATGTGTTTGTCAATAGGTCAATTAGACCAAATTGACATGGGTTTGATTGTATGAGACTAGTGTCGTATCCACAATTGGATACGTGTAGGCCATATCATGACAATTTGGTGATACGGGATGATTTGGGGGTTTTCTTCCGACACGGAGGTTTGAGCATGTCACATTTTGACACAGGCACGTAGTTGAGTAGCTAACACTTTATGTTGATTTTAATTATGATTTTAGACTTGCTCGTGTCCTTCGAGATATATTTGGTGGTGTGGTGGAGACGTATCACAATCGTATCATAGATTGAGTATGATACGGGTGCGGTGCACTCCACGTGTTTTATACTTTGCATTATAATTTAATTTACCTTGGTTATAGCTATTAGAGTATTATAATTATAGTTGTTATATATATATATATATATATATATATATATATATATATATGTATGTTCTATTTTCAATTGTGATGTATTGGTGGTCATGGGAGAATATGAGAGTGCATGTGCATTATTAGTGTGGGTATGTGGTAACATATATATATATATATATATATATATATATATATATATATATAAGTGAGTGTATGTGTGTATTAGATATGTTCTTGTGAGCTAGGGGGCCAATAAGCAGGCCAATAAGTAGTAGTAAGAAGCTGCAGAAGCAGCAAGAAGTAGCAGCTGAAGCAGTAAGCTACAGCAACATCAAGTAGTAAGCAGCAGCAGCAGCAGAAGCAGTAAGTTGCAACAGCAGAAGCAGTAAGCATCAGCAACAAAAGCAGTAAGCAGCTGCAGCAGTAGAAGCAGTAAGCAGCAGCAGCAAGCAGTAAACAGCCGTAGCAGCAGAAGCAGTAAGCTGCAGCAGCAGCAGAAGCAGTAAGCTGCAGCAGCAAAATCAATAAGCAACAGCAGCGATAAGCAGAAGCAGTAGCAATAAGCAGCAGTAGTTTGAGTACTTAGAAATTAAGTTGTAGATAAGTTAAGCTAGTTAAAAAGCTAAGTGAGTTTATATTGATATTTAGTTATGTATATATTGTTAGTGAGTTAAGTATATATATATATATATATATATATATATATATATATATATATATATATATATATATATATATATATATATATATATATATATATATATATATATATATATATATTAGAACTAGTTCGCATTGGTTAGTATTATTTCTAGATTACCTTGAGTTACACCAAGGTAATGAGAGTTGAGTTATCTTGGGTATGGGCATTGAATATCTGAAGGGGTATGTTAGTATGTTAGTTTAGTATAGTATTATTATGAGTATAAATGCATGCTAATGTATAGTAAGGTATGTTGGTTAGTTAGCTAATGTTAGATATTGTATTACCTTGTGATACCAACGTAATGTTAAGGTATTGGTTTATACTCAAGGTATTGAGTTTGTATATCAAGATGGGTGTGTAGGTGGTATGATACCGCATTTGGTCCAAAGCCAAGCTATCCACTTAGCATTAGTTTAGCTAGGAGTACTATATATTTTGTCTTGTATATATATATATATATATATATATATTAGTATTTTTATATCTAATAACTTGCGTATCTTATGATACGGTATTTTATTGGTATCCTAGTATCCTAGTATAGCTAGTATAGCCTAGATACATAGTGTATGGACCCAATATCCTAGAGATGGACTCATACAACCTAGAAATAGCTAGTTTGACTAGTTTGACCTAGAGTTGACCTGGTTTGACTGTTTTGACTTAGAAGTGGCTTTATGATCTAGAATTAGACTAGTTTAACTTATTTTTATTCAAAAACCTTGTATTGATGTAATATTCTATATTTAGGTCTCCGAGGCACCGTATCGGACATCTTTGATATTGTTCACCGAATTTTAGATGAGTATATTCTCTAATAGTTTCTCATTTATGATATCCTTTATGTCTCTTGTATATAGTGTAGATATCCTTGATTTTTTGACACAATGGTTACACGAATTGGTATATTCGGATTTTATCATGAGATATTATTCCTTAGTATTTATGGTGTATCTTGTGCAAGCCTTGTTCCTTGTTCTTCTTGTACATATACAGACATTGATTCTTGGGGAGACTTGCTACCTACCCAGGGAATCCCGTGTCATAACGTACCATGATTGGATCTACTATACCAGTCGGAGGCGGAGAGTATTTAGTGTAGATATGTGATCATACCCTCTTTGTGCATGTCTTATTCCTTGAATAGTGTTAATCATACACCATACCTATGATTAACTAGGCCATAATCCTTATGCAAGTTTCCAAGCCGATCATATGTTGAAGCTGGTACTCACTAACTTAGCTATAGTATTTCTTGTTCATTCCTATGATGCTCATTCTTGTATTTATTTCCAGTATTCCTATTATGCATATCTCTTGTACCTGTGTATTGTATCTTGTATATTCGCTCTATTTACTTTTACATAGTTTATATCATTTATTGGAACTACTGTTAGAGATGTACTTTGCTCCTTTTCTGAATGGATATATTTTTTCCAGATGACACTGAGGAGTGGTATCCCATTCACTACGGACCTCAGGACGTAGTTGGCTTAGAGCCAGAGACTTTGGATCAGGAGGGTCTCATCTCGATTGAGACAGATGACCCAGGACTCGTAGCTCAATAGATAGTTTTATTTGTACTGGATTTGTCTCCAGGTTTGTTATTAATTTTTTTTTAGATGACTCATTGGATATTATCTTGTCTTGTGAGTTGTATTTGACTCTGCAATTCTTTTATCATATTCGTGCGATTATTCCATCATATAGATTTGTGATTGAGTATTAATATTTTATTGGTGGCATTATAATATCTTGTTGTTAGATAGATAGTTTACCCAAACAATATTCTACCGCCGATGTTGCGGCGTAGACTGGGCGTTATTTACTACTCGTGCCCCTTCACCGGGTGCAGATCGTGACATATTTTTAGTGGTGGTCCATGCAGGTCTTCGAGGTCGCAATTAGTGCAATTTGTTGTGGTGCTCTGATTTGAGTGCTATTACAAGCCTGTTTCAGGATATAAGATATAGGCTATAATCTGAGAATACTCAATCACATCTAGAAAAAACTCTATGATTCATTTCAACTGTTCTTCTATGATATTGATAATTGATCTTTAACTGTCCTTCTTTGAATGTATTAAATCATGTGCCATATTGATTCTTCCTTTCGCTTTGCCTCAGGATGTCGCCTAAGACTAGATCACAGCAGGAATGAGTCATTTCTGAGAGATCTGCGACTTCCCGAGGGCCTGCACCAGTCACTTCTCCGGTGATTGGCATATCAGCTACATTCAGGGGTCTACCTCCAACTCAGAGGACTGTTCTGGCTGTATCTGAGGGACTTCCACCTCCATCTTTCGCGCCGACATATGCGACTCAAGTGTTCACACTGTTTTGTGAGATATTGGAGGCTCAGAGGGACCTGTCCAAGGCACACCAGAGGCAGACCAACGTGTTACGGCAGGGCATTGAGAGTGCTCACCAACTTGCCCCTGTCGTAGTAGAGAGAGAAGTTCCGGTCCAGTAGCAGGTTGCTCCACAGGTTCCCTAGCTTCAGCCAGGCAACATTCAGGACTTCAAGAAGCTGGAACCTCGGGTCTTCAAGGGGACAGAGGGCATCGTCTACGCTGATGATTGGCTCGAGGATATTGAGCGTCTCATGAGGGTGTCCCATCTTGCTGAGGATCTGAAGGTTGAGGCAGTAGGACTTTAGCTGTTCGATATCGCCTGCACTTGGTTCAGGAACGAGCCACTTCTTGCTGACGTAGGGCAGTCTTGGGAGGTATTCAAGGACCTCTTCAAGATGAAGTTCTTTGCACGGGCAGCAGGCTAAACTTGGAGAGGCAGTTTGAGAGCCTTATTCAGGGAAGCTTGTCTATGGAGGAATACGCTGCAGAGTTCGGTAGGCTGAGCCAATTTATAGAGTATTTGGTGAGGAAGCCGAAGGTTCAAGCTATCCACTTTTGCGAGGGTCTGAACTGGAAAGTGAAGATCCTTATTCCGTCTTTCTACGAGACGTATTCATAGATACTTGCGGAGGCACGCAAGGTTGAGCAAGAATTAGGCTTGAAACCCAAGAGAGATCGTAATTCTTTTCTGGGGGATAGTAGCAGCGCAGTGACTGCTAAGCGTCCTCATTTTTAGTCCAGGCCTTTTCAGCTGCCACAACAGCACCAGAATCCAGCTAGGGCATCGGTTCACCAGGCACCGCAACAGTAGAGACAGTCACAACAAGCTTTCTACCACTACTGCAAGAAGTCTGGCCACATCTGGGAAGTTTGCAGAAAGAGTTTGGGAGTTTGTCTGTATTGTGGTACCGTAGGGCATCAGCTGAGGGATTGTCCTTCCAATCCATGTCGTGCAGTTCATGGAGCAGCTCCATCTCCGAGGACACAGGCGAGGCCACCTGTAGTACAGTCGAGGGGACCGCCGCTTCGGACCCAGCAGCAGTGTTATGCCCAGTACCAGCATCAGGGTGGTGCACGTCAAGGACGATTGTTTGCTATAACGGTCGAGGAGGCCAAGCCCACCGGAGATGTCATCGCTTGTTATGTTTTTCTTGATTATATTCCAGCTTTAACTTTATTTTATAGTGGTGCTTCCCATAGTTTTGTATTTGTTTCTTTTGCTCTGAAGCATTATTTGGTAGCTGAGTCTTTGCTTATAACTTGCAAGATCATGACCGGGGGAGGCATTATCCTGGTTTGTGATATTTTCAAGGATCGAAGAGTTACTCTGGGAGGCTGGAAGCTGAGTGCGTGTTTATTTGTTATGCCACTTTCGAGCTACGACATTATACTCGGGATGGATTGCTTGAGTAGGCACCATGCTAGTATAGATTATAGAGGAGGTACAATTTTGTTTAGCCCACCAGGAGAGCTAAAGTTTGAGTTTGCTAGAGGAGCTGCAGAGCAGAGAGAAGACATTATCTGTGGAGCTATGGTGGAAGACAAGGAGTTACCACATCCGTTGATAGCAAAGTTCTTGGATGTATTTTAGTTGCGGACTGGGCTAGGAGTTTCAGTTGCTAATCCCGTGGAACCAATACTCGGAGACCATCATATAGTTAGATCGTATGCTAGGTTTTTCCTTCTTGCAAACTTAACCGTTTGATGCAAAGATAGATACATGAGTTTTGTACATATATGCAAATTTTGGTTAACTTATGTGTCTGCTGTAGGGATAACCGCTCGACCGTGGGTAAAATTTATTATATGCGTAGTCTATTTATTGTTTATGTTTTATTTGCATGAATTGCTAAAAAGAAACTAGACAACTAGAAAGATCACATAATAGTAATGCTAGCTTCACATATTTTCTTATTATGGATTTCTAGGTGAGTTTGGCCACGGTCGCTCACTAGTACATGTTGTAGTACTGACCTACGTTGGTGGATAAATCGTTAGGTTCTGGTAGCGAGAGTTTGGCAAGCATTTTGAAGCTTTATGAGCGCTTTACCTCAAGAGGAACCGTGCTCGTGCTGTTTCCTAAAGCTTTCCTCTCTAGTGTGCAAGCTATTCTTCTGCTAGATATTTGATTTTGGTCGTACTAAAAGGATATGATGTATGGACGTTGTGGCTCATTTTTGGATTTTTAAAAAGAGTTGTAAGCCATCCATGGCATATTTTGTAATCAGCCAAGATAGTATTTTGTAATCCAATCTTCAAGTATTTAATAAATAAAGTATTTTATGTTCCTATCAAATGTGTTCAACTTTGGTTCTTTACATTTTATATTCTATGCTAGTATATATGTATATTTTTGTCTAACTTGTGCCTTATACAGGTACTATGCCTTGTGCAAGTGCAACTTAGGCTTGCATGACATCACGTCCAAGCAATGACAATCAGTTCCGTAAGGACCAAGCGACGACAATCGGCCCTTACGAGATCGGGGAGTGACACCGTATGACCTAGAATATAGTGTTCGACATGTGGGGGTTAGGCTAAATTCGGCATGATATACGTGAGGTGTACGCCTGCAATCTATCGAATCGAATAGGGAAAATAAGATTTACCACATGTCTACTAGTGTATTCTCCCACCCGAATCACTCTTACAAGATCATGGAAGACCAGTAATCACGGACATGGAAGATGTGTCAAAACCCATAATAGATAGCCACTACTCTAAAAGAACGAATAAATATTAAATATGATACGGATAAACACATGTCACGAATACAGATAGTCTCAAATCATAACACGGAGCTCAACGAATCATGACACGATAACTCACATCATAACTCGTGGAATCAAGTATGAAAACTCGGATAATCACGATGTCCTAGTACGCATTTTCGAGGGCAGCACGAGTCCTTTGCCAAGGCTATCAAAGCCTAAGAAGAACTGCAGGACATGGGTAGAAAATGCCGATGTATCTCACCTAAGTACGGAGCATGCGCCCCCTGTCTCTCTTCTTGTTGCTGAAGATGCACATCATGCGTCCATTCAAACTGGCCCTGTTCATTCGACAGCCCTGCCTGAAGAGGAGAGTGCTCAACACCTAGGCTCTGGCAAAGGAAAATACTATAAAGCCAAGAGCCTGAGGGTTGATGCACGATCCATGCGCCCATAGCAATAGACGCAGAAGAAGCATACGACATTGAACTCTAGGCGTAGAAAGATAATTGCATGCGTCCCTGACACGAACAAATTTTTTGCCTTTGACAGAATCTCATGCGACCCTGACGCCAACCAGGGTTCTGTCTTTGACAGAATCTCATGCGGCGCTGTCTCCATGTGCGATACTAAAAAAAGGAGAAAACAAAAAAATTAGGCTCCTTATACTATGCGCCATCATGTGCTAGCACAAAAAAGTCTAGGGCAGTGCAAGCGCGCCAAGCTCAGACAACTCCTCGTTTGGCTGACCCTAAGCATGCACCGCTAACCGTAATGCGTGCACCTACAGAAAGTTGTATAAGACCGACCCATGCACCCAGCTCGTAGTAGCACAGGGACAGGGCCGGTTTCAAAAGTCTTCCACTCATGACTTGGGGCAAGTTCTTGTATGAACCCCAGGTCAAGGAGGAAAAATATCACCGACACACCCATCTGCTCAGTCTACCTGTGTTCTTAAGGAGGGTGTAAAGGTGAATCATCCCTCACCCGACCTGCATGACATGATTAATTACAAGTGTAAAGTGAGGAAAACAATAAAGGCATGTGAGATATCCCCTCCGGGGATCCACTGTTCCAACATTGTCATAAACTACTGCTGTGCTAAAGTAGCGGTACCTACAAATAGGCAGTTGACTTTTCAAAGACTGCAACCATGAGCACCTATCCAGCAGCACCCCAAAAAATAGGTGCAAGTACTAAAGGAAGAGGACCTGTCCTTTGCCTTATTTTGTTCTGCTTGGAAGTCTCCTTCTAAGAGGGGAGGCTGGAAGTCCAGCACCTCCAACCCTTCAATCTCAGCTAGCGTGCTGAGGAGCGGAGGCAAGCAATGGTACCCACCGAAGGAGTTTTTCTGGGTACCCACTCGAAGGAGAAATTATCGTCAGCTGGGGGTGGTATTCCCTCGAGAGTGTCATGCCCCGATTTTTACTAAATCGATAATCGTCCCCTGGTACGTGAGGCACGCATGCACAAGGTCTAGGCATAATAATATACTTTAGAACACTTGTAATAGAGTACGCAAATAAGATATCGCACAATGAGATATAAAAAAGTTCTTTTTTATTGATAATGAACATCTGGTTACAGAATCTTGACCCAAAAGTAATAAAGATGCCGCACGGGCTTAGAACTTTGACACAAAATAAATAGTCGATCCATACATTACATCCCTTACTAATATTTCAAAAGCACAAAATACCTTGGGTGCGAGTTAGCACCATCGCCTAGGAGCTTCAAAAAGGAAAGTACGAGCTCTTTTCTTGATTATGTACTTGGGCTCCAAAAGTCACAATACAAACACGCTGGATCAGTGGAGGGTTGGGGGAAGCTTCAGCTCCTCGCCGCGTCGCCTCGGCTCGGGGAACCTGCTGCAACGAGGGTCAGTACTTCAAAAAGTACCGGTGAGGGCGAGCTAACCCAACATACCAAAATCGATATTTTATTCATATGAACATGCAACATTATTATTATGTGAACTTTCTATCTTGCCTCAGTTCAATTCTTTATATAAAAGGGAATGACATAACAAAATTCACCACCGTTCGGTTACTTTACCTGAACCGTCTGAACCACATGTACAAAACTTACCATGACCTTCCCTGCCACGAAGACATAGTTAGTCTGCACAGTTTAAATATACATAAGGATCACTGTCTTGACTAGCCTTCATGGAGTATAGTCTGGATAGACGGCGATGCTTGCAGCGCGGGTAGGGAGCTCGCTATAAACTCCTGCCTCACCTGTAAACCCCCTCACCCAAAATTAGGGTTACTTGGCATAGATAGAGAAACTAGGGCTAGTTTCTCCCCAATTGGAAATAGGACACGACATTTGATTTAATTATATGGGATTAATATCACATAGTGCACCTTACCGTTGCTTCGATAATTGGAGCACCTCACTAGCCATTATCTTTCTATTAACTTCTCAACCTTGTCCTAGACGTGACCGCCTACCATTCTGACCTTGGTGTAACTTATAACTATGCTCTCTTGTGCTATATTTTAGTCGCACAACATTCGTCACAGACGTTATTATTTAATTCTATAATAAATTCAACTTTGTATCCTTGTGCGTTCCAATCGGAATTGGAGACACAATCTTGACCGTTTTGTGCAACCCAAAATTATGATAATATTTTACACCGAATCCCCTATGTCCATGACACTTGCGTCCTACCTAATTTTATCCCCATGTACTTCTAATTAATTCTAGAACACCTTCCGCGGTAATTTTAATTAATTTAATCCTAATTTCGTCTTTGTGTAATTTTCTAATTGTTGGACGCTCTTATGCAAAAGTGCATTGAGGTGTCCACACCATTGGATAATACATAAAAAAATCCAACTTTCCTCTTCGTAGGAATTTTTCCATAATTTTTGGGATGTGCAATGCGCACATCGCCCCCTCAATTAAACATATCCTTGCATTTTAAATAATATAAATCCTAGCCCTCCAAATACCCCCATGGCAAGCCCAAGGCCCAACCCAAGAGGATGTTGACCAAAGTCAAATTTTTTAGGTCAACCTCAAGCCAACCCTATTTTCCATACATTATATAATCTCTTTCCCCTTTTCTATTTTCCCAAAACCTAAAACTGAATTCCAGCCAACCCCCTTTACCATTACTATTCCTCTTCTTCCCGAAGCCTGAGGCTCCGTCGACCGGAGTTGAACCCTCGCCTGGCCTGGCCGACCACTTCGCCGGAACCTCCTCCCTCTTCGCTCCTCCATCACCCACAAGCACCGCTGCACGACCACCAGCACGACCGCCATTAACGTCATCATCATCCTCCTCTCTGCTGCCATTGACGCCGGAACCCAACCGTCCTCCGCTCGTCGACCGGAGTGGACCGCCGGGGACTGTCAGCATCGACCCATACATGACTGGGCCGACCTCCTATCTCCGTCGACAACTGCTCAGCCCGTGAGCAGTGTAACCTACCACCACCTCGTCACGGCCTCGAGACGCTGCACCCGTCGGCCTCCGACCGCCTGAACGACCCCGCCTCTCCTCCCACCGCCTGAGTCAACATCCAGCCTCCCTGCTCTGTCTACCTCCACTATCACGACAACCTATCAGATCCCGTCACCACCACCACCTTCTTCTTCGACTTCCCCCGCCTCTACACCACTCCCCGACGACCGGAGTAACCCACACGACCAGTAGCTTTCCTACTCCTACTCCTCCTTCTGGCCGGATCACTTCCCCTGGCCTGAACTCCTCCTCCTCTTCCACCTCCCTGTCTTCCCATCGACTCGCCGGAGAAGCTCCCCCTGGCCGGACTCCGGCAGGAACCCTCCGGTTAGTCGTCAACATCAACACCCATCATCATCATCGCCTTCACCATCATTTTATCGTCACCTTAATCATCGTCCTTGTCATCACCATTTTCCACGTCATCGTCCTCGTCGTCACCATCACCTCCATTATCATCGTCGTTATCATCGTCATCAGCATCACCATCGTCGCCAACCTCGTCATCACCCCCATCATCATGATCGTCAACATTATCATCATCCCTATAATCCTCATCCATGTAATCATCATCTCATTATCGTCATCATCATCATCTCATTATTGTCATCATCATCATCTCATCATTGTCATCATCATCATCTCATCATTGTCGTCTGTAGAAGCATAAAAAATACGTCGGATGACTATACGCGGCATATTGGTGCAGAGCGGCGTAAGCAGAGGCCTTAAGAGCCATCAAGCGTGTAACAGAGCTCTTTCTGCCAAGAATGCAGCGTGAAATATAAAAGCTCGAAGGACCATCCGCGTAAAGCAGTACGTCCAAGCCGCTTCAGCGTAAAACAAGGTGCTTCATCGCCTCATCCTCTTTCAGACGCGGTATTAAGGTGTACAAGAGACGCTTCGTATTCTCCGAGGTGAAGCTGTCAGACCCTGCAATGAAGATCCTGCAAAGAACCTGACGTTTGGACTTCTGACAAAGGGATACGGCTCGACTACCCAGGCGACGGCTATAATGATGGCACAGCACTGCGACCCAGGCTATCAAATACCGCCATCCCCTTCGCATAAACTGCTTTTACAACCACGAAGGGATACGCTGCCTTGTTTACACCGGCAAAAAGTGAGCTGTTTACGTTCTGAAGTAGACAAAACCGCCTGCCACACCAAAAGCTGCACTCCGTACGGGGTTCGAGGCACGTCTCTTCGTCTAATGCACAGAGCGGTGACAGTTTCTCAATGCACGTCTCTGTGACTGGTACGCAGAAAGGGTTGCAGACTGTCAAAGAATACGCCTCCATATTTAATGCACATGATGGTGGCAAATCTCAGCATTTAATGCAAGAGATTTGATTATATCTTCAAAAGCCGTAATTCTGGCTAAGACGTCCCCATCAGCACTCTGGCACGGTACACAGCGGCTTCTACGCCCACCCAGCTCCTGTGCTCTCTCGGTCTCTATGACCACTCAGCTTCTACGCCTGTTCGGCTTCTACGCCCACCCGGCTCCTATGCTCTCTCGGTCTCTATGACCACTCGGCTTCTATGCCCATTCGGCTTCTACGCCTGTTCGGCCTCTACGACCACTCGATTTCTATGCCTATTCGGCTTCTACGCCTGTTTGGCTTCTATGCCGGTTTGATAACTATTTGGCTTCTATGCCATGGTGACAGACATTTAGCTTCTATGCCAACCTCTTCTACACAATGGATACCTACCTACGTGGCTTTTACGCTGTGATCTTCGTAGCGATTATACGCGTTGTGTCCCTTAGTTGGACCCGCGTCACACGCTCATTCAAAAGATCATCAATACGCAGGCATTGGTTACTTTAACCGTTGTGTAAAAGGGTGTTGTACTTTCCACTCCTCGGTTTCTATACCGACGGATTGGTCACTGTCACTAAAACTCTATAAATAAAGACCTCTATCAATGAGGAACAGGGGGACAAATTGGAGGGTCAAAGAAGTTAGGTCTAAAAACTGATCAAGAGATCCAGTACCAGATCCAACGGTGGAGAGAGAGAGAGAGAGAGAGAGAGAGAGAGAGAGAGAGAGAACCCGGAGCTCAGACAAAGAGTAGGGATCGACGTCTTTGGCATCATGCATCCACCCTCTTTTGCAACCTTCGAAGCTGCTTCCTGTCTTCTACGGCACTTCTTCAACATCGTGTGGTCCAAGGGCTAAAGTGATCGACTGCAGATCAGACATCTATAGCAATCATCTACCCAGATTAAATAAATTATACTCCTACATCCTCGTATAGGATCAAATTGTACAAGTTTGTTTGTAAACAAAAGAAGGCGGGTTCCGTGTAAACCCCATATTGAATACATTTCCATTCTTTCGTTTAATACCACAAACAAGATGGTGACTCTGCTGGGGACATCTTTCTCTTCTGATGAGGAAGCGATTGCTCAACACGATGTGGTATCCGTGCGATCCGTGAAGAAGACACTGGTCATCCAGTTCGACCAGTCTGCCTACGAAGACATGCTTCGGACGGGGGGTAGCTCTCACTCTCTCTCTGTACAAAACAACAGGAAGCTGCGCAAGGTCTGGATGCCCAAGACATCCTCTACCATTCCTGTGGACTCTCCGATCTCTCCGACCAATTAGGTTGTAGCCTTGCTCCCTCTGTGCCCCGTACGTAAAATTCAGTCTCCCGCTACGCGCCGTACAGACGAAACTTCGGGCAAAGCCTCAGCGCAAACCCAGAAGTATCCACTACGCTCTACGCGTAGAAACCAGTCTCCCGCTACGCGCAGTACAGACGAAACTTCGGACAAAGCCTCAGCGCTAACCCAGAAGTATCCACTGTGCTCTACGCGTAGAAACCAGTCTCTCGCTACGCGCGGTACAGACAAAACTTCGGGCAAAGCCTCAGCGCTAACCCAGAAGTATCCACTGTGCTCTACGCGTAGAAAATAGTCTCCCGCTACGCGCGGTACAGACAAAACTTCTAATGATGCCTCAGCGCCAAATCGAAAGTACAAATCACGCTCCGTGTACAAGACAACATCTGACCTCTACGGGGAACCAGATGAGCGCTGTGATCTCCGCAAGTGCAACGACAAGTCTGGGGGTAGTCTCCCTCGACAAAACTGAGCAACATCCAAAGCTGGGGGTAGAATTCCCTCAGAATTTGAAGATGATGCAACGATGACGATCTTCCCAGAAGACCATAGAACTCAAGCATCAGGAGCCCGAAGGCCAAAAGGGACTTTCTCCTTCAATGAAGATGACATCAGTAAAATCTTTAATACGTTGATGAGGGAAAACAAACTTCAGCTACCCAACATCAGATACCCTGAGAGGGCTGGCAAAGACGATGACCCAGATTATTGTCTCTTTTATCAGTATATTCATCATCCTACAAAGGCGTATTATGTACTAAAAAAGAGAATTCAGGAGTTGATCGATGCCAAGGTCATCACTTTGCATCTATAAACGAGGAGACGATCACTGCAAATTGGTTTCACTTTGAAGTGACAATTTGCTCCCTCAAGAAAATACCAGATGATGAATCTAAAAAGTTTCCCCAGTGGATTCTTTAGGTCCAACCCAGGAAGTTTGTCATATTCATATTACCTCAGAACAAACCTTCTTGGTCTTGGCTATCGATTATTACATCGGTTGTCATCCCAACTTAGCACCCGTACTTAACTCTAAGTACGCCAGTGGTGTTGAGTCCACAAAAACTGCCATGTCCATATTACCTCTCAGCAGATGTATGCCTCTATCCCCGATAGAGTCACAACCCAGAGAGTTTGTCATGTTCATATTACCTCTGAACAAACCTCCCTGATCCGGCTATCGATTATCATGTCATATTATCTCTGATATCGATTGTCATCTCAACTTAGCACCCGTACTTAACTCTAAGTACGCCAGTGGTGTTGAGTCCACAAAAACTGCCATGTCCATATTACCTCTGAGCAGATGTATGCCTCCATCCCCGATAGAGTCACAACCCAGAGAGTTTTTCATGTTCATATTATCTCTGAACAAACCTCCCAGATCCGGTTATCGATTATCATGTCATATTACCTCTGATATCGATTGTCATCTTAACTTAGCACCCGTACTTAACTCTAAGTACGCCAGTGGTGTTGAGTCCACAAAAACTTCCATATCCATATTACCTCTGAGCAGATGTATGCCTCTATCCCCGATAGAGTCACAACCCAGAGAGTTTGTCATATTCATATTACCTCTAAACAAACCTTCCTGATCCGGCTATCGATTATCATGTCATATTACCTCTGATATCGATTGTCATCTCAACTTAGCACCCGTACTTAACTCTGAGTACGCTAGTGGTGTTGAGTCCATAAAAACTACCATGTCTATATTACCTCTGAGCAGATGTATGCCTCTATCCCCGATAGAGTCATAACCCAGAGAGTTTGTCATGTTCATATTACCTCTGAACAAACCTTCCTGATCCGGCTATCGATTATCATGTCATATTACCTCTGATATCGATTGTCATCTCAACTTAGCACCCGTACTTAACTCTAAGTACGCCAGTGGTGTTGAGTCCACAAAAACTGCCATGTCCATATTACCTCTGAGCAGATGTATGCCTCTATCCCCGATAGAGTCACAACCCAGAGAGTTTTTCATGTTCATATTACCTCTGAACAAACCTCCCAGATCCGGTTATCGATTATCATGTCATATTACCTCTGATATCGATTATCATCTTAACTTAGCACCCGTACTTAACTCTAAGTACGTCAGTGGTGTTGAGTCCACAAAAACTGCCATGTCCATATTACCTCTGAGCAGATGTATGCCTCTATCCCCGATAGAGTCATAACCCAGAGATTTTGTCATGTTCATATTACCTCTAAACAAACCTCCCTGATCTGGCTATCGATTATCATGTCATATTACCTCTGATATCGATTGTCATCTCAACTTAGCACCCGTACTTAACTCTAAGTACGCCAATGGTGTTGAGTCCACAAAAAATGCAATGTCCATATTACCTCTGAGCAGATGTATGCCTCTATCCCCGTTAAAGTCATAACCCAGAGAGTTTGTCATATTCATATTACCTTTGAACAAACCTCCCTGATTCGGCTATCGATTATCATGTCATATTACCTCTGATATCGATTGTCATCTCAACTTAGCACCCGTACTTAACTCTAAGTACGCCAGTGGTGTTGAGTCCACAAAAACTGCCATGTCCATATTACCTCTGAGCAGATATATGCCTCTATCCCCGATAGAGTCACAACCCAGAGAGTTTGTCATGTTCATATTACCTTTGAATAAACCTCCCTGATCCGGCTATCGATTATCATGTCATATTACCTCTGATATCGATTGTCATCTCAACTTAGCACCCGTACTTAACTCTAAGTACGCTAGTGGTGTTGAGTCCACAAAAAATGCAATGTCCATATTACCTTTGAGCAGATGTATGCCTCTATCCCCGATAAAGTCATAACCCAGAGAGTTTGTCATATTCATATTACCTCTGAACAAACCTCCCTGATCCGGCTATCGATTATCATGTCATATTACCTCTGATATCGATTGTCATCTCAACTTAGCACTCGTACTTAACTCTAAGTACGCCAGTGGTGTTGAGTCCACAAAAACTGCCATATCCATATTACCTCTGAGCAGATGTATGCCTCTATCCCCGATAGAGTCACAACCCAGAGAGTTTGTCATGTTCATATTACCTCTGAACAAACCTTCCTGATCCGGCTATCGATTATCATGTCATATTACCTCTGATATTGATTGTCATCTCAACTTTGCACCCGTACTTAACTCTAAGTACGACAGTGGTGTTGAGTCCACAAAAACTGCCATGTCCGTATTACCTCTGAGCAGATGTATGCCTCTATACCCGATAGAGTCACAACCCAGAGAGTTTATCATGTTCATATTACCTCTGAACAAACCTCCCTGATCTGGCTATCAATTATTATGTCATATTACCTCTGATATCGATTGTCATCTCAACTTAGCACCCATACTTAACTCTAAGTACGCCAGTGGTGTTGAGTCCACAAAAACTGCCATGTTCATATTACCTCTGAGCAGATGTATGCCTTTATCCCCGATAGAGTCACAACCCAGAGAGTTTGTCATGTTCATATTACCTCTGAACAAACCTCCATGATCCGGCTATCGATTATCATGTCATATTACCTCTGATATCGATTATCATCTTAACTTAGCACCCGTACTTAACTCTAAGTACACCAGTGGTATTGAGTCCACAAAAACTGCCATGTCTATATTACCTCTGAGCAGATGTATGCCTCTATCCCCGATAGAGTCACAACCCAGAGAGTTTATCATGTTCATATTACCTCTGAACAAACCTTCCTGATCCGGCTATCGATTATTATGTCATATTACCTCTGATATCGATTGTCATCTCAACTTAGCACCCGTACTTAACTCTAAGTACGCCAGTGGTGTTGAGTCCACAAAAACTGCCATGTCCGTATTACCTCTGAGCAGATGTATGCCTCTATCCCCGATAGAGTCACAACCCAGAGAGTTTATCATGTTCATATTACCTCTGAACAAACCTCCCTGATCCGGCTATCGATTATCATGTCATATTACCTCTGATATCGGTTGTCATCTCAACTTAGCACCCGTACTTAACTCTAAGTACGCCAGTGGTGTTGAGTCCACAATACCTATCACGTCCATACTACGTCTGATAGGGTTTATTTTGAACTTATTATTTGCACTTAATATGCGCAACAAATAATAGGTCCATTAAAAATCCCCCAGTGGGATGTCCTCAACAAATACGGTATCGTACTACGTCAGCCTATCATTCAGAGAAGGCGGACAGTCAGTGAATTCGAAAAGTTTTTCGTGCAAAGCAGTTCAGCGGTTCCTACACAAAGGAGCTTTCTACGCTCGACAGCAACAGATCTACGATTTTTATGCTTGCAAGCTATAAGTCTATAGTTTTACGCCCGGATGCCTTTGTGCTCGGTAGCTTTTATGCTCGAGAGGCTACAAACCTACGACTTTACGCTCAGCAGATACCAAATCGATGATCTCACGCTCGATGGCGTTTAGTTTACGTTCGGAGGCAACAGATCCGCAACCTCTACGTACGAAAGATTTCTTTCATTCACAGGCTATAAATCTACTGTTCTACGCTAAGGAGCTTTCTACGCCCGACAACAACAGATCTACGGTTTTATGCTCGCCAGCTATCAGTCTATGGTTTTATGCCCGGATGCCTTTGTGCTCGTTAGCTTTTACGCTCGAGAGGCTACAAACCTACAACTTCATGCTTAGCAGCTCCGAATCTATGATCTCACGCTCGGTGGTTTTCTACGCTCAATAGACTACGAACTCAGGATTTTCAGCTCATCTACACTACAGATCTCTGACTTTCTGCATATCCAATAAATCTTCCATAAAGACAGCATCGACCGTTCCAACGCTCCATTCAGAAATGTTTTGAGTCACGAGGTGCGGTTCATGATTCATTCAAAGCGTTCCAAATTTCGAGGAATTTGAAAGCTTTGAAGGGGGTCTTGTAGAAGCATGAAAAATACGCTAGATGACTATACGCGGCATATTGGTGCAGAGCGGCGTAAGCAGAGGCCTTAAGAGCCATCAAGCGTGTAACAGAGCTCTTTCTGCCAAGAATGCAGCGTGAAATATAAAAGCTTGAAGGACCATCCGCGTAAAGCAGTACGTCCAAGCCGCTTCAGCGTAAAACAAGGTGCTTCATCGCCTTATCCTCTTTCAGACGCAGCATTAAGGTGTACAAGAGACGCTTCGTATTCTCCGAGGTGAACCTGTCAGACCCTGCAATGAAGATCCTACAATGAACCTGACGTTTGGACTTCTAACAAAGGGATACGGCTCGACTACCCAGGCGACAGCTATAATGATAGCACAGCACTGCGACCCAGGCTGTCAAATACTGCCATCCCCTTCGCGTAAACTACTTTTACAAGCACGAAGGGATACGCTGTCTTGTTTACATCGGCAAAAAGTGAGCTATTTATGTTCTGCAGTAGACAAAACCGCCTGCCACACCAAAAGCTGCACTCCGTACGGGGTTCGAGGCACGTCTCTTCGTCTAATGCACAGAGCGGTGACAGTTTCTCAAGGCACGTCTCTGCGACTGGTGCGCAGAAAGGGTTGCAGACCGTCAAAGAACACACCTTCATATTTAATGCACAGGATGGTGGCAAATCTCAGCATTTAATGTTAGAGATTTGATTATATCTTCAAAAGCCGTAATTCCGGCTAAGACATCCCCATCAGCACTCTAGCACGGTACGCAGCGGCTTCTACGCTCACCCAGCTCCTGTGCTCTCTCGGTCTCTATGACCACTCGGCTTCTACGCCTGTTCGGCTTCTACGCCCACCCGGCTCCTATGCTCTCTCGGTCTCTATGACCACTCGGCTTCTATGCCCATTCGGCTTCTACGTCTGTTCGGCCTCTACGACCACTCGGCTTCTACGCCTGTTCGTCTTCTATGCCTGTTCGGCTTCTATGCCGGTTTGATAACTATTTGGCTTCTATGCCATGGTGACAGACATTTGGCTTCTATGCCAACCTCTACTACACAATGGATACCTACCTACGGGGCTTTTACGCCGTGATCTTCGTAACGATTATACGTGTTGTGTCCCTTAGTTGGACCCGTATCACACGCTCATTCAAAAGATTATCTATACGCAGGCATTGGTTACTTTAACCTTTGTGTAAAAGGGTGCTGTACTTTCCACTCCTCGGTTTCTACACCGACGGATTGGTCACTGTCACTAAAACTCTATAAATAGAGACCTCTATCAATGAGGAACAAGGGGACAAATTGGAGGGTCAAAGAAGTTAGGTCTGAAAATTGATCAAGAGATCCAGTACCAGATCCAACGGTGGAGAGAGAGAGAGAGAGAGAGAGAGAGAGAGAGAGAACCCGAAGCTCACACAGAGGGTAGGGATCGACGACTTTGGCATCGTGCATCCACCCTCTTTTGCAACATTCGAAGCTGCTTCCTGTCTTCTACGGCACTTCTTCAACATCGTGTGGTCCAAGGGCTAAAGTGATCGACTGCAGATCAGACACCTATAGCAATCATCTACCCAGATTAAATAAATTGTACTCCCACATCCTCGTATAGGATCAAATTGTACAAGTTTGTTTGTAAACAAAAGAAGGTGGGTTCCGTGTAAACCCCCATATTGAATACATTTCCATTCTTTCGTTTAATACCACAAACATCGTCATCATCATCATTAGCAACATCGTCATCACCATCATCCATATCATCATCATCTCATCCCCATCATCACCATCATCCCAGCCATCATCTACAGCATCCTCCTCACCTCATCACCTAATCATCATAGTCATTATCACCCTTAACCATCACCCTTAGCAACCTCTCATCGTCATTACCCTTATCATCGTCGTCATCGTGGACCATCACCCTTGCCAGACAAACCGCAGCAGACACCCCCGATTTTTGTACCTGTGCATGCTGACCCCGAGGATCTATTGGATTGGTTCTACGCGACTTCCGAAGCTGGTTATTGGGACTACATAATCGCTTGCCAGGCAAGTATACAATGCCTTTGTAGTACTGTTTAAATTTTGTATTATTAGCTGCATGTTTATTTATTTTAAACTGTGTGCGTCCGAGAGAGACTCGGGTGCAGTTAACGAAGACGTTGACATTAGGACTTATGTCTGACCTAGTGTCTAGTAGACCCACCTAGAGTTGTGGATTATTGGTATAACTCTCCCGGCTTTGACATATTTCTTACACGTGTTGCGAGTCTCATGTAAGGCACGGACTTGCGTATGTGGTTGACCACCTGTACGTGTAGGCGTGCGACGGATACGGAATAACTGCTATTAGCAATGCATATTAGAAGACTTAGCAGTTATTAGTAGTCGGAGCATAGACTATCGGGGTACGATGGTCCAATCCTTGTCCTTGTTTGGTTGTAAGGTTGGGCTATTGTTCTAGCGATAGATTATGAGCCAGAGTTACGATGCCTCGGCATAGTAGCTAAGGCGTGTTATGGATACGACATGCATAGATCATTGGGCGGAGAGGACGACTAGTAGGCGTATGGGACACCTACCTCCTTTATTCAGCTTCCACGCTCGACGGAGCGATATAGACGATATACTATTCAGCTTCCACGTTCTTCGGAACGATATGAACGATATACTATTCAGCTTCCACATTCTTCGGAGCGATATGGACGAGATATTATGCAGTTTCCACGTTCTTCGGAGCAATATGGACGTTATATGCCTACACCTACCCATATGTACCAGTGTTGTCCTTAAATTGCATTCACTTAGATGGTTAGGTCACCCTTGAGTTTTTACAGTATTTACTTTATGACATGCTTTTATGTATCTTGTTATGTCCCTCTGAGGACCTGGCCCTTTCCAGGTGTATTGTTCATGAGTATTTACAGGAGCACAGATCCGGACTGGTTGCGTACGTTCCGAGGAGTCCCCTCTTCGAGCCTCGTGATTGTTAGATGTTGTACTTATATTGTATTTACCTTGTTTATTCTATATTCTAGTTCGGTAGTGGATTTGTTTCCATCCGACTACCAGCATTAGATACTTTATATTGAGATCTAGCTTCATAGGCATTTGGTATTTATTCATATATGATTTTCGTAGATGAGATTTAGATTATGTCCTGTGACTTGTGAGAGATTTATACCACTCGTGGATTGATATTCATATTACAACGTACGCATGGGTTTTGGTTTTCATATATTGGAGTTGCCTTATCCGTGCGGCTGGCATGCTTACGTGTCCTAGTCCTACGTATTTTTGGGACTGGGGCGTGACATATTTTTAGCGGTGGCCCATGCAGGTCAAGAGCATATTATCTCGGTTACGTTACTCTACCAAGCAAGCCTGCACCTAGCATTAGAGTATAGGATCTCATCCACGACTGACTATGACTCATCCTCCTCTCAATCCATTCTTTTTGAATAATTGCATCCTGCTTGATTCATGTGCTTCCCTATTAGTTCATTGAGTGTAGCCTTCTCCTAGAATATAGAAGTCCCTGTTGTTAGATAATAAGTAGAGTAACCTTCCTTTTTATAATACAACTAGAGTGTTGACACATCACTAAGTTTAGAACATCTAATGAAACCCTAGCACCCTTACCTATAGATTGATGTACCATTACCCTCGATACATGTATGAAGACTTTTTTGTCTATCTTGCTTATTCTGGGAATGTTAGTGATATTTATTTTAGCATCCAGAAACGTTCATTCGGATGCCATAGTTTCTGATCCTTTGTGCTTGACGTCTGGACGCTTACACTTCGCAGCTTACCTGCCAGGCAAGTATACCTTGCCAAATTGCTTATAGTACTTTACATGCTTATTATATTTTTATATATTCATTATATATGTGTTTACTTTCAGTCATAATTATATACTATATATGTTGACACACACTTGACACATAGTATCATGGGAGGGGAGGACAATCAGTAGGCGTATGGGCTACCCACTCTGGTAAACCGTAGTACTAGGACGCACTACTGTATTTGTGTCACCATGGTTGCTACCCTTGAGGTATGTCGATTTCTAGTGTCGCGATGGTTGCTACCCTCGAGGTATGACGACTTCTGATGTACATGGGCGTGTGTGTGAGTTGTCAGATATCATGTATATCCTACACCTGTCCAGACGTCGAAAAGTTGTCCTTATTATGCATACATATAGATTATCTAGTACAGCGTACTTATATATTTTCTGTCTATTATGCATGTTTTACTGTATTCAATTGGCATGCTTCTATGTATCTTGTTACGTCCCTCCGAGGACCTGGTCCCTTGCCAAGTATAGACGATCAGGAGTATCCGCAGGAGTACGGGCCAGGACCTGACGCATTATTTTTTGCCGAAGAGGTCTTACCTTCTGAGCATCTTTAATTATCTCTAGCGATGGATCTTTTAGATGATACTCTTCTATCATCATCTTATTTTATATTGGAGGTTTATCCTCCTCTCTCACTTTAGTTTTGATATAGTCATGGGTAGTGGATTTGTCTCCACCCGACTATCATTTTTGGATTATTCAGACTAATTATTCTGGTTTAGTTATTTCTTTACTATGACTTGTTTTGTGGATGAGATTAGTATTTTCTATGACTTGTGACAATATATATACCACATGTGAGTTAATATTCATATTACAGCGTACGTGTGTATTATGGTATCCATATATTGAAGTTGCCATATATATACGGCTGACATGCTTACGTATTCCTAGTCCTCCGTATTTTGGGACTGGGACGTGACATATTTTTGTGGTGGCCTATGCAGGTCTCGTTAGCCGTTTTGGTTACGTAACTGTACCGAGCGGGCCTGCACTTAGGATTAGAATTTTAGGTCTCATCCACACTTGACTATAACTCACCTTCCTCCCAACATGTCCTACTTAAGTGCTTGCATCCTGCTTGATTCACTTATTCTTCCTAATCCTCCGTCCATCTCTTGTAGAGAGATGAATTTGCGTAGCGGATATGTCGCTACTAGGTACAACACGTCTCCAGGGGTCAACGGCCAATCCCCAGGAGAGGCCTCAATGACTCCTCTTCTTCTGGGACCGGATGGACTGACTAACAATCCAGTTCCACCAGCTCCTTCCACGGTGCCTAATGGGACTTTTTCAGCTGCATCAACACCGCAGAATAGCCACACACAATTTTTGTAATTCTTCCAAATGATGATACAGGAACAGAGTCAGCAGGAAGTCGCACAGGCTGCAGAGCAGAGGCGGCACGACGGAGCGGAGGCTAAAATTTTTGGCAGCACTTGAGAGAATGGCTACACTAGCCCCTGCACCAGCCCAAGCACTAGTTTCAATACCGTAAGCTCGAGTTGTTTCAGTCAAGGACTTTGTATAAATGGGCCCCAAGCCGTATAAAGGCATTGAGAGTCCAGAGGAGACTACAAACTAGATTGCCAACACCAAGAAGTTGTTAGAAGCATCACAGCTGCCTACAGATCTATGGATGATAGGCGTAAGGACCCAACTAGAGGGTAACGATCATCACTGGTGGGAATCAATAGAGCGCCAGTTGGGTACGCGTCAGACTTGGGAGCAGTTCTTTGAGTGCTTTGAGAGGAAGTACTTCCCAACCACCGTAAGGGATGCATTGTACGACCAGTTCCTCCATCTGGAGCAGGGGAACAAGACAGTCGACGAGTATGATGCAGAATTTAGCCGCCTCAGTAAATATGGCACTGCCTTAATACCTAATGACTTGGAGAAGGCTAAGAGGTTTTACCGCGGGCTAACTCAGGAGCTCCAACACTACACTAGCTCATAGTCCCGGATCTCTTATGCCGAGTTATTGACAGAGACCAGGATCCAGGAGGCCATCAGCAAGGGAAACAAAAATTAACAGAGAATTCACCAAGGACCAGCAAGGACACAACAAGGAGGGCCAAACAGACGCCCTTTGGCACACCAACAACCATATAGTATCGTAACATATCCAACCAAGGAGCACCGTACTTGTCACTTTTGTGGTATAATAGGTTATATTCATAGAGATTGTCGTCGTCGATTGGGGCAGTGCATGTTATGTGGCTCAAGTCACCATCAAACCCGAGAATGTTCTCAGCAGATCTAGAGGTCAATGGCATTAGAATCAGGGACACCGCATACACCATCAAATATAGGATACCAAAGAGATCCTCCACTACTTCTACAGTCTGCCCAAATTGAGGAGGCTAGACCCCAGCTGAACAACCAAGGACAAGGCCAAGCACTCATTATGACGAATATGGGAGCGCAGTCATAGGAAGTCGTAGATACAGGTAAGACCTTTTAGTTATAATTGTCATTGCATTATCATGACCCCATTATGACACGAGATCTTAGGTATATAAATAGATATAGAATTATATACATGGTAGTTTAGCAATTATGAGGATATATTGATATTTTAACTAGATGGCATACCCACGATGCTAATGGATGACACGAGTAGCGGTAGTAGTATTCTCTTTCCTATCACCATCTCGTCCCCTTAGGTGGCTCATCTTCTCTTCCATATCCATTCCTTATCCCATGCTTAATTCTTCCTATCATAGTTGTATCTTTTCGTGCCATCATGAATTGTTTGATTTACTTCAACCTCACCCTTTATTTTGTTAGTTAAATACATAAATGGGTTAGTAATAATTAATAACTAAAAAGATGAGTTCATAATGATAACCCTTATGTATATGCACTATAGCAATATCTGTATTCTCTTATTATTTTTTAAACCATGAGTAGCATCCTTTAGTCTAACAGGAATTAGTTGGATTGTTGAAATAGTTCATACTTCTAATAGTTTTATAAAGTTAGTCAAGACCTAAATTATTGCCCTAAGACTTAGACTAAGCTTAGGAAAGAGTTGAAGGCACTTGTTACGAACTGATGACTATGATAAATCACTGGCGAGGTAGCGACAGCTACAGCTAGACGATTATGGTAGAGTGGTCGAATTACTTGCAGCCATACTTGCCAGGTGGTATGGAAGTATTAGACTATAATCCTTGACGGTTACGGAGAAAAATCATGGTTATGAGATTCCAGACAAGTATCCCAAAATTCTTGACCCAATGAATAAACTCATCTTACAACATAGACAATAGCCTCAAAAGACCTTGACTAGTAGTAGAATTCTTGTAAGTTGGATAGTGTAGACGAGTTAGAGGATAAAAGAATAGTGCATGGACAATAAGGGAGAAAATTGTTACAATGACTGACCATAACCTTTTAGGAAGCACTGCTAGCTAGCAATGAAGTGTTAATAGATATAGTAATTTATTACGAATATGGGTTAGTGTTAATTTCGATGACAAAATTATTGTAAGTTGGGAAGAATGTAAACCCCCTAAAATTTTAAAAATTTTATTTTAAGTATTTTTATTAAATTATTGAATTTCTTTAGAGTATTTTCATAGTTAATTAGAAAATAAATTATATTGATTTAATTTGCTTAGATTAATACTCATTTAGAATTATTGCACAAAACTATTATTTTTATTTTATTTTATTTTAGGAATCCTTGTTGAAGGTGATAGATTTTTAGAATTTATTTTTGTGTATAAATGTTTTTGGATTTATAACCCCATCCATATATGTAAATATATATATGTAAATAATATATAGTTATTAATAATATATAGTTAATAATAGTAATACTAATACTAATACTAATACTAATACTAATACTAATACTAATAATAAAAATAATAATAATAACAATAATAATAAGAATAATAAGAATAATAAGAATAAAAAAAAAACAAAAACAAAAACAAAAACAAAAACAAAAACAAAAACAAAAACAAAAACAAAAACAAAAACAAAAGAAAGAAAAAAGAAAAGAAAATAATAAAAACAAAACAAAATCATATTCCTAAACTCCCAAACCAACTCCTAAACTATCCCCTCCAGCCCACGACCCCACCCACGGAAGGAACCCAGCAGAAACTCACCCCGACCCCCTCTCCCTATATATATATATATATATATATATATATATATATATATATATATATATATATATATATATATATAAACCAACATCAAAACCTAAACCCTAACCCTAATCTTCTTCCTCCTTCACCCCGACCTTAGCCGACCGCAGCTGGCTGCCGCCCCCGCGTCGACCACCGCCGAACAGCCGCCGCGCGCGAACAAATGACAGTAGCCGCGACCCAACGTCCCATCTTCAAGGTGATGTATCTCTCTCATCTCAAATTATTTTTGCGAGTGCTTTATCCGTGTACGTTCACAACCTAACCCTCTAGGATTTCCTTCAAGCGGGACGAGTTTTCGTGCCCTGGATTGGTCGAAAAATTGACCGGAAGTTGGCTGAAAAACTGACCAAAAATAGTCCAGAATTTTAACCCAAACTCCCATGTTCATGCCCAATTTGCCACCAACCTGTTTAATATTTGCAAAATCTAATTGAAGGGTTTTCTTCTCTATATAACCGAGAATTTACCTATTATTTTAGTTTTTATTAATTTTTTTATTTGTTAAATTATTCGACCTCCAAAACGATCAAAAACTTATAAATTTAAAATTGAGATTTTGTGATACGGAGTGCGCCCTGTCAAACGGGACCGTCTCACTGCATACTAATTGCACCAAAAGGTGCGTATGGTATATCCTAACGTGTGGGCTTTCGCGGAAGTTGATTCGGACGTGTGTGCGCGTCAAAATCAACCCGTATCCGTAAAAAGTCTCCGTATCGTAACTTTTAAAAAACACTACCCTACTTTGTGTACGCTCATCAGAATACGACAAAACTTATGCCATTGGATTCGTGGTATCACGCTGGTCCTGTGACCCAAGTTTCATGCAATTTTGAGACAGTTGACCAAGCCGTCTATTCGCGGGCCGCACGGTTTGACTTGAAGGGCAAATTTGTGATCGGTTCACCGAAATCCAAAATTGGACATAGTGTTGAGTTCGTATCGACGTTTAGAATTTGTTTGACCTATAACTTTTCCCATTTAGAGACCTTTATCACTGGCACGCATTTTGGTGCAAAGTGACCCCATGTGGAACTCGCTTTGACCAAAAATTACTATTTTGCCCTTGTATCCAAATTGTACGAAAGGGTAGACTTTTTTGACTATCTCGCTTATTTTGGGAATGTTGGTGATATTTATTTCAGTATCCAGAGACGTTCATTCGGATGCCATAGTTTCTGATCCTTTGTGCTTGACGTCTGGACGCTTACACTTCGCAGCTTTCTTGCCAGGCAAGTATACCTTACGAAATTGCTTATAGTACTTTACATGCTTATCATATTTTTATTTATTCATTATATATGTGTTTTCTTTCAGTCATAATTATATACTATATATGTTGACACACACTTGACACATAGTATCATAGGAGGGGAGGACAATCAGTAGGCGTATGGGCTACCCACTATAGTAAATCGTATTACTAGGACGTACTATGGTAGTTGTGTTGCGATGGTCGCTACCCTCAAGGTATGACGATTTCTGGTATCGTGGTGGTCGCTACTCTTGAGGTATGACGGCTTATGATGTACATGGACGTGTGTGTGAGTTGTGAGATAGCATGTATAGCCTACACCTGTCCATACGTCAAAAAGTTGTCCTCATTATGCATACATATAGATTGTCTAGTACAGTGTACTTATATATTTTCTGTCTATTATGCATATTTTACTATATTCAATTGGCATGCTTCTATGTATCTTGTTACGTCCCTCTTAGGACCTGGTCCCTTGTCAGGTATAGACGATCAGGAGTATCCGCAGGAGTACGGGCCAGGACCTGACGCATTATTTTCTGCCGAGGAGGTCTTACCTTCTGAGCATCTTTGATTATCTCTAGCGATGGATCTCTTAGCTGATACTCTTCTATCATTATCTTATTTTATATTGGAGGTTTATCTTCCTCTCTTACTTTAGTTTTGATATAGTCATGGGTAGTGGATTTTTCTCCACCCGACTATCATTTTTGGATTATTCAGACTCATTATTCTGGTTTAGTTATTTCTTTACTATGACTTGTTTTGTGGATGAGATTAGTATTTTCTGTGACTTATGACAATATATACCACATGTGAGTTAATATTCATATTACAGCGTACGTGTGTATTATGGTATCCATAAATTAGAGTTGCCATATACATACGGCTGGCATTCTTACGTATTTCTAGTCCTACATATTTTTGTGACAATTTTATTTTACATAGCTTGTATATTATGTTTCTTGTTACATCCCAATGAGGACATGGTTCCCTTACAGATTGTAGTGTTGATTGTCTTTGAGTTCTTCTGGAGCTGCTGTTGAGTATCATCTTGGTATGCAGGTATTGAGATTTTGAACGTGTATCTTATCTTCCGTAGTTACAAATAATTATTCATATTGCTTATTTATTTGTTGTCATAGCCTAGTATTTATATAATCATATTATTTATTTTGAGTTTATTCGGATAAGTGTTGTATGGGGTGCATACCATGATACATGTTTTTTAGTCTTATATTTTGTATTCTTACAGAGATATATTTATTGTCTTATCTAGATAGTGACCATTACTGAACAGCTTATACGTATTTGAGTTGGACTGGAGTCCATTTAATACGTAGCTGGTCATTGCTACGTGATCTGGTCTCTATATTTTGGGATAAGGGCATGGCAAAATACCCTTCAGTTCGGTACCAGCACCAACGATCCCAAGTATTGCGAGTATCATCGATATGTGAATCACCCGATAATACACTACTATATACCCAAGGACAGGATTCAGCAGCTGGTTGATTCCAAGACTATTAAGCTGTGCAATAATCAAAAGAAAGTTACTTCCAATATGGTATCAGTCCAGCTCGACAACTTCCTTCAAGTACAAATATAAGACGATGTATTTCCCATCCTGTAGTTGAATTATGGCTTGTTGACCTACCTCCCCAACGAAAAAACATTATTTTGGTGCCTCTCACTTTAACGAAAGGAGAGATAATATGGATCCACCTAGATATACTATAAGAAAAATAATGTGCTATATCCCTAGGTAAAATAACGCATTGCAACGCCATCCATTTGGATCAAGAAGTTCCCTATCCCGTTGATGCCATATCGGACTGTGAGGAAGAAAGAAACACTTATATAATTAATGCAGACATTGCACAACTTGGGACCATGAGAACAGGCAAGCAATACACGAAGGTGTATAATTAAGCTCCCGGCAAAAAAAATGTTATCCTCCACTTCAGTGGAAGACTCACCCAAGCCGCAAACAGTGGTAAAGGCCAAGCAAACTAGGTTTGACAAGTTCTAGCATAAAGATATCTCTCCAGGTATTGATATCTTGGCCAACTGGCTAATATCCCTGCTTTTCTTTCCATGGATGAACTTCTACAACTGTCCAAAGAGATCAAAGATGCACTCTGAAAAGCACTCCTACAAGAGGAATCCTACTTAACAAAGATCACACCCATTCCAAAGGCAACTGACGATTACCGGTATTGCCATAGCACGACCTAGCAGGTACCCAATATCACGTTCTCACAGGAAGATATGCTTTTGAAGCATAATCAATATTATTGCCCTCTATATTATACTGGGTATATTGGTGTAGTCAAGGTTGAGCGGATGCACATCGATCTAGGGTCCTCACTAGTATTATCCCCAGAGTCCTGCTATAAACTTTGAACATATCGTTTCACTAGTTATCAGCCACAAATAAAATGATTCTTGGCTTCAATGTCGATCGTAGTAACTCTGTCAAAAATAATCAATTGAAGTATCAAATCAGAGACCTCCGAATGAAAGTGACATGTTATGGTATCAATATAGAGGTGTCCTACAACGTCTAGCTAAGGCGCCCGTAGATACATGATAATTTTATCATACCATCTACACTCTACCGATGTTTCAAATATGTAGATAGGGAAGGAAAATTCTAGACCAATTTTGTCGACATTAATCATTTTAAAGCTCTAGAGGAATACTTTTATTATGCTCTCATATATAAACTAGAACAATTCAGAGGAGACAATGATATTGAGGTCGATAATGAAGCCGAAGTCGATTCAGCCAATAAAGAATCAACAATACTCTACTTCAAAGGCTATAACAAAAGAGCTAGCGCCCATAAGGAAGAGAAGTCGTTCATTATCAATATAAGCAACTTAAATACATTTGGAGATGCAGGGAATCACGAGGAACCATTCTTCATTGATCTTAGCACTCTGAATACTCGGGAGCGACCATTGGTCATTGACCTCAGCACCTTAGGCACTTAAGAAGCCTCGGTCCCTAATGAGCCATTCGTTATCAACTTGGCTGACCTAAGCCTACTTCGGGGTTCAGGTAGTAACAAGCCATTTGTAGTCAACCTATGTTACGCCCCAGTCCCAAAATACATAGGACTAGGAACACGTAAGCATGCCAGCTGTATGTATATGGCAACTCCAATATATGGATACCATAATACACACGTACGTTGTAATATGAATAATAACTCACATATGGTATAAATATTATCACAGGTCACAGAAAGTACTAATCTCATCCACACAACAAGTCATAGAAAAGAAATAAATAAACTAGAATAATGAGTCTGAATAATCCAAAACTAATAGTCGGGTGGAGACAAATCCACTGCCAAAGACTATATCCAAAACTAAAATGAGAGAGGAGGGTAATTCTCCAATATAAAATAAGATAATAATATAAGAGCAGCAGCTAAGAGATCCATCGCTAGAGATAATCAAGGATGCTTAGAAGGTAAGACCTCCTCGGAAGAGATAAGTAGTAAGTCCTGATCTGTGCTCCTTTGAATAGTCAAGATCGTCCACACTTGGAAAAGGACCAGGTTCTTAGAGGGACGTAACAAGATACATAGAAGTATACCAATTTGAATACAGTAAACATGCATAATAGGTAGAAAATATGTAAGTATGCTGTACAAAATAATCTATATGAATGCATAATGAGGACAACTTTTTGATGTATGGGCATGGGTAGGCTACTCGATCTAAATCTCACAACTCACACACACGACAGGGACATCAGAAATCGACATACCACGAGGGTAGCGACCAGCGCGACTCCAAAAATCGACATACCGTGGGGGTAGCGAACAGTACGACACACTACCTTAGTGCGTGCTAGATACTACGGTTTACCAGAGTGGTTGTAGCCCATACGCCTACTGATTGTCCTCCCCTCCCATGATACTATGTGTCAAGTATGTGTCAACATATATATATATATATATATATATATATATATATATATATATATATATAGCATATACTTATGACTGAAAGAAAATACACGTGCAATGGGTATACAGAAATATAATAAGCATACAAAGTACTGTAAGCAATTTGGCAAGGTATCTTGCCTGGTAAGAAAGCTGCAAAGTGTAACGTCCAGGAGTCAAGCACACAGGATAAGAAACTACGGCCTCAGAATGGACGTCTCCGGATACTGAAATAAATATCACCAACGTTCCCAAAATAAGCGAGATAGCTAAAAAATACTACCCTTTCGTCCAATTTGGACACACGGGCAAAATGGTAATTTTGATCAAAGTGGGCTCCACATGTTGGCCACTTTGTACCAAAAGCGTGTCAGGGATAAAGGTCTCTAAAATGGACAAATTATAGGTCAAACTAATTCTAAACGTCAATACGAACTCAACGGTACATCCAATTTTGAATTTCGGTGAGCCGAGCATAAATTTGTCCAAAAAGTTAACCGTGGGGCCCACAAATAGGCAACTTGGTCAACTATCTCAGAATCGCATGAAACTAGGGTCACAGGACTAGCGTGATATGATGAATTCAATGGCGCAAGTTTTATCGTATTCTAATGAGCATACACTAAATGGTGCAGTGTTTTGCAAAAGTCGCGATACGGGAAATTTTTACGGATACATGTTGATTCCCACGCGCACATACATCCAAATCAGTTTTTGCGAAAGCCTACACGTCCAAATATACCATACGCGCCTTTGGTTGCAATTGGTACACAATGAGGCGGTCTCGTTTGGCGGGGTGCGCTTCGTATCACAATTTTTAATATTTTAAAAGTCAAGTTTTTGATCGATTTAAAGATTGAATAATTTTACACATAGAACGAATTAACAAAAACTAAAAGAACAAAAAAATTCTTGGTTATATGGAGATGAAAAACTCATTGAATAGTTTTTGAAAATATTGAACAAGTTAACGACAAATTGGGTGTGAACATGGGATTTTGGTATTAAAATTTTGAACTGTTTTGGTCAGTTTTCTGGTCATTTTTCGGTTGATTTTTCGACCAATCCGGGACACGAAAACTCATGTCGCTTGATTGAAAATCATAGAGGGTCATGTTGTGAGCGTATACGAACAAACTGCACGTAAAAAGGACGAGAAATGAGGGAGTTACATCACCTTGAAGATGGGTACTCGGACTGTGTACTGCGGGCGCACACGCGGACGCGGACGGCGGCGGCGCTAGTCGGCGGGGAGTCGACCGGAGGTCGTCGGTCGTCGGCCGGAGGTGGTCGCCGGAGGGTGATGGCCGGAGCTAGGGTTAGGGTTTAGGAATTGGTTTTAGTTTATATATATATATATATATATATATATATATATATATATATATATAATTTCAGAAAATTATATTTGTGCATAAAAATAATCTTTTATCCCTCCACAAGGTCTCCTACATAAAATAAAATAAGGTAAAATATAGTCTGCTTAATAATTATCTAGCTAAATAATTACCTAATAATTAAATCCAATAAATTATATTTCTTCTAAAAAAATAATAAATACTATAAATAAATTAAATAATTAATTAAATAATTAATATAATTTTTAAAATTAGGGCATTTACATTCTACCCAACTTACAAAAAATTTGTCCTCGAAATTGACACTAACCCATATTCATAATAAATCACTATAGCTATTACACTTCATTGCTATCTATCATTGCTTCCTAAAAAGTCATAGTCAGCCATTCTAACACTTTCTTATTTCTTGTCCATACTCTATTCTATTATCCTCTAACTCGTCTATGCTACCCAACTAACAAGAATTCTACTAGTAGTCAAAGTCTCTTGAGGCTATTGTCTAGGTTGTAAGACAAATTTATTTATTGGGTCGAGAATCTTGGGATACCTGTCTGGAATCTCATAACCATGATTTTTCTTTGTAACCGTCAAGTATCGTAGTCTAATACTGCCATGCCACCTGACCAGTATATCTACAAATACTTCGACTACTCTACTATAGCGGTCTGGCTGCAACTGTCGCTACTTTGTCAGCGATTTGTCATAGTCGTCAGTTCGTAACAAGTGCCTTCAACTCTTTTCCAGGCTTAGTTTAGGTTTAGGGCAACAATTAAGGTCTTGACTAACTTATAAAACTATTAGAAGTGTAAACTAATTTAACAATCCAACTAATTCCTACTAGACTAAGGGATACTATACATGGTTTTTTTTAAAATAATAAGAGGATACAGATATTGCTATAGTGCATATACATAAAAGTTATCATTATGTACTCATCTTTTAGTTATTAATCATTTACTAAACTATTTATGTTTTTAACTAACAAAATAAGGGTGAGGTTGAAGTAATTCAAATAATTCATAATGGCACGAAAGGATACGACTATGATAGGAAGAGTTAAGCACGAGATAAGGAATGGAGATAGAAAGAAGATGAGCCACCCCAAGGGGCGAGATGGTGATAGGGAAAGAATACTACTACTGCTACTCGCGTCATCTATTAGCATCGCGTGTTTGCCATCTGGGTAGAATATCAATATATCCTCATAATTGCTAAACCACCATATATATAATTCTATGTCTACTATGCACCTAAGATCTCATGTCATATAGGGGGTCATGCGTATGAAATGATAAATATAACTAAAGGTCGTACCTGTATCTACGACTTCCTGTGCCTGCGCTCCCTTATTTGTCATCATGAGTGCTTGGCCAATGGGGTATATGGGTTTCTATCCGTGTATCAAACTTATACTAAGCACGAATGTTCATTTTTCCAAAATAGGGGAAGGCGAAAAACAACAATAAAGAATTCAAGGAGGAGGTGATAGAATACAAGTACGGGATTCAAAGGGATTAGAGAATTTAAAAGAGAGTTGTCAAGGCAGTTGTGGATTAAAATCTTATTTTGGTAAATTTCTATTCGCATGTTCACATCAGAACATTTATGTACCTAACATGATATGCTCTGGCCAGTCTAGAGGGCAAGTATATTCGTCTAACAAGTTGAGTCAACTATATCTCAATCCACGTAGAGTAGCAATACGAAGAGCGAACCAAGCGCACTATGGTTGATCAGACCATAATACATTGATTCTGATTTAGACAATGTATTAGTGTGGGCCCCTAATAATACATATGTCATGAACAAGCTCGATAAAAGAATTAAGCTTACAAAACTAGGCTATAATAGCTGCATAAGTCGAGGTAGTACAAAAATATAAGTACGCTTGATTATGATAGAGGAAGGTACAGAATAATTTAAGTTCACCAAGAAGATCGGTGTTGTGCCTCTACAGTTGTCATCCTAACTTCTTGTCTTAGTCTCTAGTCGACCAAATGGGGTATGGGCCTCTAAGTTCTATAGTCTGGATAAACACTATCTTCTTATGCAAGTCTATAGTTGGTGACATTCAATTATACTACATTAATGGGTCAAAAGGACTATGTGATACTAGGTTATGAGGCATACTACCAACTTACATGAATTTAACTAATAGTGTTATCAAATACTAGAGTGTATATACCTGGTACAAGCAACCTTCCTAACCCCTATCAAGCACGAAAGAAAAGAGAAGATTGACGTTGAGAAGGGATCAAGCAAGATGCAATGCAAGCAATCAAATAAGAATGCAGAACAAAATCAAGGGAGGTGATAATTAAGTGGATGAGATCCTATATTCTAATCCTATGCGCAGGCTATCTCGGTACAGTAACATAACTGAGACAATATGCTCTTGACCTGCATGGGCCACCATAAAAATATGTCACGCCACAGTCCTAAAATACGTAGGACTAGGAACAAGTAAGCATGCCAGCCGTATATATATGGCAACTCCAATATATGGATACCATAATACACACGTGCGGTGTAATAAGAATAATAACTCATATGTGGTATAAATATTGTCACAGGTTACAGAAAGTACTAATCTCATCCACACAATAAGTCATAGAAAAGAAATAACTAAACTAGAATAATGGGTCTGAATAATCCAAAACTAATAGTCGGGTGGAGACAAATCCACTGCCAAAGACTATATCCAAAACTAAAATGAGAGAGGGGGGTAATTCTCCAATATAAAATAAGATGATGATATATGAGCAGCAGCTAAGAGATCCATCGTTAGAGATAATTAAGGATGCTCAGAAGGTAAGACCTCCTCGGAAGAGATAAGTAGTAAGTCCTGATCCATGCTCCTACGAATAGTCAAGATCGTCCACACCTGGAAAGGGACCAGGTCCTCAAAGGGACGTAACAAGATACATAGAAGCATGCCAATTTGAATACAGTAAACATGCATAATAGGTTGAAAATATGTAAGTATGTTATACAAGATAATCTATATGAATGTATAATGAGGATAACTTTTCGACGTATGGGCATGGGTAGGCTACTCGATCTAAATCTCACAACTCACACACACACGACAAGGATATCCAAAATTGACATACCGCGAGGGTAGCGACCAGCGCAACTCCAGAAATTGACATACCGTGGGGGTAGCGAACAGTACGACACACTACCTTAGTGCGTGTTAGATACTACGGTTTACCAGAGTGGTTGTAGCCCATACGCCTACTGATTGTCCTCCCCTCCCATGATACTATATGTCAAGTGTGTGTCAACATATATATATAGCATATACTTATGACTGAAAAAAAATACACATGCAATGAGTATACAAAAATATAATAAGCATGCAAAGTACTGTAAGCAATTTGACAAGGTATCTTGCCTGGTAAGAAAGCTGCAAAGTGTAACGTCAAGGAGTCAAGCACACAGGATCAGAAACTACGACCTCAGAATGAACATCTCCGGATGCTAAAATAAATATCACCAACATTCCCATAATAAGCGAGACAGCTAGAAAACACTACCCTTTCGTCCAATTTGGACACAGGGGCAAAACGGTAATTTCGACCAAAGCGGGCACCACATGTGGGCCACTTTGCACCGAAAAGGGTGCCAGGGGCAAAGGTTTCTAAAAGGGACAAATTATAGGTCAAACCAATTCTAAACGTCAATACGAACTCAACGGTACGTCCAATTTTGGATTCCGGTGAGCCGAGCACAAATTCGCCCAAAAAGTCAACCGTGGGGCCCGCAAATAGATAGCTTAGTCAACTGTCTTAGAATTGCGTGAAACTTGGGTCACTGGACCAGCGTGATACCACGAATCCAATGGCATAAGTTTCGTCGCGTTCTGACGAGCGTACACTAAATGGTGCAGTATTTTACAAATGATGTGATACGGGAACTTTTTACGGATACATGTTGATTCCGACGCGCACATACGTCCAAATCAGTTTCCGTGAAAGTCCACACGTCCAAATATACCATACGCGTCTTGCGGTGCAATTGGTACGTGATGAGGCGGTCTCGTTTGGCTGGGCGCGCTTCGTATCACAATTTTCAATATTTTAAAGTTAAGTTTTTGGTCGATTTGGAGGTTGAATAATTTTACACAAAGAACGAATTAAAAAAAAACTAAAAAAGCAAAAAAATTCTTGGTTATATGGAGAAGAAAAACTCTTTTAATAGTTTTCAAAAATAATGAACAGGTTGACGACAAATTGGGTGTGAACATGGGGTTTTGGTGTTAAAATTCTGAACTATTTTGGTCAATTTTTTGATCATTTTCCGGTTAATTTTTGACCAATCCGGGACACGAAAACTCGTGCCGCTTGAATGAAAATTCTAGAGGGTCACGTTGTGAGAGTGTACGAATAAACCGCACGTAAAAAGGATGAGAGATTGGAGAGTTACATCACCCTGAAGATGGGTACTCAGATTGTGTACTGCGCGCACACACGCGGATGCGGATGGTGGGGACGGCGGCTGCGGTAGTGGCGCTGGTCGGCGGGGGGACGACCGGAGGTCGCCGGTCGTCGGCGGGGGGACGACCGGAGGTCGCCGGTCGTCGGCAGGAGGTGGTCGCCGGAGGGTGATGGCCGGAGCTAGGGTTATGGTTTAGGAATTGGGTTTAGTTTAGTTGATATATATATATATATATATATATATATATATATATATATATATATATATATATATATGGAGATTGGAAGGGAGATAGGGATAGATGGTTCTGGGAGAGGGGAGAGAAGTGGCTTCATGGGGGGGGGGGGTTCTTTGCTTGGAAATAGTTTGTTGTCTTAGGAAATGGGTTAGGGTTTATATTATTAAGTTTTCTTTTCTTTTTTTTCTTTTCTTTTCTTTTCTTTTCTATTCTTAATATATATATATATATATATATATATATAATTTTAGAAAATTATATTTGTGCATAAAAATAATCTTTTATCCGTCGACAAGGTCTCCTACATAAAATAAAATAAGATAAAATAACAGTCTGCTTAATAATTATCTAGCTAAATAATTACCTAATAATTAAATCCAATAAATTCTATTTCTTCTAAAAAATACTAATAAATACTATAAATAAATTAAATAATTAATTAAATAATTAATACAGTTTATAAAATTAGGAGTTTTACAACCTAAGAGAGGAGAATTCCTTTCTCATCGATCTCTTCACCATTGTAAATGATGTACAGCCTCTTGTTAATGAAGCATAAAATTTTGATTATCCTATATCTCCATATTTTTCCTAGAGGTTTAATAATTGGATATGATCAGTAATATATGAGGAAGCCCCCTTACTGATGCTAGTACTCTCAGCTCAACCTTTCAGATATACAATCCATTTAGTCTCGAATAAGATGCTATCTTTCTTGTACGTCCTTTGTCCAATGATCAACACACGATTATCTTGGGCAAAAGGCTCTATTTACCAAATTCAAGGAGGAAAACTAATTAAAAGAGGGGATGCATTCCCTACTATATCTACAACATGAATACTCAAGATATGATGAGGTGAATCAGCTATAATCTTCAGAAAGGGTAAGGGTTAAACCACATAAAAGGGCATTAATTTTCAGTTTGGGCCTTCGTTCTTAATGGCAAACTCGAAGATTATTATTAGAAGACGAAACGAGGACTAGGCTACATTACATCAAGTTCCTCGTTCAATACAGATTTTACGAAAAATTCAGTATCTTCCTACCTCTCAGATCCTTCTGCATGGGACTTTGTGACCAACATAGGGGCTATGTTTACAAAACTTTTGATAGTGAATATGACGTCCTACATGTCATCCTTAAGTATGTAAAGCTCGCCTATATCTTTGACTGATGGCGAAGGATACCAGAAGCCATATTCAACAGTAGAAGCCCGAGGGACAATGGGCACCAAGGTTTGATGGCTCTTACCCGGAGTAACCATGCCCCAATTCGGCATCCTCCCGTATGATAAAACAATGAAAATAATAATAAATAAGTGCTATGCATGACCACCTGGGTCACAATGCGTCCGTCCCTAACCAAAATTCTCACCATTTTATTTCTCTCTATTTAATCCCCAGAGAATGAATAAATTCTCAGCAATTTCTATTATTCCCTCTTATTTCCTAAGACCCTAACGGCTCTTAACATAACTGTTAAATTCCTCAGCAAATTAGTAGATCTTCTTTTTCCTTCCATATCTTTTTCTTAAAGAACACCTATCTTATGATGCCTATCTAGGTTATACCCTGCAAACATACCAATTTCCATGAGCAAATGATTAGTTTATACATCCAACTTACCTCTGAACGAGCATACTTTCAAAACATACTTAGTTTTTCCTTGCTACTGCTAAGCAACGAAACGACAATATATTTATCTCCTGAAAGTTCCCCACCATGATCTAAACTCTTCTCGAATGATATACTTCTGGGAATGATGCAGATATTAGGTCTAAACTTACCTCTTATAGTCTAGACTTTCATTCTTCCAGTAAAATTATATTTTTTTCGAAGATATATCATAGAATATGAATCCTCTCATTAAAGCATCTATTTAAAGTTTGTTTACGTTCATACTACATCTAAACAACCAACGGGTTAGATTGCTCTTCCTATCATGACCGCACCAGGCTCTAAAACTTCTGGAAAATATCTCATTATCTGTTTCCACCTAAAAATGCTCTACTATACTATTTGTATCTTGCAATAGATAAGACATGAATAGTAGACCTTTATCCCTAAAAAATTCTTAGAGGACCATTCTTAGCATTTTCAGTTAGATGTTTGGTGCAATCTAGAGCAAGTCTACTTGACTTGGTATACCTATATTCATCAAACAAAACAAACAAAACAAAAAGAATAGAAAGAATTATAGCGGGCAACTCATTTTATTAAAGATGAAACTATAGTATTACAAGATGACGGCTTTGAATTGATATTCAAGAACATATTACTAGATGGGAGTTTTTTATTTTTATTTAGGATTATACCTTGTGTAATGTTATAGACCTGATGAAGGAAAGAACCTCCAAAGACTTTCTCCACAACCACAGTCCACGCCTTCTGACCATGCCAACTAGGTTAAGGTCGAAGGATGTAATATTGTGCTAAAGGGCCTTCGCAGCAATGGAGGGGGAGGGGGAGGGGGGTAAATAATTAGGCCCTCCCAGGTTATCTGAGCTCGCCGATGTTTGTAATGATACAACAGGTTTCACTACGGTATTGCCTGAAAAGACAAGCGCCATCTCGTGGATGTGTACAACCAAATTAGTTTTTGAGACGGTGAACAATCCTTCATATAGTATGTCTGTTCACTTTGAATAAGGAGCATTATGATATCATTTTGTGCTCCACCCTTATTAGGGCAAATTGAGAAAAATCCTGCAAGCAGAAGAATATACTTAGCATACAGACAAGAAATACAGGTATCTACATAAGACAAAGTAACCAGACTCCCGAGGCTACTCATGTCAAAGTTCTCTATTGAGAGTGTATACTTAGGCGATATCAATCATCCGCGAGACCAGAAGAGGAAGGATTCGATGGAAGCAAACAAGTGATGATGTTCTCTTTCTCATGGATGTCTTATTTGTAGACTTTCTCAATCGTTCAGTTCTCATAATAGCAACCCAAATTTAAGGGATTCAATGACTTATTCCCCCATCCACTCAGATTTAAAGCACCCAAATTTATTCATTGAGAAGAAAGTTACAAAGAATGTGCTCAAAAATCAATGAGATCGCAGTTGATCATATTTAGTCTTACCTATGTAAGCTGAGATCTCGAGTTGCACAGTAAGGTCTTTGACCCTTTCTCTTCCCAGGGCGATGTTCTACTAGCATTCCTTTTGCAAAACAAGGATTTTTCACTAGTTGCCTCTTTCCACACAAGAGATACATAGTCGTCTTATCCAAGCTAGGCGTGCTTCGACTGTTCAAAGTATTTTAAAGTAAAAAAAAGCTTCTAAAAACTTTGAAGGGGTTCTTATAAAAGCGTACAAATTCTACAACAAATATACCAAGTAAAATATAACTCCAATGCACTCCTCTAACAAAAATCTGGATTCAACGAAATAATGTCTCAAAGACATCATCAATGCTTGATTTGACAGCTTATCAATGAATCACACTCTGCAGAAGATAGAACAACAAACATAGTACTAACTGAAAATATTACTCCCTGTTTCCAGTATACGTAATGGGAGCGTATTATTCTCGTTTGCATGTTATTTATTTGGTTGCATGAGACTAGACTCATTCTTTGGTTTGTCTTGGTTCTGGGTTTATTGTTTGGATTGGTTTGGTCATAAGTTGAACCCATGGTCTAAGCCTCAAATCCTAGCTATATAATCCAACTTCTTTCTCTCTCCCTCTTCATTCCTTCTTTTCTCTCTCTCTCTTAGGTTTTTCCTTCCTCCTTAGGCAAGTACACCTTGTGTGAGAAATGGTGAAATCCTCCATATTATTGGTCTATTATATTTATTGTGTAATTTTAAGCATGTTAGAATTTGGTATTTTCGGATTTGGTAGATGTAATTGTGTATATCTGAATTTTTATGAGTGTAGGTATTCTTAAGTTTTTCTTGGTTTTGATCTTCAAAAGCCTGTTATTTTTGAAAAATAAATATTCTATCTGATTGAGTATTTTATTTCGAGCAATTTGGCTTTTGAACCACTTGATTTGGAGTTGAGATGAGGATTTTATGGCAAAATTAGTTTTTCGGATTCTTGGAGTTTTTTTCCTGGCCGAACTTATTGTTCTGCGACGATGAAGTACCATGCGGCCCAGTAACATGTGCCCCCTCCAGCATGCGCCCACCTTGTTGGATGCATGTCTACTTTGTGCATGCTTTCAAAAGTCAAATGCATAGTACCTTTAACGCATAAAATTTTACTAAGGCCTGACTCCATGCATCCAGGAGATTATGCGGCAATAAGCCATGCGTCTCTTCTTTTGGGTGCATCTCTCTATAAGACTTTTGTGTCTCTGCACAACTTTATGTATTTTTTATTTTCTCTCTGACACTTATGCCTTGTCACATCAATCACCTTTATGTCACTTCCCTAACACTTCATTTATTGTCCATTACTTTGACACTTGTCCCAAGTAGTGGACTTTTGCCCAAGCATGTGGCCTGGAGGAGCATGCGGCCAGGTAAGAACATGCTGTCGGATTGGTTTATGTGGCCTGACCTTCTTGTGCATGACTTAAACACATATTATCCTTACTGATTCCCTGTGTACTCGTAGTACTTTCTTGTTAGGATCTTTTATTTTATTTAGAATATTTCTTATCATCCTCTATGTGGTTGATCCTGGTTATTGCTTGTGTTATGATTCTAGGGGAGAATGAACTCAGTAACCTGACTATATACTAGAACTCATGCTTATGATCTTAGTAATTAGACTCGAATAATTTATCCATGCTGATATAATTATTGTCTGATATTGTTCATAATTTTTACACTGAGGTGAGACATACTGTGTTACAGGTTAAGTAATTTATATTTGGATTGTGCATCGAAAATGCCTCCAAATTTCAGAACTCGTGATACTATATATATACTTTTCTTCTAGCATGAACATGATATGCGAGTCAAGTACCTAAGCGGGGCTAGGATTTATATTGTTGAATGTTGTATACACGCTCGGGTGAATCCAGATTGAACTTCCATGGATTTGTATATAGTGTGCCCGTACTTTGTACGACATCTTAAAAAAAATTCTCATGTGGCCACGCCTTGAGATTTCAAAACAATACAGAGTTAATTAGGCAACTAAAAGTGGCAGTAACATTGGGAGAAAATGGTATTCCGAGATCATGCCAACAAACTTTCCCATAGAGATTTATTCTAAGTGCGTTGTGTGCTGGACACCATAGATACTTTATATCATCCTCCTTAGTGGAGTACAGTATATGACTTATTATAAATAATGCCAAGCCACTGTATCACTATAGGAAATTTGGAACCGCTAATATCGTGATCTAGCGCAGTGGCCCTACGAAAAACTGGTATAATTCGTGAAGTTCCGGTATAATCATTTTATTTGGCGCGGTTAGATCATGTTCGGCCATGGCGTGATCTGAGGATACCTACTATGCATTATTTTGAGATAACCTCAGACTCCATAATTAGCAAACTGTACAAGTGATTGGCCAATCTTATTAAGGCCGATCTTATTAATTGGACTTGGTTGTGATTGTATTATTATGTTAGTTGTCTAAGGAAATGGACTATCATAGTATGATGGATTCAACCCTTGTCCTTGTTTGGTTGTTAGGTTGGACCTTTGTGCTAGGATATGCCATGGACCTAAGTTACGACACAAAACCTATATATATATATATATATATATATATATATATATATATATATATATATATATATATATATATATATATATATTTTATTGTATGGGTTTTCGTTTCTCTATTCCGTGCTTCCTTTGTGGTACTTGCTATTTGTGGTCTAACCCCACAGGTTTTGCATGGCCAGATTTTGAGCCAGCATCCATTTTTTAAGTATAGTTTCTTCTAACTCATGGCGCATACCAGGAACATGGCACCCAAGGATAAAGAGTGGGGTATCTTCTTCCCTGCTTGTCATTGTACATTCTTCTTTTTGGGGTATTTAGCTACCAGCACCTGTTAGCCGGCACGTTTGGACATTAGTTCCTTTTTAGGAATATATATAAACCAGACTGCAGCTGTAATATTGTCTTGTACTTTTGTTACTCTACCAACTTCTTATTTTGTACAGCTGGTCTCCAGAATATTTTGATGAAAGCATTTTGGATGCCTTATTGCTTTATCATATATGCTCTATGATTACTGTTTCTTGTTTGATTGATTGAGACAGAGATGTTTATGCGACCTTAAGTGACCTGATTGTAGCATGCACCCACTTGTGTATTTACAGCCGTGATCGTCGTACGACTTATAATAACTTGTACGGGGTAGCCGTGTCACACTCCAATCTCCCGAGAATCGAGGGGCCGCCCGGCCGGACCACTGCCTCGGTCGCCCCCGCCGGGCCGGATTGAACCGGACGTGACTCACTGTGCCTCGGCGCACCGGACGCGAATCACCTCGCCCGTCCCGCGGGTGCGAGGAAGGTAATATGTAGCCCGTTCGAATATTGGAACATTATGCCGTGCGATCCTGGGGTTGCGCCCGCACAAGGCTTTATCGTTTAAGTTGTTTATTGGCTATCATCGCTACTCGGAATATCTAGAAGTTTATCCTTGAAGTTTTGAGGACAAACTTTTTGTTGGTTGGTAAGTATTTAATGCCCTACTCTGTGTCACGACCCGCACCCGGTGTAAGGGTACTAGTCGGAAACAACGCCCAGCCTACGCCGCAGAATCGGCGGTAGAACGCTGTCTAGATAGTCTATCTAATGTAATGAACCACCAATAATGATAGAATACTCAATCACAGAACTAAGATAGAATGAGCACGAATCAGATAAGAATAGAATAGTCACAATACAACTCATGAGTTTAAAATAATACATCAATGAGTCTGAAGAGTAACAAAAATAAGCTGAAGACAAATCCAGTAAAAAAAGAATACTATCATACTACAAAGCTACACTCCAGGGTCAACTGTCTCAGTTGGGATAAGTCCTCTTGAGCCAGGGTCTCCGAATCTAAACCCACAACATCCTGGGGTCCATAATAGGTAGGGTACTCCTCAGTATCATCTGGAAAAATATATCCAGTCAGGAAAGGAGCATAGTACATCTCTAACAGCAGTTCTAATCCATGATAAAAACTATGTAACAGTAAATAGCTGTGGATGAACAAGATGCACAAAATAGATACAAGAGATATATAGACAATAAGTAAATACTGGAAAGAAATACAATAATGAACAATATGCCAATGAAACAATAATACTAATGACTAAGTGTGTGAGTACTAGCTTAACATGTGATCGGCTTGGGCAAGATACAATGCGGCCTGGCTAATCATACGTGCGGTGCATGATCAACACTATTCGCTTACCAATACTTTATTCAATAGGGATTTGATCACATATCTATACTAATACTCCCTACCCCCAACTGGTATAATAGATCCAACCACGGTATGCTATGGCACTAGATTCCCCAAGAAGAGAGCGACTCCTCCCGAAAATCAGTGTCTGTACATGTACAAGATAACCAATAAACAATACTTGCACCATATACACCATATACCAAGGAATAACATCTCATGACGAGATCCAGATATACCAATCCGTGTAACCATAGTGTCAAGAGAAACATGTATATCTACACTAGATACAACGAACATAGAGGATATCATAAATGAGAAACTATCAGAGAATGTACTCGCCTGAAGTCCAATAAAAAGTCTCACAGATGTCTGACTCGGTACCTCGAAGACCTAGATATAGAATACCACATTAATACAAGGTCCCGGAAAGAGAACAAGTCAAACTAGTCAACTTCTAGGTCAATAAATAAATTCTAAGTCAAAAGTCAACTATGGTCAACTCTAAAGTCAACTAAAGTCAAACATGGTCAAACCAAGGTCAACCTCACAAGAAATCTATATAAATAATATAGAAAATAAAATACAACAATTTAGGAATCAAAATTAGATCCCAAAAGATACCCACACAAGAATACTAATAATACAAATAATGCACACTCTAAATAATGTATATACAAACCAATATTTATACAAATAAAATAATATATTATTATTAGTATTATACCTCACAAAAACACCTATATATATACATATATAAATCAAAATGCATATATATATAAACAATTTAATAACTATATACTTATATATACATACATATAAACTTACAAAATTAAAATACCAAACACATGCACATATGTACGTATTTTACATGGCTAGAAGCACACATAAAAATACATTCATTAAATTAACAATTAAATATATAATAATTATAAATAATATAATTACACATTTAAACACATAAATATATTTTATAAAACATTTATGTATAATTTATGTTATTAACATAAGTACATATATATTTGCATGCAAGAAAGCTACATACATATATTTATACATCACATTAGAACACATAGAAATATAGATCTATGCTACAATAAATACCATAATAAATACACTAAAATAATATATAATATCTATATATATTTACTAGTTATAAATGAAGAATTTTAAAGTATAAATAATTAGATCTACACAAAAACACACCAAATTGGAGAGTATCACACCGTATCCCACTAGATCTAGGATACGCATGTGACACGAGTCCAACACAAAATCAAATGTACCCAGAAGGACACAAATAAGTCACAAATAATATTTATGAACAAATCAAAGTGTCAAAAGTAGATCTATGTGTCCGTGTCAAAATACGACATGTTCAAAGCCCCGTGTCGGAGAAAACCCCCACAATGACACGTATCACCAAATAGTTAGGATACGAACCACATGTACCCAAATATGGACACGACATAAGCTCCAAACACATAAGCACATGCCCAATTGATCTATAGGATCAATTGACACACACAACAAAATATAAATTCGGAATTCCAACAAAATTGACACAAAAGCACCATAACTTTCTCCATGGGTCTCCTATGAACATAAAATAAAGTCCTATGGGTAGTACATACATATGGGTTAATTTTACATGATTAAATCTCATATTTAGAAGCTATTTTAATAGAAAAAACTGAATTATACCTATTGGAAGATGGATTCCCAATGAAACCTCCAATTGAGATGAACTTGCTTCCAAATTATAGATCCTTGCTCCTCTTTGTAGATTCTTGCTTTCTCCTTCTAGATCCTTGCTTCTTAACTTTCTAATGGTGAATTGGGAAGAATTTGGAATAAATTTGGTGGAGAATTAGAATGGGAATGGAGGGAATTTGGGAGTGAAAAATTCTAGATCTAGATTTGGAATGAGAATGAGAGGAGAGAGAAATTTTCCCCCTCTTTTAATAGGCCGTCCTTGCCCCTCTCCCAAGCAATTATAAAATGTCCAATGTACCCCTTGGGGCCTCTCATGAAGAAATAATTAAGGAAGGAAGCTTCTAGTCTAATCACTTAATTAATTTAATCCATCTCCTTAACCATGGGCTTTCTAAATGGGCCAAGTCTAACTATTTAATTCATGTTGGTCCATGGGTCCAAACTACACTAGTTGGGTCTACTAAAATAAGTCCAAAATAATTAAATAACATCCAACAACAATTAAATAATATAACAAAAATTATTTACCATGCACAATATTTATTTAAATAGGAAATTATCAAAATACCCTTTTTCCTAAAATATGGTAGTGACAAGTCTACCCTCCTTAAAATAATTTCGTCCTCGAAATTTAAAGATGAAAACTACCCCCAGAAAATCACAGAACAGAACTAAAGAATCACAACTAACTAATGAACAAAACATAACAATGAACAGAACATAGCTAAAGAATAACATACCTCAAGGTACAAACAAATATGGATAACGCTCTCGCATATCATCCTCTCTCTCCCAGGTAGACTCCCCCGGAAAGTGATGCCTCCATGCGACGCGTACCAAAGGAATAGTCTGGTTCCTCAGCACCTTCTCTCTCCGATCCAGAATCTCAACTGGCTGCTCTGGATAGCTAAGAGTAGGGCCCACCTCTATCTCTGAGTGATCTAATACATGACTAGGATCTGCCACGTATTATCTCAACTGTGACACATGAAACACGTTGTGCACTCCCTCCAATGCAGGTGGCAAGTCTAGTCTATAAGCAACTGCACCGACCCTCTCTAGAATAGTGAAAGGTCCGATGAATCGCAGACTAAGCTTTCCGCCTCCACCGAAGGGAATCGTGCCTCGTGTCGGAGAAATCCTCAGAAACACCAAACCACCCACCTAGAACAAAACACCATCTTAAGAACTTATTCTATAACAAACAAGAACAAGCACAAACAAAATCTAAACTATACCTCCAACTCCAAAGGTCTCCGATAGCTATCGGCCCAATGCTGCTGTCTGTCCTGCGCCACTCGAAGTCTATCTCTGATCAACTGAACCTTCTCCGCTGCATCCACAACCATCTCTGGTCCAAGCAAAACTCTCTCTCCAACATCGTCCCAAGATAAAGGAGTACGACACCTCCGACCATATAGAGCTTCAAAAGGTGACATCTCTATACTGGCCTGGTAACTGTTGTTGTAAGCAAACTCTACCAAATGGAGACGGTCCTCCCAAGAACCCGCAAAATCTAGTACACAAGTGCGCAACATATCCTCGAGAGTCTGGATAGTCCGCTCAGACTGTCCATCTGTCTGGGGATGATATGCAGTACTGAACCTGAGCTGAGTGCCCAAACTCTCCTGCAAACTCCTCCAGAAATAAGAAGTGAAACGACTATCCCGATCTGAGACTATGCTGACAGGAACTCCATGTATCCTAACGATCTGCCTCACATACATCTCTGCCAGCTTCTCCGTAGACAAACCCACCTTGAAAGGCAAAAAGTGGGCCAACTTGGTCAACCTATCAACAATGACCCAAATCGCGTCTTTCCTTCCTGGAGATCGTGGAAGTCCGGACACAAAATCCAGAGTAATGTGTTCCCACTTTCACTCTGGAATGGGTAATGGCTGAAGTAAACCTCCTGGCCTCTGCCTCTCGGCTTTCACCTGTTGGCACACCAAGCATCTGGATACAAACTGTGCCACTTCCCTCTTCATGCCATACCACCACACACTCTCTCGCATAACCTTATACATCTTATATGGAATACTGAGAGCGATGCGCTTCCTGCAACACCTCCTCACGCAACTCCCCACTAGGCACACACAATCTAACTTCATACCTCAAAGATCCATTCTCTGAAATAGTAAAATCATCCTCCAAACCTGCTCTCACCTGAGGTCTGATACTCCTCAAAGATACATTATCATACTGTACTGCCTTAATCCTGTCCATCAAATCTGAGTGTATCTGCAATCCCCATATCTGCATAGCACCACCAGGAACAATCACCTCAATGCCCAAGCTCTCCAAGTCCTCCAACAAATATCGATCCTGCGTTAAGAACATAGCTACCGGATACCTGCTCAAAGCATCGACAACTACATTGGCTTTCCCAGGATGATATTGCAAAGAGATATCAAAATCCTTTATCAGTTCCAACCACCGACGCTGCCTCATGTTCAACTCCTTCTGCGTGAAAACGTACTTCAAGCTTTTGTGGTCTGTGAAGATCTCCACACGCTCTCCGTACAAATAATGTTTCCACAACTTCAGAGCGAAGATGACGGCTGCCAACTCCAAATCATGGGTAGGATAGTTCTTTTCATGAGGACGCAATTGCCTGGATGCATAGGCAATCACTTTTCCATGCTGCTGAAGAACACAACCTAAACCCTTCCCCGATGCATCACTATAAATAGTGAAACCTCCGGACCCTGATGGCAACGTCAAAATAGGAGCAGACGTCAACCTCTTCTTCAACTCTTCAAAAGCAACCTGGCAATCCTCCGTCCAAACAAACTCCACATCCTTCCTTGTGAGTTTGGTCATCGGCTCGGCAATCCTCGAAAAATCTTACACAAACTTCTTGTAGTAGCCTGTCAATCCCAAGAAACTCCTGATCTCTGCTACCAAACTCAGAGTCTTCCAAGATTCTACTGCTGAAATCTTCTTCGGATCCACTGAAATACCATCACTAATCACAACATGCCCCAAAAATTCTACCTTGTCCAAGAAAAACTCACATTTGGACAACTTCCCATAAAGCTTCTCCTTCCTCAGCACATCCAACACAATCCTCAAATGCTCCTCATGCTCCTCCGGTGTCCTCGAGTATATGAGTATGTCGTCGATGAACACCACCACGAACTTGTCAAGGTACTGGTGGAACACCTTGTTCATCAAGTTCATAAATACCGCCGGTGCATTAGTCAAACCAAACGGCATCACCATAAACTCGTACTGACCATACCGAGTTCTAAAAGCAGTCTTCGGTATGTCCTCCGGCTTCACCTTTACCTGATAGTAGCCTGATCTCAAATCTATCTTAGAAAATACCTTCGCACCACTCAACTGATCAAACAGATCATCAATCCGTGGCAAAGGATACTTATTCTTGATAGTGAGATTATTCAAAGCCCTGTAATCAATGCACATACGCACCGATCCATCCTTCTTTGGTACAAACAATACCGGGGCTCCCCATGGTGAAGAACTCGATCTAATAAACCCCTTATCCTGCAATTCGTCCACCTACTTTTTCAACTCGACCAGCTCGCTGTTGTTTACTCTATAGACATGCTGTGAAATTGGTTCTGCACCTGGCACCAAGTCTATAGAAAATTCAACATCTCGATCTGGTGGCAATCCTGGCAATTCCTCAGGAAACACATCCAAGAATTCTGCTATCAACGGATGCGGAAACTCCTTGTCTTCCACCATAGCTCCATAAATAATGCTTTCTCCCTGCTCTGCAGCTCCTCTAGCAAACTCGAACTCTGGCTCTCCTGGCGAACCAAATAAAACTCTACCTCCTCTACAGTCTATGCTAGCACGGTGCCTACTCAACCAATCCATCCCAAGTACAATATCGTAGCTCGGAAGTGGCATTACAAGTAGACACGCACTCAACTCCCGGCCTCCCAGAGTAACTCTCCGATCCTTGCAAATATCATTAACCAGGATAATGCCTCCCTCGGTCATGATCTTGCAAGTCCTAAGCAAAGACTCAGCTACCAAACCATGCTTCAGAGCAAAAGAAATCGATACAAAACTATGGGAAGCACCACTATCAAACAAAGCTAAAGCTGGAATAGAATCAAGAAGAATAGAACCTGCGATGACATCTCCTGTGGGTTCCTCCTCTTCGACGGTCATAGCAAACGCTCGTCCCTGCCGAGCACCTCCCTGCTGTTGATGCTGGACAAAATGCTGCTGCTGTGTCGGAAGCGGTCCCCTCGGCTGTGCTGCAGGTGGTCTCGTCTGTATCCTCGGAGCTGGAGCTTCTCCATGAACTGCACGACGAGGACACTCCCTCGATTGATGCCCTTTAGTACCATAATACAAACAAACTCCTAGCCTCCTCCTGCAAACTTTCCAGATGTGGCCGGGCTTCTTGCAGAAGTTACATGGAGCTTGCTGTAACTGTCTCTGCTACTGAGGTGCCTGGTGAAAAGGCGCTATAGCTGGAGTCTGGTTCTGCTGTGGCTGCTGGAAAGGTCTGGACTGAAAATGAGGACGTTTGGCAGATACTGCACTGCCGTTGGCCCCCAGAAAAGAATCACGGTCTCTCTTGGTCTTCAAACCCAGATCCCGCTCAACCTTGCGTGCCTCCGCAAGTATCTCCGAGTATGTCTCATAAAAAGACGGAATGAGAATCAATATGGCACAAGAAGTAAGACATCAAGGAAAGGACAAGTTAAGAGATCAAGTATCAATGTCAAAGGAGAATAGTTGAATCAAAAGAATTTTCCTAGAGGTGATTGAGTATCTCAGCCTATAACCTATATCCTATTGCAGGCTCACAGTAGTACAACTAAGTTGTCGCACTACCACGACATCACATACTTGTGAAGCTAGACCTGCATGGGCCACCACCAAAAATGTGTCACGACCCGCACCCGGTGTAAGGGTACTAATCGGAAACAACGCCCAGCCTACGCCGCAGAATCGGCGGTAGAACACTGTCTAGATAGTCTATCTAATGTAATGAACCACCAATAATGATAGAATACTCAATCACAGAACTAAGATAGAATGAGCACGAATCAGATAAGAATAGAATAGTCACAATACAACTCATGAGTTTAAAATAATACATCAATGAGTCTGAAGAGTAAAAAAAATAAGCTGAAGACAAATCCAGTAAAAAAAGAATACTATCATACTACAAAGCTACACTCCAGGGTCAACTGTCTCAGTTGTGATAAGTCCTCTTGAGCCAGGGTCTCCAAATCTAAACCCACAATATCCTGGGGTCCATAATAGGTAGGGTACTCCTCAGTGTCATCTGGAAAAATATATCTAGTCAGGAAAGGAGCAGAGTACATCTCTAACAGCAGTTCTAATCCATGATAAAAACTATGTAACAGTAAATAGCTGTGGATAAACAAGATGCACAAAATAGATACAAGAGATATATAGACAATAAGTAAATATTGGAAAGAAATACAATAATGAACAATATGCCAATGAAACAATAATACTAATGACTAAGTGTGTGAGTACTAGCTTAACATGTGATCGACTTGGACAAGATACAATGCGGCCTGGCTAATCATACGTGCGATGCATGATCAACACTATTCGCTTACCAATACTTTATTCAATAGGGATTTGATCACATATCTATACTAATACTTCCCACCCCCAACTGGTATAATAGATCCAACCACGATATGCTATGGCACTAGATTCCCCAAGAAGAGAGCGACTCCTCCCGAAAATCGGTGTCTGTAAATGTACAAGATAACCAATGAACAATACTTGTACCATATACACCATATACCAAGGAATAATATCTCATGACGAGATCCGGATATACCAATCTGTGTAACCATAGTGTCAAGAGAAACATGTATATCTACACTAGATACAACGAACATAGAGGATATCATAAATGAGAAACTATCAGAGAATGTACTCGCCTGAAGTCCAATAAAAAGTCTCACAGATGTCTGACTCGGTACCTCGAAGACCTAGATATGGAATACGACATTAATACAAGGTCCCAGAAAAAGAACAAGTCAAACTAGTCAACTTCTAGGTCAATAAATAAATTCTAAGTCAAAAGTCAACTATGGTCAACTCTAAAGTCAACTAAAGTCAAACATGGTCAAACCAAGGTCAACCTCACAAGAAATCTATATAAATAATATAGAAAATAAAATACAATAATTTAGGAATCAAAATTAGATCCCAAAAGATACCCACACAAGAATACTAATAATACAAATAATGCACACTCTAAATAATGTATATACAAACCAATATTTATACAAATAAAATAATATATTATTATTAGTATTATACCTCACAAAAACACCTATATATACATATATAAATCAAAATGCATATATATATAAACAATTTAATAACTATATACTTATATATACATACATATAAACTTATAAAATTAAAATACCAAACACATGCACATATGTACGTATTTTACATGGCTAGAAGCACACATAAAAATACATTCATTAAATTAACAATTAAATATATAATAATTATAAATAATATAATTACACATTTAAACACATAAATATATTTTATAAAACATTTATGTATAATTTATGTTATTAACATAAGTACATATATATTTGCATGCAAGAAAGCTACATACATATATTTATACATCACATTAGAACACATAGAAATATAGATCTATGCTACAATAAATACCATAATAAATACACTAAAATAATATATAATATTTATATATATTTACTAGTTATAAATGAAGAATTTTAAAGTATAAATAATTAGATCTACACAAAAACATACCAAATTGGAGAGTATCACACCGTATCCCACTAGATCTAGGATACGCATGTGACACGAGTCCAACACAAAACCAAATATATCCCGAAGGACACAAACAAGTCACAAATAATATTTATGAACAAATCAAAGTGTCAAAAGTAGATCTATGTGTCCGTGTCAAAATACGACATGTTCAAAATCCCGTGTCGGAGAAAACCCCCAAAATGACACGTATCACTAAATAGTTGGGATACGAACCACATGTACCCAAATATGGACACGACACAAGCCCCAAACACATAAGCACATGCCCAATTGATCTATAGGATCAATTGACACACACAACAAAATGTAAATTCGGAATTCCAACAAAATTGACACAAAAAGCACCATAACTTTCTCCATGGGTCTCCTATGAACATAAAATAAAGTCCTATGGGTAGTACATACATATGGGTTGATTTTACATGATTAAATCTCAGATTTAGAAGCTATTTTAATGGGAAAACTGAATTATACCTATTGGGAGATGGATTCCCAATGAAATCTCCAATTGAGATAAACTTGCTTCCAAATTGTAGATCCTTGCTCCTCTTTGTAGATCCTTGCTTCCTCCTTCTAGATTCTTGCTTCTTAACTTTCTAATGGTGAATTGGGAAGAATTTAGAATAAATTTGGTGGAGAATTGGAATGGGAATGGAGGGAATTTGGGAGTGGGAAATTCTAGATCTAGATTTGGAATGAGAATGAGAGGAGAGAGAAATTTCCCCCCTCTTTTAATAGGCCGGCCTTGCCCCTCTCCCAAGCAATTGTAAAATATCCAATGTACCCCTTGGGGCCTCTTATGAAGAAATAATTAAGGAAGGAAGCTTCTAGTCTAATCACTTAATTAATTTAATCCATCTCCTTAACCATGGGCTTTCTAAATGGGCCAAGTCTAACTATTTAATTCATATTGGTCCATGGGTCAAAACTACACTAGTTGGGTCTACTAAAATAAGTCCAAAATAATTAAATAACATCCAACAATAATTAAATAATACAACAAAAATTATTTACCATGCACAATATTTATTTAAATAGGAAATTACCAAAATACCCTTTTTCCTAAAATATGGTAGTGACACTCCGCGTCGGCATTATGTATCAGGTGAGTGGGCAGAACTTCGTTCTCTGATTCTTGCACGCCTTAATAATAATCTGAGTTTTTGCTTGCAATGTTTTTATAAGAGAATGATAGAACCTGCCTTGCATGTTAATGAACGAACTCACTTAGCTTGTCTTTGAAACGATCATGTCTGCTTAACTAAGAATCCTGAAATGCTTGTCTAGAGTGCATGGACATGTTCACTATCATTTATGCTTCGAGAGAACCATATTGTGCCTGAATGTATTCAACTGATAAGTCGGATTACCCCGCAACAACGATAACTGTTCTGATGGTTCGTCTCATCTGTATACTAAAGTTTATTTGATAGTATTTTCATGCATTCTCATCGGTCGAACAATGGCTTTTCGTGGAGAGCTGAACTGCATGCGTCATTAGCCACCATAGGTCACAGCTGCCATTAGCATCAGATGAATGAGTCATTGGCATGCTTGATCAACCGCTGTCGATCCTGAGATACTCGACGACCGCCCTGCATATAGCTAAGTCATTGTGTTAGCTTGGATAGATGGACTGCCCCTAAGATGTGCATGTGTGTCTAGCTATGCATTTGTTCCTGGAGTCTCACGAGACACTGTGCACATCCTGAAACAGTACGAACGGCTTGCTTGCTTTATATCGCATATGAAACTCTGTTTTTAAAGATGTTTCCAAATAATGTAATATGACTCTGCTATTAAACTGCATGAAATGAACATAGGTAAAACTAGAAAGATCACTAGTAATGTAATATTTTATAACATGATTACTTAGTGTTGGTTTTACTGAATGCTTGCTTCTGTTCAGTTATTTTATCTCACCAGTACTTATAAAAGTGCTGACCCCCAACAGTTTACTTGCTTGTAGGTACTGGATCGTCCGAGAGAGCGATAGGCGTGCCTCAGTCCCTAAGACTCGGAATCCTGGTTTCGATTATTGTCCCGAGATGCTATCGTATAAGGGGCATAATATATGAAATAAATGCCTTTGCATAAGAGAACCCAGTCCCTCGATGGTCCGGAATACTCAGTTGGCTAAATGTATTGCATTGCAACAATGTCCCTTTCCGCTGCTTACTCGATTGATGCGATGATAGCCAACAAACAACTTAAACGATGAAGCCTTGTGCGGGCGCAACCCCAGGCTCGCACGGCATCACGTCCCGAGGACGCCCATCATTCTACGGAATTGGGGTGTGACAAGCTGGACGTATTCGTCTCTGTATTCTGGTACCGGGGCATGACAAGGTTTTAGTGGTGGCCCACGTAGGTCTGTTCTACTGACTTGTGGGGTGTCATGGTCATAGGAGTCTCAATCATACATGATCCTTCTTGAAATTATGAATTTGTCCTTTTTAATTCTCAGCTTGAAATTTGCCAGATAGGTTATTTCCTTGTTCCTTCTCGTCATGTACTTGATATTTCTTGTGCTATTATCTAGGGTTTCCCCTCCTCCAGATATTGCAGTAGCAAGTGAGGTAGAGTTTCCAGTAGAACGAGGTCCTATAGAATTCTAGGCAGACATCCAAGTTGAGCCCACAATAAATGCGACAGAGTAGTAAGCTCCAGATGTTCCCGTACCTCCCGTAGTACTGGCAGCGCTACACAAATATACATGCATCAATGACACCTACTTGAGGAAATGCCGCAAGTGTTAGAGTCCAGATGGGAATAAGAGTTGCTATTTTAGGTATAATAGAATTCCTATTTTAGGGTTTCCTATTTAGGAAATCCTATTATGATCTAGAATAAGAATTTCTTATCTTATATATATGAGTTGAGGGTCGAGGCACAAAGAATATAGCAGAAAAGTGGAGGTTTGGGGTGCTGGTCCATAGAAAATCTAAGAGAAAGTCCATACTTTGCTTCTAAGTCCCACCATTCAGGACAGAAGGAAGAGGAGATCAGATTAAGAAGTCATCGCCTTCGTTCTAGAAAATTTCTATAAAGTTTGGTAAGTAATTTCAATTATAATTTTTTTTTTCTTCTTGAGTGTGGTGAGGGGGTTGAACCTATTAGGACAAAGGGTTTAACATTGATTTTTGTCAATCTTGTACTTTAATTTGAGTTATAAAGATTAAAAATTATGCATCTGACATAGTCAACACCATATACATTGTCTTTAATCTGTTCTTGATGTTTGTTAGATTATTTGGTTATCTCAGGTGGTTGGAAACACTTTTACACGTCCAACAAGGGGTATCAGAGCAATATTTTGGTGCTTCTGATCCCAACAAGTGTTAGTAGAGCTCTCAGGTTCAAAAGAGGGAAGGTACAACCATATCTATGGAGCAGACAAAGACACGTATGATCAACCTCACAAGAAGAACTGGATGATTTGGAATCCAAGGTTTGAGGATCTACTATGATACAAGGATTTGCATTGTCCGTTGGAGGGCGACAACGCAAAGCCGACGGACAAAGTTGCTAAAGATTGAAAATGATTAGATCGGAAGGCCGTTGGATTCATCAGCCAAAGGCTGGATTACTCAGTGTTTCACCACGTATCCATGGAGAGTTCTGGAATTTTTTTTAGGAGAAGCTGCATTCGCTGTACGAAAGGAAGATGGTTGGCAACATGGCATTTCTTATTCGCCAACTCGAAATGCACGGAGGGTGCCACGGTGGCACAATATCTGAATGGGCTTCAAGGTATCATTAATCACATGTCTGTGATGAAGATGGTGATTGATGATAAATTTTAGGCCCTATTGATTTTGATTCTCTACCTAAAAGTTGGAAGACATTGGTGGTGTCGGTGAATAATTCTGCACCGGATAGAGTTTTCATAATAGAGGCAGTCAAAAGTAGTTTGTTGGATAAGGAGGTCCGGCGTAAGAAAGTTTAATCGTCGCAAAAGTTTGCTCTGGTAGCTTCCTACAGGAAAGGAAGACCCAAGTCACAAGCGAGGACATGGGCAGTTCTGGAAATCTTGCGAGTGTGGACCACAAGGAAATATGCTATCACTCTAGCAAAAGGGGTCATATCAAGAGAAAATGCATGAATCTCAAAGCTGAGGAGGTCAGAGGCAATGACGATCAGGAGGATCTCACGGCTATAGGAGATATCATCATAAAAGTAACCGACACAGAAGAACCTTGTGGCATGTGGCATGATGGTGATTGGGTCATAGACACAGGGTCATCGTATCATGTCACTCCACATAGGAGGATCTTCATGTAATATCGTGGCGGCAGGTTTTGTAAAAACTCATATTTTTAAAATATTTATTTATTTAATTAACTAGTTATTTAATTTATTTATATTATTACGTAGTTATCTGGATAATATATACGTAGCGATTTAAGTACCTAGATAATTATTCATTTAGAATTGTTGTACAAAAACCTATTATTTTATTGTAGGTATAATTTTAGAGGGGTGCTAGAATTTTGTAGAATTTAATTGGGTGCAAATGAATTTTTATATACCTTAAATATTTATGCAAATTAAAAAATAGTATAATAATAATAATAATAATAAGTGTAATAATAATAATAATAATAATAATAATAATAATAATAATATTATTATTATTATTATTATTATTATTATTATTAGTAATAATATAAATGTAATAAGAAATAGAAAAGAAAAGAAAAAGAACAAGAAAAAGAACAAGAAAAAGAAAAAGAAAAAGAAAAAGAAAATAAAAAGAATAAGGAAAAAGAAAAAGAAAAAGAAAAAAAAGAAAAAAAAAGAAAAAGAAAAGCCTAAAGATAATCCCCCCCACGCTGTACAGTAATCCCCTTCCCCCCCCTCCCCCCCCCCCCGGCGCTGGAACCCGCTCCCCCAACCCATGCGCGACCCGTTTCCCATCCCTATCCCTCTCCCTCTATATATAAAACCTAAACCCTAACCCTAGCTCCCTCATCCACGACCGCCGCCGCCGCTGATCCGTCGGAGCACGCAACCGCCGCAACCACCGTGGCCGGCCGCGTCCCCGCACACCGCGTAAGCAACAGAAGAATTCGCAGCGATGAACCTCCCTTCATGCGCTATTTTTTGCCTCCACGCTCGATCAAATTCGACCCTGTCTTTGCTGGTATAATCCCCACCTATCCCTCTCTAAAACCCGTATATTTATTAGTTTCCATCGTGCAGCACGCAAACCTAGGTAAACATCGATGCCAACTTTAGGAAAAATGGCATTTTTTATATTTGAGAAATTCTGTTGCGATGACCCATGTTCAATGGCTGGTATCTCCCACCACAGGGATCCAAACCTAGAAATTCTTTTTGCTATGGAAAGACCACCTGACCGAGATCATTCTCTGTCAATTATATTATTTTATTTGATGTTGTATGCTGAATTATTCTGGATTAAAAATCACAAAAACTTCGTTTTTCTAACTTTCAAAATTTGTGATACGGAGCGCGCCCCGCCAAACGGTACCATCCCGTCGTGTACCAAGTGCACCAAAAGGTGTGTACGGTATACCCAGAAGTGTGGGATTTTGCAAAAACTGATTCGGACGTGCGTGCGCGTCAGAATCAACCCGTATCCGCGACAAGTTCCCGTGTCGCAACTTTTGTAAAATACTCCACCATTTATTGTACGCTCGCCAGAATATGACGAAACTTGCGCCATTGGATTCGTGGTATCGCGCTGGTCCTATGACCCAAGTTTCACGCGATTCTGAGATAGTTGACCAAGTCGCCTATTGGCGGGTCCCACGGTTGACTTTTTGGGCGAATTTGTGTACGACTCACCAGAATCCAAAATTGGGCGTACTATTGAGTTCATATTGACGTTTAGAATTGGTTTGACCTATAATTTGTCCCATTTAGAGATATTTACTCTGACACGCTTTTCGGTGTAAGATAGCCCATATGTGGAGCCTACTTTGACCCAAAATTACTGTTTTACCCCTGTGTCCAAATTAGACGAAAGGGTAGTGTTTTCTAGCAATCTTGCTTATTCTGGGAATGTTGGTGATGTTTATTTCAGCATCCGGAGACGTTCATTCTGAGGCCATAGTTTGTGATCCTGTGTTCTTGACTCCTGGATGTTACACCTTGCAGCTTTCTTACCAGGCAAGATACCTTGCCAAATTGCTTATAGTACTTTGCATGATTATTATATTTCTGTATATTCAATGCATTTCTGTATATTCATTGTATGTGTAGTTTCTTTCAGTCATTACTATATATTAGATTTGTTGACACACACATGACACTTAGTATCATGAGAGGACAATCATTAGGAGTATGGGCATTAACCACTCTGGTAAACCATAGTATATAGCTTGCACTACGGGCGTGTGTCATATTGGTTGTTACCCCCGAGGTATGTCAATTTCTGTAGAGTCGCGCTGGTCGCTACCCCCGAGGTATGACGATTTCTGATGTCCCTTGACGGGTATGTGAGTTGTGAGGCTTAGATCGAGTAGCCTACCATTGCCCATACGTCAAAAAGTTGTCCTCGTTTACATTCATATAGATTATCTTGTACAACATACTTATATATTTTTCGTCTATATTGCATGTTTACTGTATTCAATTGGCTTTCTTTTATGTATCTTGTTACGTCCCTCTGTGGAACTGGTCCCTTTCCAGGTGTAGATGTTCATGACTTTTCACAGAAGCACGGATCAGGACTTACGACTTATCTCTTCCGAGGAGGTCTTACCTTCGGAGCATCTTTGAATATCTCTAGCGACGGATCGCTTCACTGATACCTTTATATCATCATCTTATTTATATTAGAGATTTACCCTTCTCCCTCATTTTAGTATTGATATAGTCATTGATAGTGGATTTGTCTCCACCCGACTATTAGTTTTGGATTATTCAGACTCATTATTCTAGTTTAGTTATTTACTTTTTGGTAACTTGTTGTGTTGATGAGATTTAGTATATCTGTGACTTGTGACTATATATATACCACATGTGACTTTATCATTCATATTACAGCGTATGCATGTGTTATGGTTTCCATATATTGGAGTTGCCATCTACATACGGCAGGCATGCTTACGTGTCCTAGTCCTACGTATTTTGGGACTGGGGTGTGACATGTTTTAGTGGTGGCCCATGCAGGTCGAGAGCATATTGTCTCGGTTACGTCACTATACCGAGCAAGCCTGCGTATAGGATTAGATTATAGGATCTCATCCACTTATTTATCACATCCCTTGATTTTATTTTGCAATCTTATTTGATTGCTTGTATTGCATCTTGCTCAATCCCTTCTCAACGTCAATCTCCTCTCGTGCTTGATAGGGGTTAGGAATATGACTTGTACTAGGTATATACCCTCTAGTATTCAATAACACTATTAGTTAAATTATTCTAAGTTGGATAGTATACCTCATAATCTAGTAACACATAGTCTTGTTGACTCATTAATGAAGTATAATTGAATAATACCAACTATGGACTTGCATAAGAAGATAGTGTTTATCTAGACTATAGAACTTTAGTGTTTATCCAGACTGTAGAACTTAGAGGCTCATACACCCATTTTGTTGACTTTAGACTTAGACAAGAAACTTAGTATGGCAACTGTAGAGGCACAACACCGATCTTCTTGGTGAACTTAAATTATTCTGTACCTTCCTCCATCATAATCAAGCGTACTCATATTTTTACTACCTCGACTTATGCTGCTAATATAGCCTAGTTTTGCAAGCTTATTCTTTTATTGAGCTTGTTCATGACATATGTATTATTGGGGGCCCACACTAATACATTGTCTAAATCAGAATTGGTGTTATGGTCTGATCAACCGTAGTGCGCTTGGTTCGCTCTTTGTATCACTACTTTATGTGCATTGAGATATAGTTGACTCAACTTGTTAGACGAACATACTTGCCCTCTAGACTGGTCAGAGCATATCGTGTCGGGTACATAACTATTCTGATATGAATAAGCGAATAGGAATTTATCCAAAATAAGATTTTAATCTACAACTGCCTTGGCAACTCTCCTTCGAATTCTCTAATCCCTTTGAATCCCGTACTTGTATTCTATCATCTCCTCCTTGAAATTCTTTATTGTTGTTTTCCGTCTTCCCCTATTTCGGAAAGGCGAACGTTCGTGCTTAGTATAAGTTTGATACACGAATAGTACTAGATATACCCCATAGGCCAAGAACTCATGATGACAAATAAGAGAGCGCGGGCACAGAAAGTCGTAGATACATGTACGACCTTAGTTATATTTGTCATTGCATACTCATGACCCTTTTATGACACAAGTTTTAGGTGTATAATAGACGTTGAATTATATATAAGGTAGTTTAGCAGATATGAGGATGTATTGATATTCTACCCAGATGGCATACACGCAATGCCAATAGATGTCACACATAGCAGTAGTAGTATTCTTTTTCTATCACCATCTCGCCCCCTTGGGTGGCTCATCTTCTCTTCCCTATCCATTCCTTATCTCGTGCTTAATTCTCCCTATCGTAGTTACGTCTTTTCGTGCCATCATGAATTATTGGTTTACTTCGACCCCACCCTTATTAGTGTTAGTTTAAACATAAATGGTTTAGTAAATGATTAATAACTAAAAGATGAGTACTTAATGATAACCCTTATGTATGTGCACTATAGCAATATCTGTATCTTCTTATTATTTTAAACCATGAATAACATCCCTTAGTCTAACATTAATTTGTTGGATTGTTGAATTAGTACTTACTTCTAATAGTTTTATAAGTTAGTCAAGACCTTAATTGTTACCGTAAAACCTAGACCGAACCTAGAAAAGAGTTGAAGGCACTTGTTACGAACTGACAACTATGACAAATCTCTGGCAAAGTAGTGACAACTACAGCTAGACCGTTGTAGTAGAGTAGTCAAAGTATTTGCAGACATATTGGTCAGGTGGCATGGCAGTATTAGACTACGATACTTGACGGTTACAAAGAAAAATTATGGTTGTGAGATTCAAGTCGTATCCCAAGATTCTTGACCCAATAAATATATTCGTCTTACAACCTAGACAATAGCCTCAAAAGACTTGACTTACTAGTAGAATTCTTATAAGTTGGGTAGTATAGACGAGTTAGAGGATAATAGAATAGTATATGGATAATAATTGAGGAAGTATTAGAATGACAGACCATGACTTTTAGGAAGCACTACTAGATAACAATGTAGTATAATAGCTATAGTAATTATTATGAATATGGGTTAGTGTCAATTTCGAGGACAAAATTTTTGTAAGTTGGGTAGAATGTAAAACCCCATATTTTTAAAATATTTTATTTATTTAATTATTTAGTTATTTAATTTATTTATATTATTACGTAGTTATCTGGATAATATATACGTAGTGATTTAAGTACCTAGATAATTATTCATTTAGAATTGTTGTACAAAAACCTATTGTTTTATTGTAGGAATAATTTTAGAGGGGTGTTAGAATTTTGTAGAATTTAATTGGGTGCAAATGAATTTTTATATACCTTAAATATTTATACGAATTAATAAATAGTGTAATAATAATAATAATATTATTATTATTATTAGTAATAATATAAATGTAATAAGAAATAGAAAGAAAAAGAAAAAGAAAAAGAAAAAGGAAAAAGAAAAAGAAAAAGAAAAAAAAAGAAAAAGAAAAGCCTAAAGCTAATCCCCCCACGCTGTACAGTAATCCCCTTCCCCCACCCCCCCACCCCCCCGCTGGAACCCGCTCCCCCGACCCGTGCATGACCCGTTTCCCATCCCTATTCCTATCCCTTTATATATAAAACATAAACCCTAACCCAAACCCTAGGTCCCTCCTCCACGACCGCCTTCGCCGCCGACCCGCCGCCGCCGGAGCACGCAGCCGTCGCAACCACCGTCGGCTGGCCGCGACCCCGCACACCGCGTAAGCAACAGAAGAATTCGCAGCGACGAACCTCCCTTCATGGGCTGTTTTCCGCCTCCACGCTCGATCAAATTCGACCCCGTCTTCGCTAGTATGATCCCCACCTATCCCTCTCTAAAACCCGTATATTAGTTTCCATCGTGCAGTGCGCAAACCTAGGTAAAAATCGACGCCAACTTTAGAAAAAATCACGTTTTTTATATTTCAGAATTTCTGTTACGATGACTCATGTTCAAGGGCTCGTATCTCCCACCACAGGGATCCAAGCCTAGAAATTCTTTTTGCTATGGAAAGACCACCTGACCGAGATCATTCTTTGCATTATTTTATTTGATGTTGTATGCTGAATTATTCTGGATTAAAAATCACGAAAAATCTATTTTTCCAACTTCCAAAATTTGTGATACGGAGTGCGCCACACCAAACGGGACCGCTCCGTCGTGTACCAAGTGGAACAAAAGGTGCGCACGGTATACCCAGACGTGTGGGATTTCGCAGAAACTGATTCGGACGCTTGTGAGCGTCAGAATCAACCCGTATCCGCGACAAGTCCCCGTGTCGCAACTTTTGCAAAACATCATACCATTTATTGTACGCTCATCAGAACGCGACGAAACTTATGCCATTGGATTCGTGGTATCGCGCTGGTCCTGTGACCCAAGTTTCACGCAATTCTGAGACAGTTGACCAAGTCGCCTATCGGCGGGCACTACGGTTGACTTTTTGGGCGAATTTGTGTACGACTCACCGGAATACAAAATTGGACATACCATTGAGTTCGTATTGAAGTTTAGAATTGGTTTGACCTATAATTTGTCTTATTTAGAGAACTTTACCCCTAACACGCTTTTTGGTGCAAGGTGGCCCACATGTGGAGCCCGCTTTGACCCGAAATTATCGTTTTGCCCCTGTGTCCAAATTGGACGAAAGGGCAGTATTTTTTAGCTATCTCGCTTATTCTGGAACGTTGGTGATATTTATTTCAGAATCTGGAGACGTTCATTCTAAGGCCGTAGTTTCTGATCCTGTGTGCTTGACTCCTGGACGTTACACCTTGCAACTTTCTTACCTGGCAAGATACCTTATCAAATTGCTTACAGTACTTTACATGCTTATTATATTTTTGTATATTCATTGCATTTCTATATATTCATTGTATGTGTAGTTTCTTTCAGTCATTACTATATATTAGATATGTTGACACACACATGATACTTAGTATCATGAGAGGACAATCATTAGACGTATAGGCTTTAACCACTCTGGTAAACCGTAGTATATAGCCCGCACTACGGGCGTATGTCACGCTGGTCACTACCCCAGAGGTATGTCGATTTGTGTAGAGTCGCACTGGTCACTACTCCCGAGGTATGACGATTTCTGATGTCCCCTGACGGGTGTGTGAGTTGTGAGGCTTAGATCGAGTAGCCTACCCTTGCCCATACGTCGAAAAGTTGTCCTCGTTTGTATTCATATAGATTGTCTTGTACAGCGTACTTATATATTTTTCGTCTATATTGCATGTTTACTGTATTCAATTGACTTGCTTCTATGTATCTTGTTACATCCCTCTGAGGACCTGGTCCCTTTCCAGGTGTAGATGTTCATGACTTTTCGCAGGAGCACGGATCAGGACTTACCACTTATCTCTTCCGAGGAGGTCTTACCTTCGGAGAATCTTTGAATATCTCTAGCGACGGATCGCTTCGCAGATACCTTTATATCATCATCTTATTTATATTAGAGATTTACCATTCTCCCTCATTTTAGTATTGATATAGTCATTGGTAGTGGATTTGTCTCCACCCGACTATTAGTTTTGGATTATTCAGACTCATTATTCTAGTTTAGTTATTTCCTTTTTGGTGACTTGTTGTATGGATGAGATTTAGTATATCTGTGACTTGTGACTATATATATACCACATGTGAGTTTATCATTCATATTACAGCGTACACATGTGTTATGGTTTCCATATATTGAGTTGCCATATACAAGCGACTGGCATGCTTACGTGTCCTAGTCCTACGTATTTTGGGACTGGGGCGTGACAGGTTTGGACTGTGAAGATGGGAAACAAGAGGAATGTTGCAGTTGTGGGAATCGGTGATGTGCACTTGACAACGGAGATTGGCCAGTGAGAAGCTCGTTCTCAAGGGTATGTGACATGTACCGATTTTGCGCTACAACTTAATTTCGGTAAGAAGGCTAGTGGATGATGGTTGTCGTAGCGTGTTTGGGGATAAAGATTGGATGCTTACTAAGGTTTCCTAACAGTTGACTCGAGACGATTTGCGTTATGGCATGTACAGGCTCAAGCTGCAGAGGTGTACATGCAAGCCACAATTATCAGATGGAGGCTAGAGAGGTATTCGATATGTGTTAGTAGATTGTCGAAAACTTGCTTTGGGAGGCCTTCGAGATACTTCCAGTGATATGGAAGATTCAGATCGTCGAGACAAAGTGAAGGATGGTGATGAGTCAAAGATTGAGGGACAATATGTCGGTCCTATGATAGTTGGTCGGTCTCTAGGTGGGGCCGCTTTACGAATCTGATTTTGGTGGATGTTGGTTTGGCAAAGCATTATGGAGCAACATCAATTTCAATAGTTCAAAGCCAGAGAGGAGATCAAGATTTACAGCAAACTCAGTCTGAAGCAGGTACATCTCCATTCAAACAGCTCTGACGGGGAGCTGTGGGTCATCGATGACATACACAGTGCATGATGTTCTGTTCGAGGATGCATGTAAATGGGGGACCTTCAGTGTCGGACACGTAGGTGGGTAGGTTCAAGAATTTGAATTTCGGAAGAATTATATCGTCCGCTTGGTTGGGTCAACCATGGGTGAAGAAACTCGTCAAAACGATAGTACGTTCCAATGGAAGACGAAAGTCGAGGACATGCAGCCAAGACTTACGGTAAGACTGATCGTCAGGAACTTCGGTCTTGGTCGTGTTATTGATATCGACAGAATCCTAGTGTGCAGGAGGTGCTACGTATAGCAGCTAGAGTCGACGTGACGGTCGAGGAGCTAAAGACAAAGGAAGATGCAAAGCAGTTCGGGGGATCGAAGATCGATGGCATGGGGCAGCAGGAACTCTGTCGCGGGACGACATGCATAGAGTCCAGATGAAGAGCCATGGGGTCAACACCCCCTCATCAGACTGGAGACGGAGATTGTTGGAGTCCAATATGAAATAGGAGTAGTTATTTTATGTATAATAATATTCCTATTTTAGGTTTTCTTATTTAGGAAATCATATTATAACCTATAATAGGATTTTCTCTTCCTATATATATGGGTTGAGGGCGAAGCACAAAGAATATAGAACAAATGTGAAAATTCAGACTGCTCATCCACAAAAAATCTAAGACATAGTCTGAAGTACAAAGAATATAGCACAAAGGTGAAGAATCGGACTGCTCGTCCATAAAGAATATGGCAGGGCGGGACTCTTTATATGAGACCCATGAGGTACTTGTCTTAGGTCCAAAAATTTTAGGACACTAATTTTTTTTTAATATATATATATAATACAGTCCATGTAATTGGATTTGGGCCTAGCTCTGGCTGAGGCTGAGCTCTGGTTTGACGTAAGCTTGCCCAGCAGGCAGCAGCAGCAGCAGGTATGCATCAAAGACATGGTCGGCAAATCATTTAATGTAGCATATAGTTTCTTATGACTTTTTTTAGGTGGCCGGCTGTACATGGGATTTAACCTTTTTTTTATATTCAAAAGAAAGTTTGAACTCAACATTCTCATTGGTGCTGACGGCTGAAGCAAGGAAACAACAACAGTACAAGCACTCCCTTTCCTCCAGGTTTTGATATTTTTTCTGATAATTTTTGCTACATACCTATGCAACCTAATAACCTATCAGACCTTAATAACCTCCATGAAAGATGCGTCAATGATTCTTCGTTATTAATATTGTCGTCCAAAATAACTAAACTTTAATAGCATCAATCATTAAAGCACCCACTTTTTATTAATTTATATATGTTTAGAAATTTTTTATAATTTATTAATATATATTTATTTAATGTTGATGATCACGTGTATTCTAATTGCTCTTTTGGTAATTTGTTAATGTATTCTAATTGTATATTTTTTTTGTAGGTTTTTTTAGAAAAAAAATTCTTGTGGCCAGGCCACTAGAGTTCCTGCAAGACCTACTAGAATCAGTCACTTTCCAATATGTGAGCTTTATAATTTATTAATATATATTTTTGTATAAATTGTTGTTGGTTATCTTTATATGTTGTAGACCAATTTATTTAAAAAAAATATTTTTGTTATTTTTGATTGCAGAATTATTCCTATTAAAATTGAAATCAATTAATACAGAAGCTGAAAAATAAAATATTTTTATATTTAAGTGACTATGTGATGCACTGAAGGAGCGTTTGATGGCCTACGCTATTTTTATTATTATTACCATTATGAACTACTCCAAACATTGTTAGATTATTTATTTATTTATTTGGAACATTAATTCTATTATTTTGGGTTTGAACATCTTCAGTTTATTAGCATCTCATTATAACATGTATTTTTTGGATATTAAATTTTGATTATTGTGTTTACTTTTTCAATTTTTGGTTGAAAATATTATCGTATCATTATCGATAAAATATAGTATAATATAATTATTATATTTTGAGGATATTATTTTTAGAGTTGATTTCAGGCTCTCAGATCTTAAAATTTAAACTGCCGCTTAAAATTTAAAGTCCGGCACTGGATGTTATTGATATATAAGAGTATTCGTTTGGTTCTCGTATTGTAGTGCTGAAGAGCAACTTATGGCCAGGCTGTTCACCTCTCACTTCCTGACTGTATCGCTGTTCACCTCTCACTTCCTGACTGTATCAAGAGAGAGAAATTGTATTGTACTGATGTCAATAAACATTACGTTAGCAAGTATGACTAAGCATAGTCGTCAGCGTGGTGACTCCACACTTTTACAGACGCGCAAGTGGATAATTTAGAGCGACTAGCTATAGGTGTACATAGATGAGGTTGGTGTTGTTGTCAGATTAATTGCATGTGGAAATTACTCGTTTAACAAGTCTCGTCTTTTATTAGCTAAGCACAGTTGACATTTGAGCAGACCTAGTTTCTTGCTGATCTACAATCTGACAAAATTAGACTATTCATCAAAAATAGAGTTAAACTTGGTTGAGGTCCCTTAAACTTATCAAAATTTGATGGAAGTATTCTTGAACTTGCGCGAATAGACAGACATAACAATATAAAGACTAAAACAAACCGACACATCACTTTATTGCATGGTGTGTTAAAGTATATTTTAGAGTACACAAATTATGTTCATTATGTGTCTAATATGTGTCGTACCCGATGGTTGGCGTAGTAGTAATGTTTGGGGTATATATGGGGGAGGTCGGAGGATCGAACCTCGGGTATGTGGAGGCTCAAGCCTTCACACCCAACAAAGAAAAAAAAAAAAGAAAAAGAAAAAAGTTGTCTAACACGTGTTTGATATGACTTGATTCATTTTTTTTAGTGCCCCTGTTTATGTTTCTAATTTCTTTTATCTCAATTGATCCAAAATTGAAGCCAAGTAATTTTATGTGCTGTAAATTCGTTTTGGACCTTAAAGATTTCTTTTTCCAAAATATAATGAAAGGTTAAATTCAGAATCCTAGTAGAATATTCAAAAGAATGTCAAGATTAAATAAAAAGAAGAAGTAGAAGAAGAAGACTTTGGTTTAGTTCACTAATAGACCAAAATTAAACCAAGATTAGTGAACACTGGTGTAGGTAAAGTATCTTATTTTTTGCTAAATAAAATTCAAATTCTGTTATTTTAATATTTTACATTGATATATAAGCAGTTTGATCAAATTGTATTAATTTCATTGATAAAAATTGTTGTATAGTTCTTCCTTCTACGAATATAATATAGGAGACGATCCATATCAACCTTGAAGGGACTTTGTACTATAGGCAATAAAATATTCCTTTTGTACAACGACTCACCAACCTCCTTCTTCCCTTCCTATTCCATTTTCCAGTTCCTTGCTCTACTAATAAAATAATACTAAAATAGTGACTTACCAAGAGATGGAAGGGACTTTATCACTAGCTAGCGATGGACTAGTGTTGTCCATACAACGGTGTTTCCTAATTAACGTCGTTTCAGTTGTCATAGAGTTATAATCGAATATTGCGGTGCATCAACAAAGCGGTCTATGTTTGACCGATTAACTTACACTATGTATCATAAACCTTGGCATACAAAGTAAGTTGACAACCAGGAGTATGATGACGAACCATTCTTTGCTTCAGCATACATGGGTTCGCATATTCCCCATGGCAGGAGACAATCAAAATAAAGTTCTTCAAGAACACCCAAATATAGGAGATTTGACCAACTCATCGACTTCCTCTGAAGGAGTATACCAAAATACTCGTTCTCGAAGACAAAAGCTCTTTCTTCACGGGTATCCCCATTCTTTATAATCTGAGGCTGGGGATAGCAATCCCCTCGATTTTGAAACCGACAGTGTAGATTCCAATTTCTACTAATCCCTCTGTCGTAAACATGGATGCTAGCATTTACACCGTCGATGATGAACAAGACTCTTCGCCATTAGAAGCCACCGAACAATGCCTCAACTCATTAGAGGCCGCTCTTAGGGACATGCACACCATGATGAAAAATATACATCAAATAATGACAGCCCAACATTCTGCTACACCAGCACATGTCCAAGTGTCTTCATTCATACCTGCATAGCCTACTCCTGGAACAACACCACTGCAGGATAACACAAATCCAGAAGCGGTCATAAACCAAGAGTTAGCAGCGCCAACTCTTAATCCTCTCAATATTGGGAGTGGATCTCCGTCTGTGATGATATATGTTTAACCAGGATCTTATCAGTCTGTCGTACCACTCTGAACAAAAGATCCTCTCGAAGCTATCCGAGAGTGGCGTGCTTAGGTCGATGTTTCAAAAAAAAGACCAAGTCCACAAGATGGGGGTAAAACAGCCTTATCCTCCGCATTAGGATAATGTTCCATTCTATCCTAAATATAAACCCCAATCGATAGTCTTGTTTGAAAGAATGGCATCACCGAGCCAATATATCAATTACTTCAATATGATGATGACACATAAATAGAAAGAGGATGCTCTCCTTACCAGATTGTTCATGGGATGCTTGGTCGGCATAGCCAACGATTGGTATCGCAGTTTACATGATAACTGCATATCCTCATTTAATGACGTAAAATGTCTTTTCCTCTCACGATTCCACGAGGAAGACATGGATATGACCATGTCTTTACTCATTGATATCAAATAGAAGGAGAAGGAATCCACTTGTGAATTTGATGAACATTTTATGCAGGTAACTCTGAAGTACCCCCCGGTATTCCAGACTCCATATTCATTGATATTTGCAAAAAGAACCAACTGTCTATAGTAGGAATCTGGATGGGCCCAACTCCATTTCAAGAATGGACGACGTTCATCATCGGTGCCAAAGTTATTGAAGGTAATCCGAAGATGGCACCTAATTAGGGGTTACAAATGACCAATGCTGAAGGGAAGCGCCCCTCCAATTGTGCGAATAATCGCAACAACAAAGAAAATGTGGCCTTGGCAATAAACTTGTCAAAGCGATCCACCTCTCCTCTAGCACAAAAGCCTCAAGAGTCTTCCAGTCCTAAGGAAGAATATTCCTATAACGAGAGCGATATCCCCAACATTTTTGATACTTGATAAAAAGCAACAAGTTACAATTGCCCCTAACATCAAGCGACCAAATAAGGCTGGTAAAACAGAAGACCCGAAATACTGCTTGTACCACCGATATATACATCACCCTACCAAGGATTGTTATGTCTTAAAAAGGAAGATACATCAGTTGATAGATGCTAAAGCTATCACCCTTCACAACAAAGAGAAGACAGTCACTGCCAATATGGTGTCTCTTCAATTCGGTGACTTTCCAGCACAAGAAGTCTCAAACAACGTTATCCCAATACGTCGAGATACGATAGAAGTAGTAAATCTTCCACCTCCTCGAAGTCAAACAAAATAATTGGTGTCCGTTACCAAAGATCTTGGCAAGATAATATGGATTCATCCTGACCTGCTACCAGATTGGGACCAAAGAGCAGCATCTTCCAATACAAAATTCAATAAGAGTAAGAAGTATAAATCATGCAATATGATTTCTTCAGATCACCACTTAGACAGAGATCAAGATCTACATCAAGAAGATGTATCTCTCAAAGCAGATTTCAAAATCTGAATATTTCCCCACCAATCTCTAAGCGCAAGCTTCTTTTGACACACTGGCAATGGTCCATGATTGAAAGTGTTCCGCTGTATAGGACACAATAAATCTTCAATGCTTATGAAGGTGTTCCTACACAAATTCCTCTTCCTACTTCTGTAACCATTAGAGAATCTCAGGTGCTTGAGGAGGATCGTCCTCAATTTTATCGATATAGCCAGCAATCTATACGCTTGATGCAAAACATTGGGTATAACTTCCAGAAAGCTGAAGGTTTAAACTTTGACAAGGTGCAACTTATTCCTCTACAACTCCCAGGATAGTCCAACAAATCCCGTAGTGGATTAGGTTACAATAAAAATAGCCCACAAACTCGCTCCAAGCAGAGGTATGATAAAAAAAACTCAAGTTTTGTAACATGGTACTTCTTACTCTAATGCCCGAAGGAGAAGCCATGAAAGGTACAAGGTCTGGTAAAGATAATCATAAAACTTATTAATCTATCCCGTAATATATTTCTGACACTCTTCCTACTTCACCGACTCATGTTGCTCTAGTCATAACTGAACCTGGTCCTTCGAAGCCTACTACGGCAAAGAAAAGGAAGCAAAAGGAAGTATACTTTGAAAAATTCTTGAAGAAGAATGTACCTTAAGGACTTGAAAAGCCCTATAATTTTGACATGTTGGCACAAATGGCTAATACCCCAGCTCGACTCTCTATATTTGAGTTTCTTTGTTTGTTGAAGGAGACTCGTGAAGCTTTGAGTGAAGCTCTGATACAGGCAGACTCATGCTTAGCTCAAATCAAGACTCCTGATGAAGGGCCATTAGCGTATCCTCAATGCCACAGCGTGATCGAGAAGATTCCTAATATCACCTTCACATAAGATTACATGTTGCTCAAAGATAATCAGCAAGATAGGACTCTGTATTATACCGGTTAGATCGAATCTATTAAGTTGAACCAGATTCACATTGACCATGGTTCTTCACTCAGCATCATTCCTAAAAGCCTACTGAGAGGACTGAAGATACCAATGCACAGCCTGTCTGCTACCAGTACTACCATTCTAGACTTTAATGATGGAAGAAGTAAACCACTGGGAAAGATACGCCTAAATATTCAGATATGCGATCTATGCACTGAGGTCACATGCTATGTGATTGATTTTGACGTATCCTGCAACGTTTTGCTGGGACGTCCATGGATACACGAACATAAAATTGTACCATCCACTCTACATAAATGCTTCAAATATGTGAAGAGTAGGGGAAAAGTCAAAACAGAGTTAGCTGACCTCAAACCATTGAATGGTGTTAAAACCTATTTTGCTGACTCTGCACTCTATACACCGGAGTATATGACCGAAGAAGCTAATCAAGCTAGTGTTGAAGCTGAAAACACTCCAAACGAAGAGCCTTTAATAATCCGAGTTAAGAAATATACTACTCGTCCAACTCTTTTGAAGCCTCTCGGCATCGACCTGCACTAGCCCCATTGGTCATCAACCTTCGGTGCAATAAACAACCGACACTGGATCATGATCCCTTTGTTATCGACCTTCATCGTAACAAAAAACCATCATCAGTGAATCAACCCTCGTCATCAATCTTACGAAGCCTCTTGTCAAGGCTGAAGATTCTGCTGACTATGTGGAAGATAAAAAAATCTTGTATTTCATGAATAAAGAAGATACTACTTCGTACTATATTGATGTTGAACCCTTTGCAGAAAAATTATTAGAGTCTCTTCACCTCTACGAACCTCTGTCCATACCCGTGGCATATCCATTCTAATATAGTTCATCATATGAACCATATGAGAAGGCATACTTCATAGTCCCGGCGAGACAAGACAAGCAATATCAGATATTTTTGGAAAATCCAGAAATAAAAGGGTCGTGCAGACTAAGAGCTCTGACGAGGATATAGGGAAGATACAATTGTATCGTTACAGTCAACCAGCCAAAAATATAATGTAAGGGATGGACTACAACTTAAAATCTAATTTGGGATTAATTATAGAAAAGGCAAATGGACTCCTATACGTCACCTCTCTCCGAAAGGCAAGTCGAAAACTTACTACCAACGAACTAGTTGTGGTTTGGGATATGTTACACCACCAACAAGTCCCGAAGGTTCATAATCGGAAGAAGAGATGCATTCTCATTCCTTTGAGTCATCATTTTAGGATTATGACGAAACTATGGGTGACATATTCAAACATATTTTTTCTGTAAATATGGTGTCAACTGCCCCAGATGAGGAAGATGTTGTATTATTAGAACCATCGAGAACGATCCGTCAGCACAAAAAATGGATAATCAATGGAAGCTTCTGTTTGAGCAACTTGAACCACCTACAGAGGATGAAATTATCCAAATTGATGTAGGAGAATCTTCTCCAAGACCAATCTTCATTAGCAAGAGTCTTCCAGAAGAAGATCAACACTGTTTTCTCTAGATAATAAAATAGTATATCGAGGTCTTAACCTGGAGTTACGAGGATATGCTTAGCCTAGATCCTCAAATAACCATACACAAGCTCAATATTCTTCCAAATGCTAAATCGGTGAAATAGCAAAAACGACAATTCTACCCAGATGTGATGGATGCAATTGAAACAGAAGTCAAAAACTCATAGGATGTGGTTTCGTTCGGGAAGAGCAACATCCCGACTGGGTAGCCACTGCCATTCCAGTCATAAAAAAAATGGAAAGGTCCGAGTCTGCGTAGATTATCGAGACCTAAACTCTGCCTGTCCAAAAGATAAATTTTCTCTTCCCATCACAAATGTCATGATCAATAATACGTGTGGCTTTGAGTGTATGTCCTTCATGGTGGATTCTCAGGGTACAATCAAATTAAGATGTCGCCTGATGACGAAAAATATACCTCTTTTCGTACACCATTGGGAGTATACTGTAAATACAGTCATGGCCTTCGGCTTAAAAAATGCAAGTACAATATATCAACGAGCCATGAGTATGATTTTCCAGAAGCATTTATGAAAAATTATAGAATGCTACGTGGATGATATTGTTGTCAAGAGTCGCTCCAAAGATGATCACCTTCAGGATTTGAAGACTGTGTTCGAATTGATGCGCCATCTCCAATTAATGATAATCCAACTAAATCCTTTCTGTGAGTCTCCAGTGGCAAGTTCCTCGGATTTGTTATAACCTCCAAAGGTATTCATATTAATCCCGATAAAATCAAAGCTATCCTCGAAATGCAGTCTCCACGTAATCTCAAAGAACTTCGTGGTCTGCAAGGCAGTCTAGCATACATTAGGAGATTCATCTCCAATCTCTCGGGATGATGCCGACCCTTCAATCAGTTAATGAAGAAAGACGTATCCTTTGTCTGAAACAAAGTATGTCAATAAGCATTCGACGACATCAAACGATATCTCACAAATCTGTCAGTTATGGTATCTTCGATCGTAGAAAAACCCTTTTTGTTGTATGTTCGAGCAATGGATCACTCCCTATGAGCTCTTATTGAAAAAAAGAGTAACGAAGTCCATGAACAGGCGATCTATTATCTCAGTCGCATGGTGGTAGGCGCTAAACATGGATAAAATTCGATGGAAAAGGAATGTTTTGCTTTGATGTTTGTTATTCAGATGACACGATATTACATGTCAGGTCAAACCTTTCATGTCATATCTAGAGTAAAACCCCTCCGGTTATTGATGACCAAGCTAAGAATACTAAATTCTCGGTTAGCTACAAAGGCAATGTTGTTATCGTCTTATGACAAGGTATATGACCCGCAAAAAGAAGTGAAGGGTCAAGTACTAGCTGATTTTCTCGCAGCTAATAATGTACCAAAAACTTCTAAACTGTACGATGACATCCCAGATGAAGTCTTAGAGTCTAATATGGCAATGTTAGATAACACCTGGCAACTATTATTTGATGGCACATCAAGAATAGGACCCAAAGGCAACATAGTAGCTGGAGTTGACATAGTCCTAGTATCTCCTGACAAACTACTCATTCATAGAGCATATTCTCCTAGTGAACATTTTCCAATAATGTGGCAGAATACAATGCTTTACTCATCGGTCTCCAATTAGATAAAAAATTGGACATAGAATATCTTGAAGCCTACGTAGATTACAAGCTGATAGTCAATCAGATCAGGGGAGAGAATGAGGTTCGGCATGAAGACCTCATCCCTTATCACCAAGCACCAATCGAACTGGCTTTTACTTCCAAATGATACTTCATCGAGCATGTACCTCAGTTATAAAATATGGAAGCAAATGCTTTGGCCAGCCTAGTAGCATCATTGGTTGTTCTTCTAAAGGGACGACACTCAATTTTGATAACATGATGAGAGTTGTTCTGTATAAAAACTAACTTGCACATTAAACAGAGTTACGTCATAACTTCAACCTCTATAGATAATGATTAGAGAGACCTTTTTATAGACTATACTACTTATGGGATTCTTCTAGAAGATCCGAAAGAAGCCACTTCGATTAAAAGATGCTCACTTTGATCCTGCTATGACGTCTAGTCCAAAATATTATATTGTCGTTCTTATGAGGGATTGCTGCTATATTATTTTTCTAACCCTGAAGCGAGGCAATCACTCTGTGAGGCTCATGATGGCATATGGAGAGCACATCATTCAGGTCCTAAATTCCAAGACCGCCTTAGGAGAATGGGTTATTATTGGCCCACCATGGTTGCAGATGCCGTAGATTATGATCATAAGTGCTAGTCATGTCAAATCCATCCTGATTTTATCCACCAAATAACAGAGTTATTACACCCTACAGTTGCCTACTAGCCTTTTGAAGATTCGGGAATGGATATTATTGGTCTGATCAGCCCATCTTCTTCTAGAGAATATCGGTTTATACTTACAATAACATATTACTTCTCTAAATGGACAGAAGCAATCTCGCTCATCAAAATTAAGACGTCCAACGTAATTGACTTCGTCAAACACCATGTTATCTATCGTTTCGGTGTTTCCGAGAGGATACATGACAATGGGCCATAATTCGCCAGTCAAATATTTTATCGATTTTGTGACAAGAATCTAGCAGCCAACAACTTAGCAGAAGCCTTCACAAGACCATAATCAAACTCCTTAAAAGATTTGTCTCATCTAACAAATATGATTGGAACGAGAAACTCGGGGAGTGTTTATAGGCTTATCGTATGACAGTTCGAACTCCAACTGGTTGCACACCATTCTCTCTGATCTATAGATGTGAAGCAATCCTTCCGCTCAAAATCCATATATCTTATCAGAATAGCTATTTCTAATAAGCTAACAGTAGAGAATAATGATCGATTATGCCTACAAGAATTAAAAGCAATGGATAAAAAGCGTCCACACGTTCAACAACGTATTGAACTATACCAAGCATGCATATCCAGAGCTTTTAATCAAAAAAATCAAGGAAAGAATATTCTATGTCAGTGAATTAGTCTTTTCACTAAGGAGACCTATGATCATAACCCACAAGAATAAAGGAAATTTTTAAGCTAAATGGGAAGGTCCTTCTGTGGTAGAAATAATATTCAACGGAGCCTACATGCTTGCTAAACCTAATGGAGATTTGATAATGATGTCATCAATGGCAAATTCCTCAAGAAGTATTATGTCTAAGCATGACATATTCCTCTCCATCTCTAATAGATTAAAATAAGATGTACAAAAAATATATCTTTAAATTTCCAACAACTCGTAGCCTACACGGCCTCTCAAACTATTACCTATATTCATTTTTGAATAAATACGTGTGTAATGAGTCCTCAAAGTTCCCCAGCGGGACAATACTCAGATCCAACGGAACACTCTCGTTGAGATCATCTAAACGATTCTCTACACCAAAATTGTTCCATTCTTAAAGCCTAATTGTTTTAAGGACATACTATTCTTGATCCCCAGTTGGATTGGGAATAATCTCACATGTCTATTCAATAGTCAATAAGTGTAATGTGATTCATGTCCATATTACCTCTAAATCATATTCTATTTATTATCCCCTAAAGAAAAGATAATAGTTTGCCCCTGAACTACTCTTTCTTCTCTTCCCCAGTGGAGTAAACTAGTGAGTTATCATGTCCATATCATCTCAGATAGTATTGTATCCTGTAAAATTTATCATTTGTTGTCAGCATGAATATACCTTGAGTGATAAACCTACCAAATTCTCTCACAGAGTTATTTTGTCATGTCCATAATATCTCTGAACAGATATATTCAATTGGTCTCGATTTGAAAATATCACTAAAATAAGACAAAATTTCTTTATTTGTGAAAAATGAGGAAATAACAATACAAATACTTAGGAAGAGGATGGGTCAGAATATTTCGAGTTATTCATAAGCATTGCAAGAGCATGCAGAATACATACATCTGATGATTCAAGTAGTCGACATAGAGCGTCTATTTTGGCTGGTTTTTCTTGTTTTCTCAAACCAACAGAAGGATTGAGGAAACAAATGATCACATTCTGGAGTAGGAAAAGTCCATCCAGAGGCGGTACGGGAGAAGTAGAGGCGCTACCAGAGTTAGCCGTAATGGGTAGGAAAATAGTCATTTCATCAGACTTCCGTTCCTCCTTCAAGGACTTGTTCTGGGAAGCCATCAGAGATTCGACTAAAGAATGTTGAATTTAGTAGCCGACTCTTATTTATAAGAAGTTAGGGCGATGGTTCGAATTTCTCCACATGATTCATCATGGGTGCAACGGTTTGTTCCCCAAGAGAAGAGCACAATACAAAACATAAAATTGTTTTGTATGTTGATCCGAGGATTCTTATGTGCGCGTATTTGTCTAATTGACAGAAAATATTGCATAGTATGCATGTCCAGAAAATTTGTAAAAATGCGTGCGACAAACCGCCCTGCATAAAAAACCCAGTTTTCTCAGAATGCATATTGGATGACAGGGGAAAGGCACTGTACACAAAAAATCCAGTGATTAAAGATTGAACATATTTTCTTTCCCCTGTGCATGACCAGACAATTTGTAAGAATGATAGGGGAAAGACAACATGTTCAGTCTTTTCTGATGCACGTCGACCAAAGTCTTCAGTTATTAACACACATACAACACAATAAAGTCAAAGCTAAAATTTTATCGAAGCTTAATCATGATTTTATATGATGGAGATCTATCACACCTAGACTTTTATTCTAAAATCATGATTATACATATGGAAATCTATTACACCGGGATTTTCATATGATGGGGATCTATAATAGAGCCATCCCCATTTCTACGTCCCGTTTGCTCCCGATGCGGATGAATATTAGCATAGAAGAAATGGGCTACTCAATGCAAACCATAGTACATGGAAAAGAAATTCATGTTGTCAGCGAGGATGCTATACAAGATTAGGCTTGTTTAAATTTGTACGGACCCATTTCTGTCCTGACTCGATGGAGGACATGGCGAGTCAAACATAAGCTTTTCTTCCAGCGCCATCCAGCGCCACCGCTAGAAGTCTCGGTTGGGGATTCCAATCCCAACCTTGTAATCAGCATATGGGCCATATTAAGAGAGTAATTCAAGCGAGCTGGATTTGAAGACAACAAACAGTCTTCTGGGTAATTCGTTAGTTCAAAATGAATGACGAAGTCTATGATATCCTTACATGCTTCTTTACATAAATAGTTCAGCGACAACGATCTACAGACGAGCCTTCCCTCCATCGTTGATAAATATCTCCTCTTGCGTCTTTTCGGTGGACATCAAAGCCAATGGAGCTATACTAATATGGTCATCTTCCTAGGTTCACACTTAACAATATAGAAGACTCGCCAAATTCAACATAGTTCTCAAAAATTTATCCTAAAAAGCTGCATGCGTCTCCTCAAAGACCACGTCAAAACTAAAAATCAAGCCAAAGATCATGCTTACAGCCACGTTAGCAAACCTGTTGTGATTCTGTCAGAATGTGCGCACAAAATCTTAAAAACTTTTATGCTTCTAATTTAAAGTATTTTGAATTCATCTGAACAAATTCAAAAACATTGAAGGGGGTCTTGTACAAGCATAAAAAGTGCGTCTCATAAAGATAGCATAATTTTTCTATAAAAAATCAAACAGTAGAAGAATGGCCCACTTTCTATCCGTTTGGCGCACTTTCTTCTTGTTTCAGAAGAAAGTCGCACACTTTCTTAGTGCTCATTTCTTTGGCGCACTTTCGGAAGATGGCGCACTTTCTTAGTGTTATGAAAGTTGGCGCACAAACGATCTTCCTCTCTTAACATTTAATGCAGCAGACTGATAGCTGAAAAATGCAAAAATTGAAGAGTTAGAAGTCATCATTGCAGCTAAGCTGTGGCACGTAGACCTAGGTTATCGTTTAGTGGCCAGAACAAGCAAACTTCATCCAAAGTGCACTGATTTGCCAATTTTATCTAAAGTGTGCCTCTTTGCCAATTTTATCCAAAGTGTGCCGCTGTGCCAATTTTACAAAAAGTGTGCCACAATGACAATCTCTTTAAAAGTTCGCCTTTGTGCCAATCTCTTCAAAAGTGCGTCGCAGTGCCAATCTCTTCAAAAGTGCGCCGTAGTGCCAATATCATCAAAAGTGTGCGATAGTACCAATCTTATCAAAGGTGCGACGTAGTGCCAATCTCTTCAAAATACGCCGCAGTGCCAATCACTTCAAAAGTTTGCATACTATCCTAATTAACAGTGAGCAATTATAAGTGTGTGTCTTACATGCCGTACTTCTCGTAAAAGGTGTACAAATAACTGTCCCCCACGACCTATGCTTTCCTCGTATAGGAAGCTATGTGTCAAGCAAACAATAAGTTGTGCATCCACTCATTCAGAATGTGGGGTGTTAGTACACTAAAAGTGTGCATACAATGGTAAAATAGTGTTGACTGTCCAAAGTGCATGTACACTCTCAAAACTGCTCCTAAACTCTATAAATACAGGTTCTATACAACCATAAGGGAGATATAGACAGAGTAGACATAAAGAGAAAACTGCTAGAATTCTCAAGTCTTTGAAGTTCAAGAACAGAAGGAGAGAGATAGAAGCATCTTGTGCGGTTGTGCCAAAGATTTTTTATTGTCCAACTCTTCAAGTTTTTTACAGCATTCTTTACATTTCTTCCAGTTCTTTGCATTTCTTTGTTGTTGAGTGGTCCAAGGAGTAATGTGATCGTCCGTAGATCAAATCTCTATAGCTATACTTCCTCAAAATTAACTGTACTTAGATTTCTTTTTAGGATCTTTTATACTTTTCTTTCTTTTCAATAGTTTGTAACACAAAAGTTTTGTATAAACTTTTTCTCGCAAACAGTAAGAAAAACTAGAGAGAAAATAATCATATCATAGAGGAATAACTAGCAATGAGTACACTGGTAAAAGTAAGCAGTAAAATAAAATAAATATGAATACTAGCAGTATATGAACTGTAAAATAGAGGAATATAAATAATGACTATGTTTCTTGAAATATTAGTTTTTTATGTGATCAGCTTGGGACTAGATCAGGCTTGTAATATATGATTAGCTATGATTCATGTGAGGTCAGGCAAACTATCTGGTTAGCTATTATTGAGCAAGATTCAGGCTAATCATATATAACAGGCTATGAGGCATATAATATGGTCAGGCTATACCCTACGTAAGATGTGGGGTGATCTATGATGCATTTAAGATAGGGTATGATTAAATAACTTGCTAATATTTTCCCATCCCTGGCTAGTACGATGGATCCAATCACGACTCCTCATGACAGGTATATGTGATACTATTCTATGTATCCACTATGTTGGGAATCAAGTATATACTACAAACTAGCATCATTATAATTATCAAAAATAATAAAAACTGTTAGAGAATGTACTCGCCTGAGGTCGAGAGTAATAAATATCAAATAGTGTATGAACTGGAGTCCAAGAGTCCTAAAGATGAAATATAATGTTTAAGAGTAATTTGGAAATGATAAACATGGTTAACTAGTTAATGGTGATGTTTCTAGGCCACTTCTAGGTCCATACTAGGGTATAATAGGTTAACTAGCCTATATCTTGCTAAATTAGGTTATAATAGTCTATACTAGTTAACACTAAGGTATTCTAGGTCATACTAAGGTATACAAATCCATACTAGTTAATAGTAGTCTTATACTACTAATACTAGCTAATATTTATTATACTATATACTAAATATAAATATAAATATATATATAAATAAATAAATAAATAAATAAATATGTATATGTATATATATATATTTATAACTCCTATACTATGGTATCATGGCATCTTGTTAATAATTTACTCTAATAACTTGGTATGTTAATACCTTAGCTATATATATTACCTTGGTGATACTATCCCCAATACTTGATGACAGTGGTATACTAACTTATTAGTTAATACCTGGCTAATACTAAACTATATTAGATACCACTAACATATGTAACTCATATCCATAGTACCAAGTTAATATCTTAACTTTAGTTTATATTAACATTACCCATACTAACTTGGTGTCCCAATACCGAACCTTAGTTAATACTTAAGTGTTCTAACTGATACTCTATAATACTCTAACTGATACTATCAACAAATTGCATAGACAACACCAACATCATAATACATAGTCTAATACCTAATACATTAGCCTAAAATTGATACTCCAATTCCCACATCTAACCTATCAATACCTCGCTAACCAACAGAACACTAATTTCCCCCCTATAACTGCAATTTGCAACTGCTAACATGCTCCAACTCGAGCATCATTGTGATTGCACACATATGTATCAGTGCAGCATTCTCAGGTCTGTAACAGACTTTAAACCCTGGAATACTCCTCTATCTACCTGCAATTACTCAACAGAAGTAGCATGAAGGCCACACACACTAGCTCGAACCCCCTTCAATCTCAACTGTAATATACTGTAGTCTTAATCTGATTGCCACTACCAACTTGCTGCAAAAATGAGTATTGCACTGCCTGTGCTCTTCACTTGATTGCTTATACACTCGAGCAGAACCCCTTCCTCACACAAGGATACCTAATGCTCGATTTCCCCTTAACTGATGCTGTTGTATCTACTTGTTATTGTTATTGTTGTAACAAAAGTTGCTGTTATGACTTGGTGCTTTTGCTCTAATGCTTAATTTCCCAACATGAGCATCAACACATCTCCAATGCACTGTATATTTCCCCTACTACATGCCACTACTGCTGTTGTCTAATGGAATTATTGCCAAAATGAACCCCTGACAGTCACTAGAACACTGGCATGTGCACAGTCCTCATCATTACCTTTTCCATATGAATACACACACACAATTAGATAGGTACACACAATCACAAAATATATATACACTCATATATAGATAATTTTATACAACTACATATTTAATTACCAATATCTATTTACTTATATATATAACACACATATATGAGCACGCCCTCGAGCCCAACACCAAACACTTGGTGTGAACTTGCGATACGCACCATAATACTCTTGTGGTACACACTCAAATAACCAAGATACACTTCCCAATCTCAAGCAACATAACCTATATAGCAATTACACTTTGAATGATAATGTAAAAGGCATTCTAATGCAAGGTGGTGAAATTGACATGTTAGAGCTCACATTATATTTAAATACTCAACATACACCACCATATCATAGCTTATCATGATATAGACTCACCGTATCTAATTGTGGATACGTAGCTACCTCCACAACCAACTTAGGTCTAAATAAACCTATTTCACTTAATGACACACACTTGGTGCACCAATATCGAATTTTCCCTAATTTGGACGTTAAACTCAATGTAGAAGCTACAATAGGGTCAAATAAACCTATTTCTTCTTCCTATGGGTAGCCCTATTGCATTGGTGGATTTATAATGCTCAAATACAATAAATAGAATCTAATTAAAGATGAATTTTAGAATTAAACTTATTGGGAGATGGATTCTCAATAAAAACTCAAATGGACACAATTAGGACACAAGCTTCTAGCCAAATTCTTATTCTCCAAGTGCTCCTTACAATTCAAGCTTCTATTGTCCTTAGATGATGATTAGGGAAGGGACTGAGAGTGGTTTGGTAGAATTTGGTGGAATTTAGTGAAGAGGTGAGTTAATTTGGGGAAGAACGCTAATTAGGAAATAATTGGATGAAGGAGATGAGAGAAGAGAGAATATCCCCCTATAATTAGGGCCAGTCATGTTTTCCCCCTTCTCCAAGCAATGTAGAATATCATAATTATCCCTATTATGTTGTCATGCAGGAAGTTAACTAATGGAAGCTTCTAATCCTAATGAAGGTTCAATCTAATCTCTAATTAATGAGAAGGGTTAACTTAATTTGAGTCTAATTGTGACTAGTCCAACTATTGGTCCAAGTTATCATGTCAAGTCTAGTTAGGTCCACTAGAGTTATTTTTTCCATGGCCCCAAGGATGCCAATATTAGCACTGATTACGCCTAGGACCCCAGAATATCGAACCGTCATGTCTAATAAGTTGTCTAGTTCATACACCTAATAAATAATAATTACTATATATAAATAAATAATGTGCACAATATATTAGTAATGCAAAATTACAAAAATACTCCTATTCTAGAAATATGGTAGTGACAAGTATAGTATATTTAGATATGTGTGTGATGAGTTGAGAAATTAGGAAATAGGGTATTAAAGTGTATATTTGGTTGTGTCAAGTATATCAGTGAGCAAGTGTGTGTCAGTGGGTTGGGTGATAGGTGTGAGTGAACAGTGAGTGTCCTAGTATATAAGTACTACTTGGATATGTGGATATGACTATGTACATCCTAGTATCAATAGTAGTTGGCAGTAAAAATTTAGATGATGGTGGTTGATTGCTCAAGTGAGGGAAATACTTATGAATGTGTGTGTGTTAGAGTGAAATTAGCATTAAGTTCATGTTAGGGATGAGAGTATAGATGTGTCATAATGTAGGTGTGTTGAAGTAGTGTTTAACTTGTAAATCATATTAGGGGATTAAGAGTATGAGTTGTATTCATAATTGATGTAGAGTATCAGTGAGACTAAGTGGTATTTAATATTATATATATATAAGCTATGTATGTTTTTAACTAAGGTATTTAGTTGAGCTAGGTAATAGGTAACGGTGATACTGGGTAGTTACTCAAGGTGTTGATATATATATATATATATATATATATATATATATATATATATATATATATATATATATATATAATGATACTTGGTGTCTATAATAACAAGTGAGACTTAAAAACCTAGTTATAGCCTAGTATTACCTAGTTTTGCCATGTGACCAACCTAGAAGCTAGGTTTGAATCTAAAATCAAAGTATTGACCTAGTTTGACTAGTATGGCCTAGTGTGGACCTAGAAATCATATTTTAGCTTATTTTAGTATATTTATCACTTCATTACACCAAATGACATAGAATTTCATATATAGGTCTGTGAGGTTGATACAGACACAGTTTGTCATTCATTACTCTGGACCACAGACGAGTATATTCTCTCATAGTTTTTATTATATAAAATTTATTATAATTCATGTACTTAGTGATGTTCTACTTGATTTCTGATATGATGGTACATGGATCGGTATGGTATGGATCTTCGTCATGAGATGTTGCTTTCCTGTTTACTGTGCAAGTTACCCTTACTGTGCAAGTTATTCTTGTCAAACGTGTCATAATTTGGATCCACTGTACTAGTCGGGGGTCAAAAAGTATTAGCCAGATGTGTGATCATACCATTACTGTGCAAGAGAAGTACTGTGAGTGTTAATCATAAACCCCACGTATTATTATTCAGGCCCTATCGTATTGTGCAAGTTCCCAAGCTGATCACATAACAACAATAATACATCAAGGCAGATAATAAGGATAGTTCCTTTCTGTCTATTTTATTTCCATTGAGATGTTCTCTATTGCTCTGTCTATTTATTTCTCTGCCATATAGTTGTGTTTATCCATTTTCCATATTGATATTGTTAGTTATGCTTCAGTTATTTATTTTTGTCTTGTATTGCACTCTCTATTTACTATTTTATAGTCTTTATCAATTAATTGGAACTACTATTGGGTTGTACTTCACTCCAATCCTGACTGGATATATTTTTCAGATGACGACTTAGAGGACTGGTGTCCGACATATTACGGACCACAGAAGGGAGTAGAGACCATGGGTCCTGACATTTATGAGTGATTACCGGAAGGACTATTCGGTGTCACTAGATACCTTAGTTTCATTATATAGCTTATATACTGGATATGTCTCTAGCTTAGACATTTGGCATGTTATATGTATTTGAGATTAATTGTGTTTGCTTGATAGACTATTTAAACTTGGATTTGGTTGTAGTGGTGAATTTGTGATTTCATTCTTCTATTTGATATCATGTCATTATCTTCCTCTAGTTTTATTGTGATTGAGTATTTATTTTTATATTATTATCATATTGTCCTTCTTTTGGAGTTGAGATATCATTGACAGGTTTATCTTAAATTATTTATGTGAGATTGCTAGTTAGATAGTCTAGACATATATAGCGTTCTTCCGTCGATGCTGTGGCATAGACTGGAAGTACCCACGTACTCGTGCCCCTATATTTGGTGCGTATTGTGACAATAGTCCATAAATGGGAGTCTCTAATCTTTTCCATTGGTATCTGCATCCACAAAGTGGTTTAGACTCAAGCATAAGTTGTTTCTTGGGCAGACCAGCTCTTGGCCCACTATTGTGACAAATAGTTGAGTTTTGATTGAAGTTGCTAAAGAGGCAGCATGGCCGGCTAGTTCATCCACCTCGATATTTTAAAGTCATGGTACATGTTCTACGAAGAACTCCGTAAAAGTGAAAACTATGTCAACGACCGCTTGGTCGTAAGGGAGTAAATCCTTGTGGCGAACCTCGTAGTCGCCACAGACTTGACTAACTATTAATTTGGAGTCACCATATGCTTCTTTGAAATCAACCTCCAATTGTTTAGCCAGTTGGAGCCCAATGATGAGAGTGTTGTACTCTGCCATATTGTTGCAACACGGCTCTGTAAGTGAGTATGCACGATGGATGACTAGGTCGTCGGTAGAGATCAACACTATCCTACTTTGTCGATGATATTTTCTTTGGGCGCTATTCTTGAAGTACCGTCGAAGAACATTCACCAAACTGATCCTACTATCATGACGGTGTTGGAGTCTAACACCTCGTCGAGGATTTCGTCATAAATGTTTGAAGTCTGCGGTACCGGATGAGCTGCTAGAAAGTCGGCCAATATTTGGCCTTTGACAGCCTTTTGATGGACGAATACCATGTCATAGGTTGACAATAGGATTGCCCATGTAGCTAGGCGAGAGTTGAGTACCCTGAGTTTGGTCATGAAGAATCTAAAAGGGTTCACTCGAGAGATCACATGGATGGTTTGCCCCATCAAGTAATGGCGGGTCTTTTGGACAACAAATACTAGAGCAAGATATTTTTTCTCGACCGGATTGTACCGATATTCTGCATTGATTATCGTTCTGCCAAGATAGTATATAGCTTCTCATAATCTTTATCGCTATTTGGGCAAGAAGAATGCTAAGAGAATAATCCAATGCCCGAACAGAAAGTAAGAAGGGCTTTCCCACGATAGGGGCCACCACACTGGGGGGTTCGTGAGATACTTCTTAATATCATCGAACACTTACTGACATTCTACCCTCCAATCAAAGGAAACTCCCTTCTTCATGAGCTGCGTAAAGGGTCGGCATCATCCAGAGAGATTGACTATGAATCTCCTAATGTATGCCAGTCTTCCGTAGAGACCAAGTAATTCTCGCAGGTTCTTTGGATGATGCATGTCCAGGATAGCCTTAGTCTTCTTTAGGTCAATATGAATACCCTTTGAAGTTAAGATAAAGCCAAGGAACTTTCTACTGGAGACTCCCAAGAATGACATGGTAGAGTTCATCTTAAGATGGTAGGCTCACATTGATAACGATTTCATCAACGTAACATTGTACTGTCTTGCTCAGATGGTCACGAAAGATGGTGCTCATAGCTCGTTAGTATGTAGCACCTGCATTCTTCAGATCAAGGGGCATCACCGTGTAATAGTACACCCCTAACAGTTTTCGAAATGACGTATGCTTCTCATCGTTTAGAAATATCTTGATCTGGTAGTAACCTGAGAACCCGTCCGTGAAGGATATATACTCGAAGCCACAAGTGTTATCAATCATCATGTGTGTAATAGGGGGAGGGAATTCGTCTTTTGGACAAGCCGCATTCAAATTACGAAATTTGATGCAGACTCAGATTTTATCATTCTTTTTGATAATGGGGACAATGTTAGTTACCCAATCTGGATATTGTTCTTCACGGATAAAGTTGTTCGCTATTAGCTTATTTACCTCCGCTTTAATGGTGTTCATAACATCTAGACATAATCGTCGTTGTTATTGCTTTACAGGCTTGATGTTCAATAGGATATTGAGTTTGTTTATCGCGATTTGCGGTTCCAAACCCGGCATATCTTCATATTTCTATGCGATAACGCCAAGATATTCCCTTACTAGCTGGACAATGGATTCATGCTCTTCTATCGAGAGATTTTTTGCTAATGAAGATGGGTTTGGGACCAACGTCGTCACCTGTAAACCCCCTCACCAAAAAAAGGTATTTTGTGTATATTTTGTATTTATTATAATTATTTTAGATTAGTTTAAATTGATTAAAGTTCAATTGTTGCATTAGGACACTTCACCGTGGTTTGGACATTAATAATATAGTATGATCCCAAAATCTACAACGCCCTTCGTAAGAGGTCACTAGTGTAACAACCGTAGTTTATTGTATTTAATATATATATATATATATATATATATATATATATATATATATATATATATATATATATATATATATATATATATATATATATATATATATATATATATATATAATTAATTTGTGATTATTTTTTAATCCAACCTTCTTCAATAAGCAACCCATAATTCCTATATGCCAAACTAGGTTACTTCCCACTTTTGTAGAATTTATTTATTTATTTATTTATTTATTACTATTTTAATCACATGGAATGAAATCAAATCTTATTCAATAATTAGTTATTGGATTAGCTATTGGCTATTTAATAACTAACAACCTAATTAGAAAACCTCATAATAAATAATTACCCATCCTAATCCTACCCCTCTTCTCAAACCCGCGACCCTCTCCCTCAAACGCGCGCACACCCTAAGCCGACCCCCTCTCTCTTTCTCTCTCTCTATCTCTCTCTCTCTCTCTCTCTCTCTCTCTCTCTCTCTATATATATATATATATATATATATATATATAGCTTCATAATATCTTCTTCTCATCTTTCCTCCACAAACCCTAACCCAATCTCCTCTACCAAAAACCTAAATTTTTCCCTACCATCTCTAAGCCACCGACCCCCATTCACGTGGACACCACAACCACCTCCTCCATCCAAGAACCCTAGCATCTCCTTCATTCTTCTTCTAGTAAGTTTCTTTAATCATTCTCTCCTTCCTTCTTCAATCTCTTCTTGATTTATAAATATATATATAGATTATATATATGTGTGATGATCTAAACTCCATTATTTTATTTTGAATAACTCATGCAACCCCTGAACCGTAATTTTGATGTTCAACTCAACACTTTTGTGTATACATGAAACCTTCTTAAAAAATCTCTTTAATTCTTGTTAATATATTCATATAGATGTCATTAATAAATAATATATTTAGTTTTTATAAATAATTCTAGATTTATTAAATTGTATTAAATTAGAGGTTGAGCATATTTTATGGATAATTTTGACCTAGTTTTGATGTATGCATGTTGGAGACCCTTGGACCTTGTTAGGACTTGATCATAGATAGAAAACCCTAAAAAATTTCTTGATAAACGATTATTTTTCCAAAAATTATATATTCTGATTTTTTATTAAATAAATATTATTTTATTGTCAGATTACCTATGTACCACCCCTTTTGTATGCATACTAGCAAGTTTGGTTGCCAATCCTAATAGGATCAACTTGTAGATGGTAAAATCCTAATTATTTTTATATAGATAAAAGAAATAGTATTTCTTGTATTTAATACTATTTTTTACCAAATATATTCCGATTTATTTTTATTTATAAAAATTAGAATTTTAGGTGTTTTATGTAACAAGTTGACCTAGTTTTGACAAAATATGACCCCGTCAATGTTAAACTTAAACCCCGACAAAAAATCCTTATTTAGTATTTAAAAATTATATTATTATGTTTTAATTATTTGTTAAAAATTAATTTTTGGTGACTAGTAGGCAAGCCGCTGTGACCTAGTTTTGGTTTCTACTTAGTTTTGGACTTATTGAATTTATAGGAGATGACCTATCACTAAAAATCATATTTTCTAATAAAATCCCAGAATTAATAGTTTTAATAATTAATAATTTAAAAATAGTTTTTTGCAATGTTAATGGTTAGTAATATTTTGGCGTGTAGTTACTTGCATGTGCAACCAACGTAGGATTAATAACTAGTTAATAACTTAATTTGACTGGTAGAATAAGAGTCTAATTAGTGTCATAATCAATTGGTAGGTGTTCGAGACGTTCATGTGGATAGCTCCGGACTATACTTGTTGTGCTCGTAGCTTGGCTTGGAAGGCAAGTACACATTGCTTGATTGTATTGTCAGTTTATATTACGCCTAGTTTTTATTTGTTAGTTGTGTGCACGCGTCTTAGAGTTGCAGACTTATCCAGTATATTGTGAAGATACGAGGTATCTTCTGACCTGACACATGGTATGGTGGTCCAACCCTTGTCCTTGTTTGGTTGTGGGGTTGGATTATTGTGAAGGTACGAGGTATCTTCCTATCTGATACTGTTTCAAATACGTTCACTGTCTGAGTGAGTGAGTAAATAGACTAGCGTATTGACTGGCCATCGATACGTGAGTTTGCGTCTTGTATTAGTAGTTGGTGTTAGTTGAGTTCTATATTTTTATTGACGTTATTGCATTATGTCTGCACCGCGTATATAGGTCGGATAGTTCATTGGGAGGGAATAATCTGCTAGTGAGTGTATGGGATTTCTGTTTCTTACTGTACTGTGAAAATGATGCAACTTTGTAACCCCCGAGTTCTGCGGAACACCTGGTGGGACGACTGTTCTTCTATTTTTCTCCCTCATGTGCCACTAGAGATGTCTCAAGTGCATTTCACACAGATGGTTAGTTACCCTATTTATTGTTTACTGCTTTATCTTCATGCATGTCGATTTTTTGTGTACTTGTTATGTCCCTCTGAGAAATTGGCACACTTTCTAGGTATAGAAGATCATGACTGTTTGTAGAAGCACGGATCAGGACTTGCTACTTCTTTCTCTTTCGAGGAGGTCTTCCCTTCAAGATTCTTGATCACTAGAAGATGCACTTATTTTGTTGTCTTTCATATCGTAGTTGGTAGTAGATTTGTCTCCACCCGACTACTAGTTCTTCTCGACTATTTTCATACTTGGTTAATTGTCATATTTGGTTATTTATTACTAATTGGTTTTGTAGAAGAGATTAGTATTGCCTATGACTAGTGAGATTATATACCACTTGTGAATTATTATTCATAAAATATTATATGTATGTGCATGGTTTTCATATATTGGAGTTGAAATATACATACGGCTGGCATGCTTACGTTTCCTAATCCTACGTATTTTTGGACTAGGACGTGACATCACCCAAATCAACTTGTACAAATTTGTCCTTAGTAACAGGTTCCCGCTGCTCGAACCATAATTTTTATAGAGTTTCCAGCTTTTGAGCCCACAGATCCACTTCAAATAATTCAATAGTGTACTCATCATCTTTTTTGGGTTTGCTGATACCATGTTGGTAGACAACGTTTGTTTAAGCACATCTCCGATGATGTTGTCGGAGTCCTAAGCAGAAGACTGTGAAGAGTGAGATTATTTTTCATCTTCCTTTCCTGAGTCTTCAAAAGTTGTAGGAGGTATGACATATCCCAAATCATGACTGGTTTCGTTGGTAGTATGTCTCGAGCTTGCCCTTTGGGGCAAAGTGATTTAGTGGTAAGCGTCATCCCTTGCCGTAGTTCAGGCCCTGGTCACTTTTCAGGTCATATCCTATTTTTTGGAGAATACACTTAGTCTGTATGCTATAGCGGTAAAGTTGTATTCTACTGCTTTTCAGTTCTGGCTCTTCTAAGACGAAGTCCCGGCAACTTTAAACCTTCCCAAAAATGATAAGTTTGTCCTCTTTCTTCCTTGCAGGGATGACGAAAAAAGGGTCTTGGCTAAGGAGGATTCGGTTTACTATGTGGTCTACAACAACATGCATATGCTGGTGTAAACCTAGACCATACTCCAAAGAATATGTGGCACCCCAGTGCGCAATAACAGCACAACTCAATGAGAGGTCTTTATTGAGGAAGTATGATATTTCCTGCAAAGGGATTATGTCATCGACGAATGGTACATTGGTAAATGTCACGACGTACTCTTCCAGTTTATCTTCTTCGATTGTTGTCAGTGACGCTAAAAGTGTTGGAGTTTTTCGGTGGATCTTGACTACCAGCTGCCCCGAGGTTTTCTCGGCAAGGGGATTCTTGTCTGGTATGCGTCTCTGTCATTGGGGCTTGACTACCTTGGATTCAGGTGCCCTCCTTTGAAGCTTGACTACGAGGGGAGTAGCTATTTGGGTTGGGCGTCCTCTGAGACAGACCCTTAGGGGATCGCACAAATTTGTAATAGTGTCAGCTTTATCATCGCCATCATTATCTCCTTCGTCTTGGTGAATTTGCTTGCACAAGATTTAGTCAGAGTAGTACGCTTCGAACCCTTTGAAATGATCTATGTCGGAGAATTCTATCTTGACCATGCCGTCTTCGCAAACGTATTTTAAGTACTTTTTGAGAGTAGATGGGACAATCATATACTCATGCATTCACGGACGTCCTAGCAGGACATTGTAGGATATATCTACGTCGTTAACATAGAAAGTCACCTCTGTTCGAAGATCGCCAATTTAATACTTCAGACAAATCTTGCCTAGCAGGTAGCTTCTCCCGGCGTTGACGCCGCTGATAGTTGTATTGGTGCCTGCCATCCGATGCATCGAAATCTCTAAAGTTTGTAGAAGGCTTCGTGGGATAATGTTGAGAGATGATTCGGGATTGATATGCCTCTGGTACACCTTAATAGCTCTGATATATCCTGTGTAATACAGGGATGATCATGCATATTATTCTTTAGCAACAAGTCCTGTTGAGAGAATGTGATATTCAAGATCGCCTCCATCAAACTGTTGCAGTGAGGGGATGCGATGGGATTCTCGGCCGGTGGCTTGACTTGGGCAAGATAAGAGTTGGTGTTATGCAATGCTTCACTTAGAGCATCACTAGTCTTTTTGGAAAGACGGAGGAGCTCAAAGAGTGACAACTTAGCAAGAGTGTTGGCCAGCTATGCCAAAATATCAAATTTGTAAGGCTTCTTCAGCCCTTGTGTTGTGTCTTTTCGCAGAGGTTGATCGAAACGAGTCTCCTTCTGCTTTTGTTTATCCGCTGCAGGAAACTGGGATGTACCCGGATCAGATATAGCGGGTGCCGCCGGCATGGCAACCGGCGGTGTAACAATCGGAGTTGTATTGTTGTCGGGACCATTGTAGTCGTGTTGATAAGATAGGCCTTCGTCTGTTGACGGGGAGACCATGTGACAGGATGTAACCTCCCCTATTTTTTATAATTTTTTTATAATTATAAATAGGAACTTGTCGTAACGAGACGTATACTAATAATAACAACAATAATTAGAATATACTTGTAATCTAGTGAGAATTTTGTTTCTAAAATACTACGTATAGTTTTGTAAGAATAATAATGTAACTCTAAGGTTCATATAGCTCATGGATACTCGTACTAGGACTTACAACCATTTTAGGCTATTTTGGAATTTCTTTGATTTTCTAGAATTTTTGGATAATTAAAACTTAGAAAATATAATTTTCTACGGCTTCCATGATTTACTGTGAGACCAAACTTGCATATTTTTCTACCAAATATTTATGTTAGGATTAAAATACTTTAGTAATTATAGTAGAATAACTAATTTATTTTTTCCATTTATTTTCTGTAATTTATTTAAATTTTTTTAGAATTTATTTGGATTTATTTGGTTTTAAAATAGGCTAATAACTAATTTTCTAAGACTTTTAGAATTTATTGTGCAAGCCAATGAAAATAGAATGTACACAAGTAATTTCTAGAGTTTATAATATTATTATATATTTTCTAGAAATTTTTTTAGAATTTTCGGAATATGTTTAATATATATTTTGAGTTAAATAGATAAAACTAATTTTTAGAGCTTCTAATAATTATAGTAGAAAACCTATGAAGATAAAACTGTCCCAAGTATTTTTCTAGGGTTTGTGGGTTAAAAATATATTTTATATATTTTTTATGATTAATTTTAATATTTATTTTGAGTTATTTAGATTTAAAATAACTTAAATAATTTTTGGATAAACGCAAATAAAAAACAAATAATATAAACAAATTACCCAACCAGATTCTAACATGTTTTCAGTATATTCCTTTTTTTTAGCTGCTGACCACACGCACACACACACACACACACACACACAATATATATATATATATATAGCCCTAATCATCCGATTATTTAAGGGGAGAGAGAGAGATTAAGGAGGATTGTCATCTAGGATTCTTCAATCTTCCAGAAGCTATTACGGATAGCTTCGGAATCCAAAAGCATCACAATTTTTTACGTTAGAACCGTGTTGAGGTTAGTTTCAGGATATATATAATTTGTTTAACAAAATTCTGAATATTAAATTCTATAAAATTCGTAGAGGACAGCTTGTCCTAAAATAGATGTATTACGATATTTTTATAATTTCGGGAGAACCAGGAATCCGAATCATGAACCGTTTAAATTTTTGGAAATCTAACATCCAGACATCGTCATATGTTTTTTTTTAAATTTAATTCGAATGATTACAGTGCTTTTAATTCTGTAGAATTTTTAGGTTAGCAATCAACCACTATTGCGTAATACAATTTTGTATGTGCAATAATTTCCAAACGATTATGAATCCGGACAAGCCATAAATTCTAGTGTACTTGTGATGTTGAAATATACAGGAATTCATAAACAAAATTTAAGTTTGTGTCGATTGAATTTTCAGTCAAAGGATTGCCTCAATTTGCGTGCCACAGGTCCCGAATTTCTTAAAAAATAAATATATTAGTTATTAATTCCATAAATTACTAAAATTCATGTATTAATAATTAAAATAGTATTTTAAGATGATTTATTCAGAATTAAATAGATTAGAATAGAAACTGATTCAACCACTCTTGTAGAATCTAATTTGTTTAATTTATGTAACGGGGTAGATTGGACGACGTCTTGAGTTACAACCATCCTTTTTCGGAGCAGAAAAGTATATATTGCCCTACTACAATATTTTCGTGATTGTCCAATTTTCTTATATTTGGTAGTAGAGCGATCTATCTTGTTGACACATATTTGGACACGAAAAGTTGAATGCATAAAATTTGAGTATGTGTATTATTACCTGAATAGTTGTGATTAGATTCTTAATTCATTTCTCCCTCGGTTTAACATGAGTATATGGTTTATAATAGATTTCCAGTTGAATTAGACTCGACTTATAGATACATTGGGTGGGGAGAACATGCATTAGATGCTTGTGCATGAAGGACCGTAAAGCAACTCTAGTAGGGGGTGAATAGAGTGCAGGGGAATAATCCACCCAATTAAAAATTCAGCATAGTGAAGGATGAAAATAACTAGCTGTGTATATGCAATATAATAAAGTAAGAGGAAGAGAGAGCAAACGCAAACACCGCGATGTATACTGGTTTTCCTCTGAGAGGACTAGTCCAGTCCTGAGAACTCAAGCTCAGAGTTTTATCCACTATAATCACCAATAGTGAATCACAAGATTTGATCCGAAGGCTTGCCACTTCTTTACACCATGAGATTTGATCCGAAGTCTCACAACTTCACACACCACGAGTTCTGATCCGAAGGCTCGCAACTTCACAAAGAACATAGGCTTGATGAACCAAGCTCTTTACAACTCTGTAGACTTCTAGACCGAGACCGCACTTGGCACGAGGAAGGCTAGGAGTTGATCTTGGAGATAAAAAATTTTAGGCTCTGAGGGTTTACTCACTATAGGATAGAAAAATTAAGAATGGTTTTGTGAGAAGGAATGTAGAAATCTAATCCTATTTATAGTGTATTGGTGAGCAGAATTCGGCCAAAATTCGGATGGGGTTTAATTCAAATTTTTGAACGTTGGGCCAGGAAATCAGGGATATCACAACTGTACTGATTTAATACCAAAGTGGTAACCTAGTTTGGTCCTTGTTCGGCCCGAATTTGGTCCAAATTTTGTTGTCTATTTTGGTAAGGTTTAGGTTGAATGTAGATTGATTTGATGATAGGTTCATGGATTTATTTGAGTGAACTTGGGTTATGCCAGTACGACTCGATGTACAGAAGTCCTAGACTAAAATAAAATATAAAATTACATATAAAAACCATGATGCCAAACTTCTGAAATATCTGCTAACTTGAAGATGCTTTTTTTCTTGACGGCAGTTGTCGAAAGATAACCTGATCTGGAAATATGAATACCTTTCAGGAGCTTCACCCCCGAACCCCCGGGTGCGAGGCTCCAGAAAAGTCGTAGGCGTTTGGACAAATTATTCTGGTATAATGCCGTCTTTGGCTCATCGTCATATAGCATAAATCCATTGCTGATCTTGCTTATTGCTTTCTGTAAGTACATGTTATAGAACAAAAAAAATACGAAAGCAAATATTACATATCTGGACAATGTTGAGTTAAGTAGAAGATACTATAGTGATTGATCGATTACCATAATGCTAAACTTAATCGATTAGCCATATTAAAAAACTCAACATAAATATTGGGCCAACAATCTCCCTATTTTTTATTATGGCAAATCGGTTAAGTTTAAGACATATATAATCGATGCATATATCAAAATTAATAAGCAAAAATTACTATACGTATACTACTTAAACATATACTTACACACTTAAACTTACTTCTCCCCAGTTGACATGATTAAAAAGAAGCTCCCCCGTAATAGAAAACAACTGATATTACCGAAGCTTGTACTTGTGCATAAGCTCCTCCGTAGTACATGAGATGTTGGCGAATATGCACATATTTGACATATTTCTTCTCCTTAGTCAAAATATAAAGTTTATGGCTCCCCCGCAAACGAAGAATATATCATGAAGACAAGGTGAGTAACATAAAGTATACAATATAATCATGTGGTAAATTAGGAGTAAGTAGCTAGAATATCACTATATGTATAATAATGACATGCATACCATAACCATATACTTACCAATTAGAAACTAGATACCAATTGTAGGAAACTAGATGCAGTATATTAATATTGAAACATTGGGTAACAATAATACAAGAGAAGCATAAATAAATATACACATTTAGTCATATACAAGAGATAATTAAACAGCTTCTCTCTATGTCATTATAACTAGTCAAAGTCTAAACTCAAATTAAAACTAAGCGGCATAGTTTTGAAACAATTAGAAAAATCAAGTAGTGTTTACTAAAAGTCATTGTGTTATAGTCTATACTAAAAGTTGTCAGCTCTAAGTCAAAAGTAGGACTTAGATTCATAGCTGTATTATGAAAGCAATTATAAATAGACCTTAATAAATTATTCAATAAAATATTGATCATCTTGGGTAAGCTGTAGGGGACGTATCCCAGCTAGCGGTGGTCCGAAGACACTTAAGTACCGTATCGCTTAGGCTATTTACACATTTTTGACAGTCCTTTCTGCTTATAACCAAAAGTAATATTAAATTTAAAGAACTTAGATTTAATAAGTATATATGCTAATTATAACATCATACAAAATTGAAATATATAATCCTAATTCTTGGCGAATAAAGTTTACTAAAAGATATAAAGCATGCATGGACAATTGTGTCATACTAATAGAAAGTAAATAACTCTATAGTGTGAACTAATCAATAACTAGCCATGAATCAAAAGAGAATTAAACTAATCATACTAGTTTCATATATCTCATATTGATTTAAAAATAAATGACAACTAATGGATATCAATAAGAGATAGTAGTAAAACATTAATTAAAAACATTCTAGATTCTATAATTGTAGCCATTTAGGAAGAAACATTTAATAAGATACCAAGGTGGCTTAAGTAGCCATACTTATGTTGGTGCAATTGCTTGGAAGATGACCTTTGTAGCTTTGCAATCGCCAATATTTTTCTCGGCGCTAAATCTCTACATAAAGTATTCCACCAACATCATTAGGCAGAGTCTTTGGTATCCAAGATTTGGATCCATATTTGTTAGCTTTGGGAACCCACTTATATATATTCATATCAACCAATTTTTTAGCCTTGCATTGATGTAAAATATGTCCTTTTAAACCACAATAACGATATATAGCATAAGCATTTGTGTTAAGTATAGAATGATGAGTATGTGAAGTGGTATGACGTATCTTGTATGGATATTTGTAATAAAATACATGATTATGTGAAGTATGTTGTGTTCTACATGCATGATAGTATGGAGCATTTAGTTTTCTTGCTGGTGTCTTGTTGTGAATGTTCTTTTGTTTAGCCACGTATCTCGTGTTAGACTGAGTAGTAGGTTGTATGACTTGCTTTCCTAATCTAATCTCTAACTTTTTAGAGGTGGTATATAAATCATCATATTTAGAAGTAAGAGCATCAATTCTAAGTGAGGCATTAGAGTACTTCTCCTCTCTTTTTCCAAATCCTCCTTAAGTTTAGCATTTTCTTGATTAATTTTATCAAAGCAGTCAAGTGCTTCTTGTAAGCTAAGCTTAAGTTTGGAGATATCATCATAGTCATCAGGAGAGGAATTGTCTTAAGCTTTATTTAGCAAACAAGTAAGCTTTTCATTCTCAAGCACATAAGATTTAATATATTTTCTGGTTTGCTTATACTAATCCCTAAGATTCTTGTGATCTTCAAATAAATCATTAAAAGCATCAGATAATTCATCATAAGAAAATACTTTAAGTAAAGGATTATCTTTTACCTCGTTAGTGAATGCCGTTAAGCATACATTTACAGCATGTCGAGGGCTTTCTTCTTCCGAATCGCTAGATTCACTTTCACACCAGATGCTTGTATTTGTATATTTACGAGATAAAGATTCTCCTTTGTTTGATCGTTCATATTGATTCTTCCTTTTTGCTTTGGAGCAATCTTTTATCATGTGGCTTGGACTTCTGCAGTTGTAGCAAATTGGTTATTCTTCAAGATCTTTTTTTTTGGTTTGATTTCACAAACTTCAAGAATTGTTTGATGAAGTTCCTAGAAATTTTAGCCAGATCCTCATTGTCTGAATTATCGTCGATTTCTTCATATTCAGAGGCATCGTCAGAGGATCTTTTGTAATGCTCCTTTAATGTGATGGCCTTCTTTTTGGGAGTTGACTCTTCAAATTCTTCGAGGTCTAGCTCGCGAGTCATCATCTTTCCCATTAGTGTCTCAAGAGTCATGACGGTGAGGTCATTCCCTTCAATGATTGCAGTGGCCTTGGATTCCAATTCTTAGTAAGTCCTCTGAGTACTTTGCATATGTTTTCATGGTTGCTGTACACTTCTTGCCAAGAGAGGATAGAGGGTTGACAATATCGAGGAATCTTGTAAATGTTTGAGTGATCGTCTCATTCTGCTTCATCTTGAATGCTTTATATTCTTGTGTCAGTCGACTTATTTTGATTCTTTCACTTATGAGGTTCCTTCGTGAGTGACCTTAATAAGTTTCCAAACTTTGTATGAAGTTCAACAAGTGGAGACCCTGTTAAATTCAGTTCGGTCTACAACACAGAATAGAGCGTTAAAAGCTTTAACATCAAGACTAGCATATTTTTTTAGTGTCTGTGTACTTATCATGAGATTTCTCTTCAAGGTTACCATCTAAGACTATTCTAGGTGGCTTCTTGTATCCTTCTACTACTATAGCCCAAAGGTAAAAATCAAGTGACTTTAAGTAGAAACTCATACGTGTCTTCCAGTACGTGTAGTTAGTACCATCAAATAGGGGTGACCTATTTGTGGACAGGCCTTCACCATTGTTGGTATGGATAGATCAAACAGTTTCCACAAGTCTCTTAGGATGTTAAGCCAAATATCAAGAGAACTAGCTCTGATATCAATTGAAGGAGCAATTAGGATCAGAAACTAAATAAGAGACTACCGACTTTGCTACCAATTGAAGGACCGTAAAGCAACTCTAGAGGGGGGTGAATAGAGTGCAGCGAAATAATCTACCTAATTGAAAATTAAGCAGAATGATTGCAGTAAATAGCTAGCAGTGTATATGCAATATAATAAAGTTAGAGGAAGAGAGAGCAAACGTAAACACCGCGATGTATACTGGTTTTTCTCTGAGAGGACTAGTCCAATCCCGAGAACTCAGGCTCGAAGTTTTATCCACAATAATTACCAATAGTGAATCACAAGCTTTGATCCGAAGGCTTGCCACTTCTTTGAACTACGAGATTTGATTCGAAGTCTCACAACTTCACACACCTCGAGTTTTGATCCGAAGTCTCGTAACTTCACACAGAACAGGGGCTTGATGGGCTCTTTACAAATCTGTAGACTTCTAGATCGAGATAGCACTTGGCACTAGGAAGGCTAGGAATTGAGCTTGGAGATAAGAAAGTTTAGGCTATGATAGTTTACTCACTATAGGATAGAAAGATTGAGAATGGTTGAGTGAGTAGGAATGTGAAAATCCAATCCTATTTAGAGTATATTGGTGAGTAAAATTCGGCCAAAATTCGGATGGGATTTAATTCAAATTTTTGAATGTTGGGGCAAAAAAATTAGGGATATCACAACTATACTGATTTTATACCAAAGTAGTATCCGAGTTTGGTCTGAGTTTGTCCCAAATTTGGTCCAAATTCTGTTGTCTATCTGGTAAGGTTTGGGTTGAATATAGACTGATTTATGGATAGGTTCATAGGTTTATTTGAGTGGACTTGGGTTATGCCAGTACGACTTGATGTACACAAGTCCTAGACTCAAATAAAATATAATATTATATATGAAAACCATGAGCACTGATGACTTAAAACTTCTTAAACATCTGCTGACTTGAAGATGCTTTTTTCGTTGTCGGTAGTTGTCCAAAAATAACAAGATCTGGTTATCTGAATACCTTTCAGGGGCTTCGCCCCTGAACCAAGAGGGGCGCTGCCCCCTCGACCCCTGTCCGCTAACCGGGAAGCGGAACCCCCGGATGCTAGGTTCCAGATAAGTCGTAGGCAGTTGGACAAAATCTTCTAGTATAACGCCGTCTTTGGCTCATCGTCATATAGCATATGTACATTGATGATCTTGCTTGTTACTTTCTGCAAGTACATGTTAAACGAACAAGAAAATATACAGAAGTAAATATTATATATCTAGACAATGCTGACTTTAAGTAGAAGATACTATAGTGATTGATCGATTAGCATAATGTTAAACTTAATCGATTAGCCATATTCAAAAACTCAACATAAATATTGGGCCAACAGGAAAATATGGTGTTGTTTTTGTGTCAATTTTTGCTAGTGCCTCATTTTACCCTACTCAGTATTTTGCTAGTGACTCACTTGAGCGCTATTCGTGTACTCGTGGTCAGTCTGCCCTTGCGTTGAATGTTGTCCTCGATTGCATGAGCACATAGAATGGTTAACAGTGCCACCCCATTTTATATTTCTCTGTCTATATTCATTTATGAGATATTGTAGATAGTGGCATGTTAATTTCTTGTGTACTTATTATGTCCCTCTGAGGACATGTTACCCTTTCCAGGTATAGAAGATCATGACTATTGGCATGAGCACGGATAAAGACTTGATACTTCTTTTGTTGTCTTTCATATCCTACGTATTGGCATAAGGTATTCCCATCGTGCCTCTTTAATCATAAAATAATGTACTTATTTTGTTGTCTTTCATATCCTAGTTGGTAGTGGATTTGTCTCCACCTGACTATTATTCTCGTACTTTTCAGACTTGATAATTATGATCTATTGGATTAGTTTATATTTATTGACTTGTGTTGTGGATGAGATTAGTTGCTTGTGACTTATGTTGACATTATATACCACTTGTGAATTATTATTCATAAAACAACGTACGTATGTGTTATGGTTTCCATATATTTGAGTTGCCATATACATATGGCTGGCATGCTTACGTATTCATAGTCCTACGTATTTTGGGTCTGGGGCATGACATATTTTTGTGGTGGCCCATGCAGGTCCAGAGAATATTGTCTCGGTTACGTTACTATACCGTGCAAGCCTGCATATAGGATTAGAATATATGATCTCATCCACTTATTTAATCATCCCCTGTCACGACCGGCACCCGGTATAGGGGCACGAGAGCGTGGGTACGTCCAGCCTACGCCGCAACATCGGCGGTAGAACGCTGTCTAGGTCACAATGCTATCTAATCATTCTCACACGAGTATCCAACTCCATAAGGAGACACAGATAGCACAATATCATATGAACAATACTCAATTACATAGCTAAAGCACGATAAGATATCAAAGAAATAAATAAACCAAATTGCAACACAAGTCTAAATAGAATAATCTAACTCAATAATAATATCCAAGTCTCAACAAGGTATGCCGGAGACAAATCCGGTACCATAAACTGCTAATAGAAACTAACTAAATAACTATTGATCCCGGCTAGACCTCCCGGAATCACACCTGGCTACAAGGTCCAAGTCAGCAGCTACTCTCCCTGTGGTCCATAAAATGTCGGACACCCGTCCTCTAAGGTGTAGTCTGGAAAAATATTTCCAGTCAGGATGGAGCAAAGTACATCTCTAACAGCAGTTCTACATCAATGATATAAACTATGTAGCAGTAAATAGATAGAAATATAAAGATGCATATATATGTACGAGAGATATACAATAAAGGAAATACTGTAAATAAATGCGGGAAGAAACAATATGTTAATGAAGAACAATACTATGACTAAGTGTGTGAATACTAGCTTTAACATGTGATCGGCTTGGGAACTTGTACACGAGTACTGGCCTGGCTAGTCATACGTGCGGTGTATGACCAACACTAACATGTGAACGAGACTTGTACATGAAGGGTATGATCACATATCTACATTAAAATACTCTCCACCCCGACTGGTATAGTAGATCCAACCATGGTACGCTATGGCACGGGATTCTCTAGGAAGGTAGCAAGTCTTCCCGAGAATCAGTGTCTGTATATGCACAAGATAAACAATAAAATAAGACTTGTACAAGATACACCATGAACAAGGAATAACATCTCATGACGGGATCCGGATATACCAATCCGTGTAACCATCGTGTCAAGAAATATGGATATTTACACTAAATACAATGAACATAGAGAATATCATAGATAAGAAACTATCAAAGAATGTACTCGCCTGTGGTCCTTTGTTGGTATGAATCAGAGTCCAAGTCACAGTCCAAACAACCTATGTATTACAATTTTACCATGTCAAAATATAATTTATTTTAATTTATTTAATTCTGGAATAATTACTCTAAAATCTTATTTTAATCTTATTATTCTGACTTTCAGGCCAAATCCTAGTTTTGCCCAAAAGAAACAAAATTTTTAACGATTCGAAACTCATGGCACGCAAATCGAGGCGATCTATTGACCGAAAAGTCAACCGACACAAACTCGACTTTCATGCATGATTCCCTATAAATTTCATCATCAAAAACATGCTGGAATTTACGGCTCATCCGAATTCAAATTCGTTTGGGAATTATGGCACATACAAATTTCGTATCGTGCACCAATGGTTAAATTCTAACCTAGAAGTTCTACAGAATTAACAGTATATGAATACTTCGAAATAAATTCTGGGAAAAACATATGTCAATGATCTCGATATTAGCTTTCCGAAACTTTAAACGGTTCTTGATTCTGATTCCTGGTTCTCCCGGAATCGCGAAAATATTGAAATACATCTATTTTCGGACATGCTGTGCTCTACGAATTTTTCAGAATTTAATACTAATAATTTCATAAAACAAATTATATAATCAGAAATCTAACCTCAATATATTTCTAACGCAAGAAATTAGGCCTCGTTTGGAGTCCGGAGCTATGCGCAATGGCTCGTGGAAGATGAAGGAACCCTAGACGACAATTCTCTAAAATCTCTCTCTCTAATAAATGGGATAATTAGGGTTATAATAATATATATATATAGGGATGTACCTGTGGCTGAATAGATATTTATAGGCTGACACATGTCAGAATCTGATTGGATGGTTTTGGTTATATTATTTATTTTTGATTTGCCTTTATCAAAACATTGTTTAAGTCGTTTTAAATCCAAATAACTCCAAATAAATATTAAAATTATTCATAAAAATTTGAAAAAATTACAGAAAATATATTTTGAATCCAAAAATCCTAGAAAAATATTTGGGACAATTTTATATTCATAGGTTTTCTACTATAATTAGGAGAAGCTCTAAACATTAGTTTTACATATTTAAATAAAAATAAATATTAAATAAATTCTAAATTTTTTGAAATAATTCCAGAAAATATATAATAATATTATAAACCCTAGAAAATAACGTGGGTCCATTCTATATTCCTAGGATTGCACAATAAATTCTATAAGTCCTACAAATTAGTTATTAGTCTAAATAACTCCCAATAAATACTAAAAATACTCAGAAAATTCCCAGAAAATTCTACAAAATATATTTGACTATTTAGAACCTAAAATAAAAGTTTGGGATATTTTTATTTAAGTTTGGACATAAAATAAATTCATGAAAGTCCTAGAAAATTAGTGTTACTAGTTTTTAATTAACTAAAAATTATGAAAAAACCTCAATAGTCCAAAATTTACCTAATAACAACATTTAAGCATGAATTTCAGGATACGGAGGTTACAAGTCTACCCACCTAAAAAAAATTTGTCCTTGAAATTTAAAATCCTCAATTATTTTATTTATTTATTACCATCAAAAAATTCTATAAATATCATATCCCTAAAAATCTTCAAATATAAAATCAAATTCCATTCTTATCATAATCTCCTCCAAAATTTTAAGTTAATAACGAAATACAAGAATTTAATATTCAATCCTCTAATTAAAATCCAATCAATGCATATTTATAAATTTTAAAAATCGCATCACAAAAATTTAAATTCAAACACTAATCCATTAATGATCTTACTCCTCTAATTTAAATCCAATCAATGCATATTATAAAATTGAATCTCATCCCAAAATTTGAATTCAACACTAATCCATTTGTGTTCTTATTCCTCGATTTTTTTCCACAGTACTCAACGATGTAATACTTATGAAACCTCCAACACAATATTCAAAATATAAGTTCATAACTTGCAGTCTAATAAATATATTGATAGCCTTCTTAAATTCCTCAAAATTTAATAATAAATTCAATCATTTCATAATCTTCATAAAAATCAATAATTTAACAAAATTTTCAATTCTGCCATATTAAATTTCCAACTCTTTATTTAATTTAATATTTCTCCTCGAAATTTAAGGCACCTTGTCTTTCTTTGTCAAGTCATAATCTCTTCGTTAATCTTTACTATAGTCAAATCCTCAATAATCAAAGTCAAAAAGAATTCTACCTACAATCATACAACATGCAATCTAAGAAAAATATGTATGGTTATGGTCACTTTTGTTATGGTATTGCAGTCTCTGTCAGGGTGAACTATTAACTATATTCTAATAAGAAAATTACTCGGTACTAAAAATACTCAGAAAATTCCCAAGAAATTCTAAAAAATATATTTGACTATTTAGAACCTAAAATAAAAGTTTGGGATATTTTTATTTAAGTTTGGACATAAAATAAATTCTTAAAAGTCCTAGAAAATTAGTGTTACTAGTTTTTAATTAACTAAAAATTATGAAAAAATCTCAATAGTCCCAAATTAACCTAATAATAACATTTAAGCATGAATTTCAGGATACGGAGGTTACATCCCCCTTGATTTCATTTTGAATTCTTATCTGACAACTTGAATTGAATCTTTCTTGATTATTTCGCTACGAAACTCGTATCTTCTCTTTCGTGCTTAATAAATGTTAGAAAGATGACTTGTATAAGGTATATATACTCCATTGGTCAATCATAATCTAGCATCCCATAGTCCTTATGACCAACTAATAAAGTATAATTGAATGATATTAAATATATGCTAGTGTAAGAAGATAGTGTTTATCTTGAGTGTAGAGTTTTAGAGGTCCATACCCTATTTGGTCGATTAAAGATTTAGATAAGAAGTTTATATGGCAACGGTAGCGTCCCAAACACCGAGCGAGTCTTAGATTCTTGATGAACTTGGATTATTTTGTACCTTCCTTCATCATAATCCCGCATGCTTATAATTTAGACTATCTTGACTTATGCTACTATTATAGTCTAGGTTTGCAAGCTTATTCTTTTATCGAGCTTTTTTATGACACATGTGTTATTGGGCACCCACTAATACATTATCTAACTAGAATCATTGTATTATGGTCTGATCAACCTTAGTGTACTTGATTCTCTCTTCATATGACTATTTTGCGTGGATTGAGATATAGTTGACTTAACTTATTAGACGAATATACTTGTCTACTAGACAAGTCGGAGCATATCGTATTGGTTACGTAACTATATTGATACGAGCCTGTGAAAAAGAATAGACCAAGATAGGATCTTAATCCACAACCGATTTAGTAAAATTCCTCTTTGAATTCGATTATCTCGCTTGGCCTTCGCAATTATACTCGCTCATTTCCCTTGACATCACTATCATTTTTTTTCGTCTTTCCCTATTTCAGAAGTACGAACGCTCGTGCTTGATGGAAGTTTGACACATAGATAGTACTAGATATATACCCCATTATGACACAAAATTTTAGAATTATAGATAGATATAGAATTATAAATATATATGGTGACTTAGCAGCTATAAGTAAAGGTTAGTATTTTAACTAGATGGCATACCCATAAAATAAGTAGATGACACGAGTAGCAGTAGTAGTATTCTCTATCCTATCAACACCTCGTCCCCTTTGATTACTAATCTTCTCTATCGTATTTCTCGCATCCTCGATTCCATGTACAAGTTCTCTGTGTACTAAACTTATTTATGCCATATTACCTCACTTAATGCTGACCAGACTGACCCTTAGAATTTAATATATGAGTTACATCTTTTTCTTTTCAAGTTTGAAGTAAGATAATTCATACTTGACCCTTCACTACCATATTGTCTTCCCTTATTCTTAAACTGTGCCTTATTTTTAATTTCAAGAACGAAATTCTTATAAGTTGGGTAGAATGTAACCTCCCCTATTATTTTAGATTTTTTTTTATAATTATAAATAGGAACTTGTCGTAACGAGAAGAAATAATAGTATCGTATGTTAATAATAACAATAATAATTAGAATACACTTGTAATCTTGTAAAATTTTTATTTTTGAAATACTACGTATAGTTTTATAGGAATAATAACGTAACTCTAAGATTCATATAGCTCATGAATACTCATACTAGGACTTACAATCATTTTTAGGCTATTTTGGAATTTCTTGAATTTTTCTAGAATTTTTGGATAATTAAAACCTAGAAAACATAATTTTTTAGTGCTTCCATGATTTACTGTGAGACCATACTTATATTTTTTGTAGCAAAAATTTACTTTAGAATTAAAATACTTAAATATATTTTTTATAATTTGTTTGAAATTTTTTGGAATTTATTTGAATTTATTTGGTTTTAAAATAGGCTAATAACTAATTTTCTTGGACTTCTAGAATATATTGTGCAAGCCAATGAACAAAGAATGTTCCCAAGTATTTTTTTAGGGTTTATAATAGTATTATATATTTTCTTAATTTTTTTTAGAATTTTCGGAATATGTTTAATATTTATTTTGAGTTAAATAGGTAAAAGTAATTTTTAGATCTTCTAGTAATTATAGTAGAAAACCTATGAACATAAAACTTCGCCAAGTATATTTCTTGGGTTTGTGGGTTCAAAATATATTTTTTGTATTTTTTTCAAATTTTTATGATTATTTTTAATATTTATTTTGAGTTATTTAGATTTAAAATAACTTAAATAAAGTTTGAATAATGGCAAATCGAAAACAAATAATATAAACAAACCACCCAATAAGATTCTGACATGTGTCCAGTCTATTCCCCTTTTTTTAGCCGCTGACCACACACACACACACACACACACACACACACACACACACACACATATATATATATATATATATATATATATATATATGTATATATTATAACCCTAATCATCCGATTATTTAAGAGGAGAGAGAGAGAGAGAGAGAGAGAGAGAGAGAGATTAAGGAGGATTGTCTTCTAAGGTTCTTCGATCTTCCAGAAGCCATTACAGATAGCTTCAGATTCCAAACGTATCCTAATTTCTTGCATTAGAACCTTATTGAGGTTAGTTTTCAGAATGTGTAATTTGTTTCAAAAAATTATGAATATTAAATTCTGAAAAATTCGTAGAGCACGCGCATGTCCGAAAATAGATGCGTCTCGATGTTTTAGCGATTTTGGGAGAATCAGGAATCCAAATCATGAAATGTTTGAAAGTTTGGAAAGTTAACGTTGAGACCATCGACATATTTTTTTTCCAGAATTTAATTCGAATTATTACAATACTATTAATTTCGTAGAACATCTAGGTTAGCAATCAACCATCGTTGTGTAATACGATTTTGTATGTGTAATAATTTCCAAAAGATTTTGAATCCGGACAAGCTATAAATTATAGCATACTTGTGACACCAAAATCCACAAGAATTCATGCACGAAATTCAAGTTTGTGTCGATTGACTTTTCAGTCAACGTATTGCCTCGATTTGCGTGCCACGGGTCCCGAATTTCACAAAAAATGATATATTAGTTATAAATTGTAGAAATTACTAAAATTTTAGTATTAATGTTTAAAATAGTATTTTAGGATAATGTATTCAGAATTAAATAGATTAGAATAGAAACTTATTCAACCACTCTTGTAGAATCTAACTTGTTTTATTTATGTAACAAGGCATATTGGACGACGTCTTGAGTTGCGACCATCATTTTCGAGCAGGTAAGTATACCTTGCCTTACTACAATATTTTCGTGTTTGTCTAATTTTTTTATTTTTGATATACTTCTTTGATTATTTACTTAGTCTTGTTTATTTTAAATTTTGTATTGTTGTTAGTAGTAGAGCGATCTATCTTGTTGACACATATTTGGACACAGAAAGTTGCATGCATAAAATTAGAGTATGTGTATTATTACCTGATTAGTTGTGATTGGATTCTTGATTCGTTCCTCCCTTGGTTTAACATGAGTATATGGTTTATAATAGATTTATAGTTGATTTAGACTCGGCTTATAGATACATTGGGTGGGGAGGACATGCATTAGATGGTTGGGTAATGTTGTGTCTTATATGTGTCAATTTTTGCTAGTGCCTCATTTTGCACTACTCGATATTTTGCTAGTGACTCACTTGAGCGCTATTCGTGTACTCGTGGTCAGTCTGCCCTTGCGTTGAATGTTGTCCTCGATTGCATGAGAACATAGAATGGTTAACAATGGCATACCCTTTTATATTTCTCTGTCTATATTCCTTTATAAGATATTTTAGATAGTGGCATGTCAATTTCTTGTGTGCTTGTTATGTTCCTCTGAGGACCTGACACCCTTTCCAGGTATAGAAGATCATGATTATTGGCAGGAGCACGGATCAGGACTTGCTACTTCTTTTGTTGTCTTTCATATCCTACGTATTGGCAAGAGGTATTCATATTGTGCCTATTTGGTCACAAAATGATGTACTTATTTTTTTGTCTTTTATATCCTAGTTGGTAGTAAATTTGTCTCCACATAACTATTATTCTCGTACTTTTCAGACTTGATCATTATGATCTATTGGATTAGTTTATATTTATTTACTTGTGTTGTAGATGAGATTAGTTTCCTGTGACTTATTTGACATTATATACCACTTGTGAATTATTATTCATAAAATAGCGTACGTATGTGTTATGGTTTCCATATATTGGAGTTGCCATATACATACGACTCACATGCTTACATATTCCTATTCCTACGTATTTTGGGACTGGGGCGTGACACAGGACTTGGTCTTCTTTTTCATGGACTTGGAAGTAGGATGTGTTGCTGGCTGTGTCATGTTTGGAACGAGGTTTGGATGAACCAACATGACTTCACCTCTTGGAGTAGTGAGGGGAACCTACCCGTCTACTCAGGCTAGAGGAAGGTTAACGACCTCCATTGTTGTCCTAGGTACGGGAATGATACTATCTTGGGCCTCTGTTGTCAGAAAGGTGTCAAACTGGAGGGACACTATATTTGCAGTGATTATCTTATCTTCAAAGTCCAAAGTGAGAGCTTTGGATTCGATTAGCCATTGTATGAACATTTTTAATATGTAATAATCTTGCGTGGTGTTTTTTGCCCTTCATAAGTAGATTTTGTCCTTCAGGTAGCTAAAATTTATTGCCCTTCATCAATACTTCGAATATTTTTTATGACATTATCGTCATCAAAGGAATAAGTCTCATATAATTTTGGTGGCTCTGTTGGCTTGGTAACAAGTGTGGTCGAACTTTTGGATAAGTTAACCGTTAGGGCCTGCTTCCCTTTACTATCACGACTATTGTTAGCGGTGAAAGGACGCTTTCCCTTGTCTTCAATGCTGGGAGCTTGGAATCCCAATTAGAGGGCATCTTTTGTGCTATTTTTTGCAGCAACGATACTTATGATGAATTATGTCCAATCAATGAAGGGGCCAGATGCCATCCAGAGTCTTACTTCTGGTAGAAGGTTCTTCCGACACTTGTCCATAAGTGAAGATTCGGTGATGTAGGAAGGCAATTTCAATGTCGCTTGCCGAAAAAGTTTGATGTAATTTCGTACAAGTTTCCTGCCTCCTTAGGTAATATACATCAGAGAGGACATAGTCATATCCATCTGTCACGACCCATACCTGGTGTAGGGGCACAAGTACGTGGGTACGTCCATTCTATGATGCAACATCGATGGTAGAACGCTGTCAAGGTCAACAATAATATCTAAACATGTCACACAATATATATAATGTACCTGTCAAGATATCTCAACACTCAAATGGAGGATAATATAATAATATGATAATGGTAAATAATACTCAATCACCAATTTAAACTATGGCACGATATGGAATAAAAGGAAAGAAATATAAAGTCAAATACATCACAAGTCCAAGTCCAATCTCAACGCAATGATCTCAAATATAATACATGCCAAAAGTGTCTAACTGACATATACAATATCATAAGTGAACTAGCTAAGTCTCATCGACTGCTAGTACTATCTCAATAGGCTCTACGGGTGCAATCTCAATTGGCTTGCCATCCTTTGGCCCGTAGTGCGTACAACACCAGTCCTCTAATGAATCATTTAAAAAATATATTCAGTCAGGATTAGAGCGAAGTACAACACAATAGCAGTTCCAATAATTGACATAAACTATAAAATAATAATAGCAATAAAAATAAATGATGAAAGTAACTAAACTAATAAATTTTACCAGAAAGAGCATAATAATAAAATAATGGCAAAAAATTGAGAACAATATGGTGAGGAACATCAATGTAATAAACTAGAATAAAGGAAATAAAATAGTAAATATGTGTTTTGAAATATTAGTAAGATAATGTGATCGGCTTGGGCCTAACACGGGTTATATATAAAAGGTGAGCAAGCGTGATCACACGTGAGTTACATGATCTACTAGCTATCGCGGGCTACACTAAATCATTGGGTATAAGGTATGATCACATATCCACTAATACTTTCTCAACCCCCGACTAGTATACGGATTCAAATTATAACACATTATAACACGTATATCACACTACAAGATCTATAATATCATGCACTATGATCACGGTCTATATAATTATGAAGATATCATATAATCACTGAGTAATCACGAAGAGCGACACGATAATCACTGAGTAATCACAATAATAATATCTCATAACAGTGATCCACGTATACCAATCCGTGTAGCCATCGTGTGAGGAATCAAATATCTTAATACTAAATACATGTACATAGAGACTATCAAATAAGAAAATTATCAGAGAATGTACTCGCCTGTAGTCCAGAGCAAAAAATGAAACTCGATGTCCGAGCTGGTGTCACACACACCTAAATAGGAAATATCATTTTACTTCGGTGTAATGAATGAGAAATGAGTCAAAATGCACTAATTATGCTTTTTTAGGGCATTTCTAGGCCACTCTAGCTAAACTAGGTCAAACTAGTCAAACTTAAGTCATACACAAATTTTTAGGTATACACTAAAGTAATCAGTCCATATTGGTCACTAACTAGTTAATACTATCTTATATTAGCTATACTAGGTTATTGCCTTAGCTAATCCTCTACCCCTGAACTAGTATTGATACCTAACTGATACTCACCACTAATCCTAACTTGTAACTTGGCACTACACCAAGATACCCCCAAAACCTAGTTAGAGATTCTAACTATTTCTTAACTCGTCCTCAAAATTTAAGGAAAGAACAAGCACTACAACAAGCAATCATAACAAGCAAGAAAGAACGATACCTCACGGCTCAAAAAGATAAGGGTATCTCTCGCGCATCTCGACTTTCCTCTCCCAGGTAGACTTTCCAAGAGAGTGATGCCTCCACACGATGCGTACCAAGGGAATCGTCTGGTTTTGCAGCACCTTCTCCCTGCGATCCAGAATCTTTATTAGTTACTCTGGGTAGCTGAGAGTCGGACCTACCTCGATCTCTGAGTGATCAAATATGTGAGTAGGATCTACCACGTATCGTCATAGCTTTGACACATGGAACACATCATGCCCTCCACCTAGTGCAGTTGGCAAGTCTAGTCTGTAGGCTACTGTACCGACCTTTGCAAGAATACTGAATGGTCTGATGTACCGTGGACTAAGCTTTCCACCTCCACCAAAGTGAATTGTGCCCCGTATCAGAGAAATTTGCAAGAATACCATATCGCCAACCTAGAACAAAATGCAACCTTAACACTCAACCTAAATAAAGCAATCACAAGCAATACAAAGCAAAACCTATACCTCAAACTCCAAAGGTCTCCGGTGACTATCGGTTCAATGCCGCTATCTGTCCTGCGCCACCCGAAGTCTATCTCTAATAAGCTTTACCTTCTTAACTGCATCAACAATCATCTCTGGTCCCAACAAAGCTCTTTCATTAACATTATCCCAAGATAGAGGAGTGCGACAACTCCGTCCATATAAAGCCTTGAATGGTGACATCTCGATACTGGCCTGGTAACTATTTTTGTAAGCAAAATCTACCTGGTGAAGTTGATACTCCTAAGAGCCTCTGAAATCCAAAACACAAGTGTAAAACATATTCTCGAGAGTCTCAATAGTCCTCTCTGACTGTCCGTCTGTCTGGGTGATATGCGTTACTAAACTTGAGGTGGATACCCAAGCAAGCCTGCAAAATCTTCCAAAAGTGGGATATGAAGCGACTATCCCGATCCGAGATGATGCTCATTAGAACTCTATGCAATCTGACAATCTGTCGTACATACATCTCTACTAGCTTCTTCGTTGACGTACCCACTTTAAATGGTAAGAAGTGGACCAATTTGGTCAACCTGCCTACGATGACCCAAATTACGTCTTTTCTTCCTAGAGAACGTAGAAGACCCAAAAAAATCCATGGTAATATGCTTCCACTTCCACTCTAGAATGGGTAAAGGCTGAAGTAAACCACCTGGCCTCTATATCTCTGCCTTTACCTGCTAGCACACTAAATATCTGGATACGAAGCGCGCAACCTCCTGCTTCATACCATACCACCATACATTCTCCATTAGATCTTTATACATCTTGTTGGCACCTCGATGTATGGAGTACTGCGATCGATGCGCCTCCTGAAGAACCTCCTCGCGCAATGTCCCACTTGGCACACACAATCTGGTACCGTGCCACAATGATCCATCCTCAGCAATAGTAAAGTCCTCTGATTATCCCATCCGAACATGTGCTTTGATACTCCTAAGAGACTCATCGTCATACTGTGTAGCTCAGATCCTGCCCATCTGTCATGACCCGTACCCAAAATTTGGGCTTGAGTCATGAGTATATCCAGTCTACGATGCAGCATCGACGGTAGAACGCTGTCTAGGTCTCAATAATGCTAAACATAACTCACAACCTATCAATGATATCATCTCCATAAGGAGAACAATACAATAATATCTCTCAACAGATCATAATGTATACTCAATCATAATAACTATAAGAATATAAATGGCACGATAAAAGATAAGAAGTAATGACATAAGTCAAACACAACATTTCAAAATAGAGATAAACTACACTATAGCTGTCCAACATAAATAGTCTCCACGAGTCTCAAATTAAACTCAACATAAGTCTCGAGATAAACTCAAAATAAACCTCAAATGCAAAAAATAAATGTTGTCTAATTAGCTGCAGGTACTGTCTCCTCTAAAGGAAGGGACTCCTCTAAGATCTCTGGTGTGTAGTCTCCATCTATACCTGGTCCATAGTGTATAGGACAGAAGTCCTCAAGATCCTCTGAAAAAAATATCCAGTCAGGATTGGAGCGAAGTACAAGGACTAACAGAAGTTCCATATATATTGACAAAAACAATAATATAGTGTAAAGAAATACAAGATGGATATAAATACTGGCAATAAGAAATACAAAAGATAATACAATATTGGAAATAGAAATACTGGAGCATATATCATCATCAATGGTACAACTAGCAATGAAGAGAAGTACAAGTGCATGCTAGAACAATGAATTAGAATATAAGTGAATGCTAGAACGATAATTAGGATATAAGGAAATGCTAGATCAATAACTAGAATATAAGGAAATGCTAGATTAATAACTAGAAATACATGTATAGACTAACTAGCTAAGTGTGTGAAACATCAGCGTATCATGTGATCGGCTTGGGACTGATCAGGCTTGCTATGTATGATTAGCTATGATTCATGTAAGGTCAGGCTAACCATCTAGTTAGTTATGATGCAAGCAATAGTCAGGCCAATCATACATTACAGGCTATGAGGCATGTAATGGTCAGGCTGCACCCGACGTAAGGTGTAGGGTGAGCTATGATGCATGTAGAGTTGGGTATGATCACATAATCTACTAATATTTCCCCGTTCCCAGCTAGCACGATGAATTCCAATCACGACTCCTAGTGACCGGTCTCGATGATGCCAACTCGTGTATATATAGTGTCCGAGTCATGTACGCTATACAACTAGAATCATAGAGATAATTAACATAATGAAAACTATCAGAGAAAGTACTCGCCTGTGGTCCTCTGCTGGCAATGCCAATGTCTTGTTTCTGAGGTCTTGTCTGAATAATCCAACTGTCCTATAGACAATATATAATGATAATAACATAGCATCAGTCGCTAAACTAGCACACACACAAACATAATACACTGAACTCAGAACTACGCTAGGGTGACAACTAGCCAACTAGCAGGGTCAAGTATCTGTCTGACTGCATGGGTGTTACGCCTTCAATGTTGTGCGTAATCAGACAGTCAACTAACTAACACAATGTTCAATATCCAGTACGTCAGTGTATACAAGGCGGTCAACTCATAAATTCTTAGGGTCATAGAGTCAAATGTAAATACGGAATATCCATAAATTATACTTACGGTCATACGCAATTATACGAGATATCCACAGTTAACCTAGGGTCATAAAGTATATACATATTACAGACATAACTAGTGCAGTTGGGAAGTCTAGTCTGTAGGCTACTGTACCGACCTTTGCAAGAATACTGAATGGTCTGATGTACCGTGGACTAAGCTTTTCGCCTCCACCAAAGTGAATTGTGCCCCGTATCAGAGAAATTTGCAAGAATACCATATCGCCAACCTAGAACAAAATGCAACCTTAACACTCAACCTAAATAAAGCAATCACAAGCAATACAAAGCAAAACCTATACCTCAAACTCCAAAGGTCTCCGGTGACTATCGGTTCAATGCCGCTATCTGTCCTGCGCCACCCGAAGTCTATCTCTAATAAGCTTTACCTTCTTAACTGCATCAACAATCATCTCTGGTCCCAACAAAGCTCTTTCATTAACATTATCCCAAGATAGAGGAGTGCGACAACTCCGTCCATATAAAGCCTTGAATGGTGACATCTCGATACTGGCCTGGTAACTATTTTTGTAAGCAAAATCTACCTGGTGAAGTTGATACTCCTAAGAGCCTCTGAAATCCAAAACACAAGTGTAAAACATATTCTCGAGAGTCTCAATAGTCCTCTCTGACTGTCCGTCTGTCTGGGTGATATGCGTTACTAAACTTGAGGTGGATACCCAAGCAAGCCTGCAAAATCTTCCAAAAGTGGGATATGAAGCGACTATCCCGATCCGAGATGATGCTCATTAGAACTCTATGCAATCTGACAATCTGTCGTACATACATCTCTACTAGCTTCTTCGTTGACGTACCCACTTTAAATGGTAAGAAGTGGACCAATTTGGTCAACCTGCCTACGATGACCCAAATTACGTCTTTTCTTCCTAGAGAACGTAGAAGACCCAAAAAAATCCATGGTAATATGCTTCCACTTCCACTCTAGAATGGGTAAAGGCTGAAGTAAACCACCTGGCCTCTACATCTCTGCCTTTACCTGCTAGCACACTAAATATCTGGATACGAAGCGCGCAACCTCCTGCTTCATACCATACCACCATACATTCTCCATTAGATCTCTATACATCTTGTTGGCACCTCGATGTATGGAGTACTGCGATCGATGCGCCTCCTGAAGAACCTCCTCGCGCAATGTCCCACTTGGCACACACAATCTGGTACCGTGCCACAATGATCCATCCTCAGCAATAGTAAAGTCCTCTGATTATCCCATCCGAACATGTGCTTTGATACTCCTAAGAGACTCATCGTCATACTGTGTAGCTCAGATCCTGCCCATCTGTCATGACCCGTACCCAAAATTTGGGCTTGAGTCATGAGTATATCCAGTCTACGATGCAGCATCGACGGTAGAACGCTGTCTAGGTCTCAATAATGCTAAACATAACTCACAACCTATCAATGATATCATCTCCATAAGGAGAACAATACAATAATATCTCTCAACAGATCATAATGTATACTCAATCATAATAACTATAAGAATATAAATGGCACGATAAAAGATAAGAAGTAATGACATAAGTCAAACACAACATTTCAAAATAGAGATAAACTACACTATAGCTGTCCAACATAAATAGTCTCCACGAGTCTCAAATTAAACTCAACATAAGTCTCGAGATAAACTCAAAATAAACCTCAAATGCAAAAAATAAATGTTGTCTAATTAGCTGCAGGTACTGTCTCCTCTAAAGGAAGGGACTCCTCTAAGATCTCTGGTGTGTAGTCTCCATCTATACCTGGTCCATAGTGTATAGGACAGAAGTCCTCAAGATCCTCTGAAAAAAATATCCAGTCAGGATTGGAGCGAAGTACAAGGACTAACAGAAGTTCCATATATATTGACAAAAACAATAATATAGTGTAAAGAAATACAAGATGGATATAAATACTGGCAATAAGAAATACAAAAGATAATACAATATTGGAAATAGAAATACTGGAGCATATATCATCATCAATGGTACAACTAGCAATGAAGAGAAGTACAAGTGCATGCTAGAACAATGAATTAGAATATAAGTGAATGCTAGAACGATAATTAGGATATAAGGAAATGCTAGATCAATAACTAGAATATAAGGAAATGCTAGATTAATAACTAGAAATACATGTATAGACTAACTAGCTAAGTGTGTGAAACATCAGCGTATCATGTGATCGGCTTGGGACTGATCAGGCTTGCTATGTATGATTAGCTATGATTCATGTAAGGTCAGGCTAACCATCTAGTTAGTTATGATGCAAGCAATAGTCAGGCCAATCATACATTACAGGCTATGAGGCATGTAATGGTCAGGCTGCACCCGACGTAAGGTGTAGGGTGAGCTATGATGCATGTAGAGTTGGGTATGATCACATAATCTACTAATATTTCCCCGTTCCCAGCTAGCACGATGAATTCCAATCACGACTCCTAGTGACCGGTCTCGATGATGCCAACTCGTGTATATATAGTGTCCGAGTCATGTACGCTATACAACTAGAATCATAGAGATAATTAACATAATGAAAACTATCAGAGAAAGTACTCGCCTGTGGTCCTCTGCTGGCAATGCCAATGTCTTGTTTCTGAGGTCTTGTCTGAATAATCCAACTGTCCTATAGACAATATATAATGATAATAACATAGCATCAGTCGCTAAACTAGCACACACACAAACATAATACACTGAACTCAGAACTACGCTAGGGTGACAACTAGCCAACTAGCAGGGTCAAGTATCTGTCTGACTGCATGGGTGTTACGCCTTCAATGTTAACTAACTAACACAATGTTCAATATCCAGTACGTCAGTGTATACAAGGCGGTCAACTCATAAATTCTTAGGGTCATAGAGTCAAATGTAAATACGGAATATCCATAAATTACACTTACGGTCATACGCAATTATACGAGATATCCGCAGTTAACCTAGGGTCATAAAGTATATACATATTACAGACATAACTAGTGCAGTTGGCAAGTCTAGTCTGTAGGCTACTGTACCGACCTTTGCAAGAATACTGAATGGTCTGATGTACCGTGGACTAAGCTTTTTGCCTCCACCAAAGTGAATTGTGCCCCGTATCAGAGAAATTTGCAAGAATACCATATCGCCAACCTAGAACAAAATGCAACCTTAACACTCAACCTAAATAAAGCAATCACAAGCAATACAAAGCAAAACCTATACCTCAAACTCCAAAGGTCTCCGGTGACTATCGGTTCAATGCCGCTATCTGTCCTGCGCCACCCGAAGTCTATCTCTAATAAGCTTTACCTTCTTAACTGCATCAACAATCATCTCTGGTCCCAACAAAGCTCTTTCATTAACATTATCCCAAGATAGAGGAGTGCGACAACTCCGTCCATATAAAGCCTTGAATGGTGACATCTCGATACTGGCCTGGTAACTATTTTTGTAAGCAAAATCTACCTGGTGAAGTTGATACTCCTAAGAGCCTTTGAAATCCAAAACACAAGTGTAAAACATATTCTCGAGAGTCTCAATAGTCCTCTCTGACTGTCCGTCTGTCTGGGTGATATGCGTTACTAAACTTGAGGTGGATACCCAAGCAAGCCTGCAAAATCTTCCAAAAGTGGGATATGAAGCGACTATCCCGATCCGAGATGATGCTCATTAGAACTCTATGCAATCTGACAATCTGTCGTACATACATCTCTACTAGCTTCTTCGTTGACGTACCCACTTTAAATGGTAAGAAGTGGACCAATTTGGTCAACCTGCCTACGATGACCCAAATTACGTCTTTTCTTCCTAGAGAACGTAGAAGACCCAAAAAAATCCATGGTAATATGCTTCCACTTCCACTCTAGAATGGGTAAAGGCTGAAGTAAACCACCTGGCCTCTACATCTCTGCCTTTACCTGCTAGCACACTAAATATCTGGATACGAAGCGCGCAACCTCCTGCTTCATACCATACCACCATACATTCTCCATTAGATCTCTATACATCTTGTTGGCACCTCGATGTATGGAGTACTGCGATCGATGCGCCTCCTGAAGAACCTCCTCGCGCAATGTCCCACTTGGCACACACAATCTGGTACCGTGCCACAATGATCCATCCTCAGCAATAGTAAAGTCCTCTGATTATCCCATCCGAACATGTGCTTTGATACTCCTAAGAGACTCATCGTCATACTGTGTAGCTCAGATCCTGCCCATCTGTCATGACCCGTACCCAAAATTTGGGCTTGAGTCATGAGTACATCCAGTCTACGATGCAGCATCGACGGTAGAACGCTGTCTAGGTCTCAATAATGCTAAACATAACTCACAACCTATCAATGATATCATCTCCATAAGGAGAACAATACAATAATATCTCTCAACAGATCATAATGTATACTCAATCATAATAACTATAAGAATATAAATGGCACGATAAAAGATAAGAAGTAATGACATAAGTCAAACACAATATTTCAAAATAGAGATAAACTACACTCTAGCTGTCCAACATAAATAGTCTCCACGAGTCTCAAATTAAACTCAACATAAGTCTCGAGATAAACTCAAAATAAACCTCAAATGCAAAAAATAAATGTTGTCTAATTAGCTGCAGGTACTGTCTCCTCTAAAGGAAGGGACTCCTCTAAGATCTCTGGTGTGTAGTCTCCATCTATACCTGGTCCATAGTGTATAGGACAGAAGTCCTCAAGATCCTCTGAAAAAAATATCCAGTCAGGATTGGAGCGAAGTACAAGGACTAACAGAAGTTCCATATATATTGACAAAAACAATAATATAGTGTAAAGAAATACAAGATGGATATAAATACTGGCAATAAGAAATACAAAAGATAATACAATATTGGAAATAGAAATACTGGAGCATATATCATCATCAATGGTACAACTAGCAATGAAGAGAAGTACAAGTGCATGCTAGAACAATGAATTAGAATATAAGTGAATGCTAGAACAATAATTAGAATATAAGGAAATGCTAGATCAATAACTAGAATATAAGGAAATGCTAGATTAATAACTAGAAATACATGTATAGACTAACTAGCTAAGTGTGTGAAACATCAGCGTATCATGTGATCGGCTTGGGACTGATCAGGCTTGCTATGTATGATTAGCTATGATTCATGTAAGGTCAGGCTAACCATCTAGTTAGTTATGATGCAAGCAATAGTCAGGCCAATCATACATTACAGGCTATGAGGCATGTAATGGTCAGGCTGCACCCGACGTAAGGTGTAGGGTGAGCTATGATGCATGTAGAGTTGGGTATGATCACATAATCTACTAATATTTCCCCGTTCCCAGCTAGCACGATGAATTCCAATCACGACTCCTAGTGACCGGTCTCGATGATGCCAACTCGTGTATATATAGTGTCCGAGTCATGTACGCTATACAACTAGAATCATAGAGATAATTAACATAATGAAAACTATCAGAGAAAGTACTCGCCTGTGGTCCTCTGCTGGCAATGCCAATGTCTTGTTTCTGAGGTCTTGTCTGAATAATCCAACTGTCCTATAGACAATATATAATGATAATAACATAGCATCAGTCGCTAAACTAGCACACACACAAACATAATACACTGAACTCAGAACTACGCTAGGGTGACAACTAGCCAACTAGCAGGGTCAAGTATCTGTCTAACTGCACGGGTGTTACGCCTTCAATGTTGTACGTAATCAGACAGTCAACTAACTAACACAATGTTCAATATCCAGTACGTTAGTGTATACAAGGCGGTCAACTCATAAATTCTTAGGGTCATAGAGTCAAATGTAAATACGAAATATCCATAAATTATACTTACGGTCATACGCAATTATACGAGATATCCACAGTTAACCTAGGGTCATAAAGTATATACATATTACAGACATACCTAGTACTAACAATGATTACTTATATATATATATATATATATATATATATATATATATATATATATATCAAATTAATATTATATGCATACGCACACAACTTAAAGAAATTTCGTCCTTGAAATTAAAATAAACTAGCACAAGAACAAACAATCAAACAAAGAATTATACCTCAAGTCTCGAAGAGATACGGATACTTCTCGTGCATTTCGTCCTCTCTCTCCTAGGTTGACTCGCCTGGAGAGTGATGTCTCCATGCAACACGAACCAAGGGAATAGTCTAGTTACGCAATACCTTCTCTCTACGATCCAAGATCTCTACGGGTTGTTCGGTATAGCTGAGAGTCGGTCCAACCTCGATCTCCAAGTGATCTAGTACGTGACTAAGATCTTCCATGTACCATCTCAGCTACGACAAATAGAATACGTTATGCACTCCATCTAGAGCAAGCGGCAAGTCTAGTCTATAGGCCACTACACCGACCCTTGCAAGAATACCGAAAGGTCTGATGTATCGTGGACTAAGCTTTCCGTCTATACCAAAATGAATTATGCTCTGTGTCAGAGAAATCCGTAGGAACACCAAATTGCCAACCTAGAACAAACATTCTTAACACGCAATCTAAAACAAAACTATCACAAACCAAAATAACAAAATCTATACCTGAAACTCTAGGGGTCTACGGTGGCTATCGGCCCAATGCCGCTGTCTGTCCTGCGACACTCGCAGTCTGTCTCTGATGAGTTTCATCTTTTCTGCTATATTTACGACCATTTTTGGTCCTAAAAAATCTCTCTCTCCGATATCATCCCAAGATAACGGTGTACGACACCTTCGTCCATATAAAGTCTCGAATGGTGATATCTCAATGCTAGCCTGGTAGCTGTTGTTGTAAGCAAACTCTACTAGGTGTAGATGAAACTCCAAGAACCTCCGAGATCCAAAATGCAAGTGCGTAGCATATCTTCAAGAGTCTGAATAGTCCTTTAAGACTGCCCGTCTGTCTGGGGGTGATACGCGGTACTGAACTTAAGCTGAGTGCCAAGCTAGCATGCAGACTCCTCCAGATATGGAAAGTAAAACGTCTATCCCGATATAAGATGATGCTTACAGGAACTCCGTGTAATCTGACAATCTACCGTACGTACATCTCTGCTAACTTCTCTGTCGATGTACCCACTTTGAATGGTAAGAAGTGGGCTGATTTGGTCAACCTATCCATGATGACCCAAATTGCGTCCTTTCCTCCTGGAGAACGTGGAAGCCCTGAAATGAAGTCCATAGTCACGTGCTCCCACTTCCATTCTGGAATGGGTAAAGGTTGAAGCAAACCTCCTGGCCTCTATCGATCTTCCTTTACCTGCTGGCACGCTAAACATCGGGATACAAAGAATGCTACCTCGCGCCTCTTTGCGCAACTCTATACTCGACACACACATCCTCGTGCCATGGCGTAAAGATCCATCATCCATAATAGTAAAGTCGTCTATCAATCCTGGCCGAACCTGTGCCATGATACTTCTCAGAGTCTAATCATCATACTGTGCAGCTCTAATTCTGGCCATCAGATCTGATTGTATCTGCAATCTCCATATCTGAATCTTAACACCTGGAACTGGCCCTTCAATTCCCAAGCTCTCAAGATCGGCCAATAAGTGTCTATCTGTTGTCAAGTACATAGCCATCGGATACCTGCTCAAGGCATCGGAGACTACATTGGCCTTTCTTAGGTGGTACTATAATGAGATATCAAAGTCTTTCATCAACTCTAACCACCTCCTCTGCCTCATGTTCAGCTCCTTTTGTGTAAATACGTACGTCAAGATCTTATGGTCCGTGAAGATCTCCACACGTTCTCCGTACATATAGTGTTTCCACATCTTTAGAGCGAAGATAACTGCTGCCAACTCCAAGTCATGGGTGGGGTAGTTCTTTTCATGAGGGCGTAATTGTCTTGAAGCAAAGGCAATGACTTTCCCGTGCTGCTGAAGAATGCAACCCATACCTTTTCCTGAAGCATCACTGTAGATAGTGAATCCGCCTGTCCCTGATGGCAATGTCAAAACTGTAGCTATCGTCAATCTCTTCTTCACCTCTTCAAATGCGGCCTGACATTCCTCTGTCCAGACAAAATCCATATCTTTCTTGGTTAGCCTAGTCATTGGTTTTGCAATCTTGGAGAAGTCTTGTACAAACCTCCTGTAGTATCATGCTAGTCCATGAAAACTCCTGATCTCAGCTACCGAACTGGGGGTAACCCATGACTCCACTGCCTCTATCTTCTTTGGGTTAACTGAAATTCCGTCACCCGTCACCATATGTCCAAAAAATTCAACCTTGTCAAGGAAGAACTCACACTTGGAGAGCTTCCCGTACAACTCCTCTTTCCTGAGAGTCTCCAAGACCATCCTCAGGTGCTCTTCGTGCTTTTCTGGTGTCTTCGAATACACAAGAATATCGTCGATGAACACCACTACAAACTTTTTAAGGTACTGGTGGAATACCTAGTTCATCAAGTTCATGAATACTGTTGGTGCGTTGGTTAAACCAAACGGCATTATCGTGAATTCAATCTGGCCATATATGGTCCGAAATACTGTCTTCGATATGTCTTCTTTCTTCACCTTCACCTGGTGGTAGTCTGACCTCAAGTCTATCTTTGAAAACACTTTTGCTCCACTCAATTGATCGAAAAGATCATCTAACCTCGGCAACGGGTATTTGTTCTTGATAGTGAGGTTGTTTGGAGCTCTATAATCGATACACATGCGTACCATGCCATCCTTCTTCGGTACGAACAATACCGGAGCTCCCCATGGTGATGAACTATATCTAATGAAACCTTTGTCCTGCAGCTCCTCAACTTGCTTCTTTAGTTCTGCCAGCTCGCTGTTATTGACTCTATAGATGTATTGCAAAATATGCTCCGCACCTGGTACTAAGTCTATAGAGAATTTAACATCTCTATCGGGCGGTAAGCCTAGCAACTCATTTGAAAATACATCCAGGAACTCTGCTATCAAAGGATGTGGTAACTCCTCTTCTTCCTTCCTGGCTCCATAAAAAGTGCCTCTGTTCTGCTTTGCTGCTCCCCTGGCAACCTCAAACTCTAGCTCTCCTGGTGGTAAAAATATTACTCTGCCTCCGTGACAATCTATAGTAGCATGGTGTCTACTCAACCAGTCCATTCCGAGTGCAATATCGTATCCCGGAAGTGGCATGACGAGTAAACTCATGCTCAACTCTCGGCCTCCCAATGATACTCCTCGATCCTTGTAATAATCACGAACTAAGATAATGCCTCCTCCAGTTGTGATCTTGCAAGTCCTATCTAATGGTTCCATCTCTAAACGATGCTTAAGAGCATAAGATACAGATACAAAACTATGGAAAGTGCCAGAATCAAATAATGCAAGTGCTGGAATATAATCGAGAGAAACTGAACCTAAAATCCCGTCTCCAGCTGGCTCAGCCTCCTCAATCGTCATGGTATATGCGCGTCCCTGTGGTGCTCCTCTCTGCTGCTGCTGGTAATGAGAAATCCTCTACTGCTGTGGTAGAAGAGGAGGTCCCCTCTGCTGGCCTCCATAGTAGGTACTCTGGCTGGTTCCCTCTGAGCGGTTGTTCCACCCTAACGAGTCTGAATAGATGGGCTGTCCCTAAGATGATGTGCTGATGATCCACAGGTCAAGCATGTACGCAACCTCTTCCTGCAGACATCTCTAGTATGTCCTATCTTCCTGTAATACGCACACTGGACAATGGGCTGATTTTGTCTCTGTGGTTGCTGCTGTTGGACGTATCCTCGAACTGGTGTCTGGTGCTGCTGATGCTGCTGCTGGTACCCGCCTCTATTTTTGTTGAAAGTGTGGGTGCTTGGCCGGTCCTGTGTTACCACTTGTTCCTCTAGAAGTGTCGCTTCCTCTCTTGGGCCTGAGGTCCAAGTCATCTTCAGCAATCTGGACATCCATCAGAATACCCACAAATGTAGCAATGCGTCATCCCGAAGTACGAGACTTGATCTCTCTAGTCAACCCCTTCTTGAATTTTTGGGCTCTGTCACCTAGGTCTCGAATCATCGATGGCACGAAATGACTCAAACGGCAAAACTCTGCGACGTATTCGTCAACTGACATGCTTCCTTGGACCAAGTCATGGAACTGACTTTCCAATGCTCCCAAAGCTATGTCAGAAAAGAAATTCTCCTTGAAGAGCTCCCAAGTAAGTCCTTCGTCAGTGAGTTTTGGCTCTATACGCTTCCATGTCAGCGCGATATCAAACATCTGACTGCCCTTGGCCTCGATCTGAAGAATCTCCGGAATCTGTGCCAAACGCAAGTTCCTCTCTATATCCTCTAGCCATTCGTCAGCGCAGAGTATCCCCTCGGTGCCTTTGGACTCTCGAGGCATCATCCTGTTAAATCCACTATAGTACCTGGCCTCTAGTGCTGTTGGCCAGGATGCTGCTGTTGTCGTGCTACTCTCTCCACAGCCTGGAGAGCCACCTGATGAGCATTCTCCATGCTCTCCCTCATCAGCTCTATCTGTGCCTGGTGCGCCTCTGCTTGTACCCTCTGAGCCTCAGCTTGAATACGCTAAGCTTCTGCTGTCACTCTTTGGGCCTCTAACATGCCTTGGATAAGCGCGAACAACTGTGCCCCGTCAGTGGGCATACCTCCGAGAATCGGAGTCGGTGGAGGAGGAAGGTTGTTTGTCATTGCTGGGGCAATCCTCTAAACAGGTGGAAGAGGAATCCCAACAGCTGTATATACTTCCATATGAATAGGAGATGTAGGAGGAACTCCAGATGTCTGTTCGTCAAGTCGATAGGTGGCAGACCTCTCTGAATTTGATGCTCCTTGTCTCAAAGACCTAGTCTTCGGCGACATCCTGAAGACAGACTAAAAAGAATCAATTACAGTAATAGACACTATATCATCAAGGAAGAACAATAAAATTCTAAAGGAAGCAATCTTTCAGAATAGCATTGTAAGATCAGAATTTCCTAGTTGTGATTGAGCATACTCTCATCCTAAATCCTATTCCTATATCCTATTGCAGGCTCATAGCAATAATCTAAGTGAGCACTACTACGATATCGCTCTAAATGCGAATCTAGACCTGCATGGGCCACACTAAAAACGTGTCACGACCCGTACCCAAAATTTGGACATGAGTCGTGAGTACGTCCAGCCTACGCCGCAGCATCGGCGGTAGAACGCTGTCTAGGTCTCAATAATGCTAAATATAACTCACAACCTGTCAATGATATCATCTCCATAAGGAGGACAATACAATAAACGTCTCTCAACAGCTCATAATGTATACTCAATCACAATAACTATGAGAATATAAATGGCACGATAAAAGATAAAAAGTAATGACATAAGTCAAACACAATATCTCAAAATAGAGATAAACTACAGTCTAGCTGTCCAACATAAATAGTCTCCACAAGTCTCAAATTAAATTCAACATAAGTCTCGACATAAACTCAGGATAAACCTCAAATGCATAAAATAAATATTGTCTATTTAGCTGCATGTAGTGCCTCCTCTAAAGGAAGGGACTCCTCTAAGATCTCTGGTGTGTAGTCTCCATCTATACCTGGTCCATAGTGTGTAGGACAGAAGTCCTCAAGATCCTCTGAAAAAAATATCTAGTCAGGATTGGAGCAAACTACAAGCACTAACAGCAGTTCCATGTATATTGACAAAAACTATAATATAGTGTAAAGAAATACAAGATGGATATAAATACTAGCAATAAGAAATACAGGAGATAATGAAATACTGTAAATAGAAATACTGGAGCATATATCATCATTAATGGTACAACTAGCAATGAACAAAAATACAAGTGCATGCTAGAATAATAAACTAGAATATAAGTGAATGCTAGAACAATAACTAGAATATAAGGAAATGCTAGATCAATAATTAGAATATAAGAAAATGCTAGATCAATAACTAGAAATAGATGTATAGACTAACTAGCTAAGTGTGTGAAACATCAGCATATCATGTGATCGGCTTGGGACTGATCAGGCTTGCTATGTATGATTAGATATAATTCATGTTAGGTCAGGCTAACCATCTAGTTAGCTATGATGCAAGCAATAGTCAGGCCAATAATACATAACAGGCTATGAGGCATGTAATAGTCAGGCTGCACCCGACATGAGGTATGGGGTGAGCTATGATGCATGTATATTTGGGTATGATCACATAATCTACTAATATTTCTCCATCCCCAGCTAGCACGATGGATTCCAATCATGACTCCTCGTGACCGGTCTCGATGATTGCAACTCGTGTATACATAGTGTAAGAGTCATGTATGCTATACAATTAGAATCGTAGAGATAATCAACATAATAAAAACTGTCAGAGAATGTACTCGCCTGTGGTCCTCTGCTTGCAATACCAATGTCCTATTTCCGAGGTCTTGTCTGAATAATCCAATAGTCCTATAGACAATATATAATGATAATAACATAGCATCAGTCGTTACACTAGCACACACACAAACATAATACACTGAACTCGGAACTACGCTAGGGTGACAACTAGCCAACTAGCAGGGTCAAGTTTGCGTCTAACTACACGGGTGTCACGTCTTCAATGTTGTGCATAATTAGACAGTCAACTCACTAACACAATGTCCAATATCCAATATGTCATTGTACACAAGGCGGTCACAAATTCTCAGGGTCGTACAGTCAAATGTAAATACGAAATATCTATAAATTATACTTACGGTCATACGCAATTATACGGGATATCCACAGTTAACCTAGGGTCATACAGTTTATACATATTACAGACATACCTAATACTAGAAATTGATTACTTATATATATATATATATATATATATATATATATATATAAAACTAATATTATATGCATATGCATGCAACTAGTTTTGGGTTTAATTGCATAGTCTAGCAAAATTATCAGGAAGCAACAAGCTAAATCCTAACATTATTCCCACATGCTCAAAATTATAAGAGAAATCACTTTGAACCTTGGCCTCAGCGTGCACGTGCACGTGCACGAGGGTGTATTCGACGTCGAGGGGGTGTTCGGTTGCGTCACGGTGGAGGCTCGGCTGCTCCTGTGTCGAAGACTCCGGCGTCGAGTCGGGGAGTGGGGAGAATTGGTTCAGCGGGTTTCTGTTGCGGTCGTGCTCGGCGGAGGACTGCTCGGCGGATAAGACGGGGTCAGCAGTATGTCTAGGCATTACTGTCAGCGGCTGGAGAATGGATCCGGCAATGTCGAAGGGAACGACGACTCAGCGGGTTATCAGGGTTGTGAAGGGAGGAGGCGGTGGCGATGGTTGAGGGTGATGTGGACGGTGGTGTTGGTGATGGCGTTGGGCTGTTCCACGGTGGAGGCGATGTAGACGAGGGTGGATCCGGCGATGTCGGGATACTGTGATGTCGGGATGGATCAGGTGATGTCGATGGGTGTACTGCTCGCGGGGGGGGGAAGAGGGTGGCACTGATCAGTTGAGGTGAATGGGTTGAGGGAGTTCAGGCGAGACGGGGTTGATCAGTCGAGGTGAATGGGGAGGTCGGGATGGCCGGGCTCCGACGGTGTCGGGCGGACTGGCCAGAGGAAGGGGATGAAGGAGTTGAGAGGTATTCGGCTAGGGTTTGGTTTAGGTGTTGGTGGCAATGAAAATATGTAAAAAAAATTATATATATATATGTAGAAAAATAGGGTTTGAGGTTGACCTAGAAAGTTGGGCCGATCAACCACTCATTGGGATTTGGGTTTGGCTTTTTACATATAGATATTTAAAGGCTAGGATGATTTTGTTTGAAATGGATGGCTAGGATTTGATGAGGGGGAAGTATGTTGAGTGTTGCACACTCCAAAATCATCGGGAAAATTCACATGACCTGTCAATGAAGAAAAATGCTATTTTTCATGGGTTGTGTCCAATGGGAAGTGGACACCTCAATGCACTTTTGCATAAAAGTCTCCAACAATTGGAAAATTGCACAAAAGGAGGAATTTAGATTAAATGAGGGAAAAATACCATGTTTGGTGTGATATAGTGGTTCAAAAGGGTGCTTGGTATTTAGTATGAGTCTTGAGGGTGTGAATGGGGATTTGGTTTAGTGTTGGGTCTAATTTTGGGTTAAGTTGGGTCCTTACACTAATTTAATTAAAAATAGTGTAACTGGTGTTCTAAAATTAATTGGAAGTACATAGGGTTAAAATTAGGTAGGACACAAGTATCGTGGATGTAGAAGACTCATAATAGAATATTGTCATAATTTGGGTTACTCAAAATGGGTCAAGATTGTGTCTCCAATTTCGATTGGAACGCACAAATATGCAAAGTTGGATTTATTTGGAATTAAATATAAATGTTTGCAATGAATGTTGTGCAACTAAAATGAGGCACAATAAGGCATATTTATGAGTTACACAAGGATCAAAATAGAAGACTAGCACGTCTAGGACAAGGGTATAAAATTTGTTAGAAGACAAAAGCTAGTGTAGCGCTCCCAATAACGAAGCAACGGTAAGGTAAAATAATCAAATAAAATTACAAATAATAAATTATAATCCCTAACATTTAATTTCCCAAAATGCTAATTAAAATCCATAACCCTATAATTTGGTAAAAGGTTCAACTAGTGGGTTTCTAGGTCCAGTTCACTAACTCATGTATTTAAGGAATACTATATATAATATATAAATATCATGCAATATATATTAACACATTAAATTAAATAAATGAAAAGACGAAAATATCCCTATTCTGGAATGTGGTAGTGACACCATCAGCTCAAACTGTATCTACAATCCCTACTTCTGTATCTCGACACAAGGTACCAGCACCTCAATACCCAAGCTCTCAAGATCGGTCAATAAATGTCTGTCCATAGTCAAGTACATAGCTACTGGATACCTGCTCAAGGCATCAACGACTACGTTGGCATTCCCTGGATGGTACTGCAATGATATATCGAAGTCCTTTATCAACTCCAACCATAGCCGTTGTCCCATGTTTAGTTTTTTGTGTGTAAACACGTACTTCAAGCTCTTGTGGTCTGTAAAGATCTCCATACGCTCTCCGTACAAATAGTATTTCTACAGTTTTAGAGCAAAAATGGACTTTGCCAACTCCAAATCGTGGGTAGGGTAATTTTTCTCATGAGGACATAATTTCTAGGAATCATAGGCATTTTTTTTCCAGTTCTGCTACAAAACACAACCCAAATCCTTTCCTGGAGCATTACTATAAATAGTGAATCCACCTAATCCGGATGGAAATTTCAACACTAGACCTGTCGTCAACCTTTTTTTCAGTTCTCAAAAGCGGCCTGACTCTCCTCTATCCAGATAAGCTCTACATCCTTTCTGGTCATCCTAGTCATAGGATCTGCAATCCTTGAGAATTCATGTACAAACCTCTGGTAATAACCTGCTAGCCCCAGAAAACTCCTGATCTCTGCCACTGAACTTGGAGTATCCTACGACTCCATTGCCACGATCTTCTTCGGGTCCACTGAGAAACCGTCACCTGTAATCATATGACCAAGGATTTTGACCTTGTCAAGGAAGAACTGACACTTTGAAAGCTTGCCATAAAGCTTCTCCTTTCTGAGAGTCTCTAAAACTATCCTCAGGTACTCCTCGTGCTCCTCTGGGGTCTTCAAATATACCAAAATATCATCAATAAATACTACCACAAACTTATTAAGATACTGGTGGAATACCTTGTTCATAAGATTCATGAATACCACCAGGACATTGGTCCACCCAAACGTCTTTACCAAGAACTCAAACAGGCCATACTGAGTCCGTAAATCTGTCTTCGAAATATCCTCCTTCTTCACTTTCACCTGGTGGTAACCCAACCTCAAGTCTATCTTCTAAAATACCTTTGCCTCGCTCAATAGATCGAAGAGATCATCAATCCTTCGCAGCGGGTTTTTGTTCTTGATAGTTAAGTTGTTTAGAGATTAGTAGTCGATACACATGCGAATCGATCCATCCTTCTTCGGTACAAACAATACCGGGGCACCCCATGGTGATGAACTGGATCTAAGGAAGCTTTTGTCTCGTAACTCATCCACCTGTTTCTTCAACTCTACCAGTTTACTGTTGTTGACTCGATAGACTTGCTGATATATAGGCTCTTCGCCTGGCACCAAGTCGATAGAGAACTCAATATCTTGGTTTGGCGGCAAACCTGGCAACTCCTCCAAAAAATATCTATGAACTCTGCTATCAACAGATATGGCAACTCCTTCTCTTCCACCATGGCTCCACAAATGGCTTCCTCGCCCTTCTCTGCTGTTCCTTTGGCAATCTCAAACTCTGGCTCTCGTAGCGGTCTAAATAAAACTCTGCCTCCCCGATAATCATACTACCATGGTGCTTATTCAACCAATCCATCCCGAGTATAATGTCGTAACTCGATAGTGTCATTACGAGTAAGCATGTACACAACTCCCAGCTTTCCAGTGTAACTCTCTGATCCTTGCAAACATCATTGACCAGGATAATGCCTCCCCAGTCGTGATTTTGCAAGCCCTAGCCAAAGATTCAACCTCTAAACGATGCTTAAGAGCAAAAGATACAGATACAGAACTATAAGAAGCACCAGAATCAAATAAAGCATAAGATGGAATATAATTAATAAGAACTTAACCAGATATAACATCTCCGACTAGTTCCTCCTTCTCAACTGTTATGGCAAAAGTTCGCTCTCGCGGTGCACATCTCTGCTGCAGTTGGTACTGGAAAAAATGCTGATGTTGAGTCAGTAAAGGAGGTCCTATCTGCTGTCCTACAGGTGGCTTCGTTGGTGATCTATGTGCTGGTGTTGCTCCCTATCCTGCTCGAACTGGAGCTACTAGATACTCCCTCAACTGGTGTCCAGGCTCTCTACAATAGAGACACACTCCAAGCCTCTTCCTGCAAACCTCCATTGTACGTCCAATCTTCCTACAGTGAGTACACTGCGAGGCCTGATGTACCGGTCTCGGGACTTAATGTGCCAGCTGCACTGGTGCTCGAAATGGTGCATAAAACTGCTATCTCTGAGGTTAGAAGGTCCCCTACTCATGGAAGTAGGTTCGTTTGGCAGGACCTGCACTACTGCTAGTTTCCACCTGATGAGTCTCTCATCCTCTTAGATTTGAGCTCTAATTCATCCTCAGCCCTCTGTGCATCCATCAGGATCTCCACGAATGTTTCTGTACGGTGTCCTCTAGTAAAGGATTTGACCTCCCTTATCAAACCCTTTTGGAATATCCCGACCTTCCCTAGGGGATTCTGCCCCTCTACAAATCTGCTGAACTTTGCGGTGTACTCGTCCACCATCATGCTCCCTGGACGTGGTTTAGGAATTGGCTCTCTAGAGCACTCAGAGCCACGTTCAAAAATAACTTCTCCTTGAAAAGCTCTTTAAAAGCTTCCCAAGTCAGTCCTAGCACCACGATCCTCGGGTCTGTACGGAACCATGTTAGGGCAATGTCGAACATGTGGCTGCCTGCGGCTTCCACCTATAGATACTCTTGAATCTGTGCCATCCGCAGGGTACTCTCTACGTCCTCGATCCAATCATTGGCGTAGGAGATTTCTTCTATGCCCTTGAAGTCCTTGGGCCCCATCCTCTAGAAATCTATAATGGTACCCTGCCTCGGCCTGTGTGGGGGGGGATGAGGCGGTACAATATATGGCTAGACAAGTTCTACCTTCTCCACAGCTGCTAGTGCTAACTGGCGAGCACTCTCGATACCCTGACATATAACATCAATCTTCTCCTTCTGTGCTTCCATCATCTCCCAGAACCTGGCAAACATCTGTATCCCGTATGCTGGCATGGGTGGTAGGGGTGGAAGGTCCTCCGTGACTGCTGGAACAGCCCTCGGAACTGGTAGTGGGGCACCCCCAAAAGCTGCTGCTGAATTCCTCAGCTGGACTAGTGAGGCAACCCTTTGAGAGGAAGAAGGCAGAACATTAGTTGTTGTCTCTCTCTGAGGTGACGAAGTTACTCACCTCACCAAAACTGCTCCAGAGCGCTGCTATCGGGTCTTCAGCGACATCCTTAAGGTAGATTCAAACAAAGGACACAATATTGTGCAAGATACGATAGCATCAAGGAAGAAAAATAATATTTCAAAGAAAGCAATTATTTCGAATGGTAAATAAACTTGATAGATTGGAATAATTCCTAATTGTGGTTGAGTATCCTCTCATCCTATATTCCTAGTCCTATATCCTATAGCAGGTTTGTAGTAATACTCCAAATCTGAGTACTATCATTAGACCTTCATGGGAACCGCAAAAATATGTCACGACCCGAACCTGGTCTAGGGACACGAGTACGTGGGTACGTCCAGCCTATGCCACAACATCAGCGGTAGAATGCTGTCTAGGTCAACAATATTATCTAAATATCTCACACAATATATATAATATACCTGTCAATATATCTCAACTCCTAAATGAAGGAGAATATAATAATATGATAATGGTAAATAATACTCAATCGCTAATATAAACTATAGCAAAATATGGAATAGAAGGAGAGAAATATAAAGTCAAATAGATCACAAGTCCAAGTACAATCTCAACACAATGATCTCAAATATAATACATGCCAAAAGTGTCTAACTCACATATACAATATCAAAAGTGTTACGCCCCAGTACCGGAATACGGAGACGGACATGGCCAGCTACCCCATATAAGGTGCTATATCTCGTACGACGGTCACGGTTGTATAAGACAAGGGGGTACATGCTATAATCAAATCTCATAAGGTCAAGAACCTCTATGTCTCAATCATTTAAAGAAGAAATAGTAAGCAAAGAGCATATATGACAAAGTAATAAGGTGACCCAAATGCTTTATCAAAATATTCTAGATTCTAGCTGTGCAAAATAAGAAGCTGGAAGAGTAACAAAAGTATATGACATTGATCAGCTGCAGTCTGATTTAATACAATCATTTAAGGATACTAATGTCCAGACGATCCGGATAACAGGTGTCGGTGGCTAAACGCCCAAAAGAAGTAAATGTTCAATGATGAGCAGGGAAGAAGAAAACTTGCTCGTTATCCCCTACGACCATGTTCCTGGTAAGTGCCTTGAGCTGGGGGAAAGTACGCTGGATCCTCGGGTGCTGGCTCAAAACTTGGCCATGCAAAACCAGTGGGGTTAGACCCCAAATAGCTAGTACCACAAAGGAAGCACAAAATGAAGAAACAAAAACCCAAGGAAATATATAACAATACATCAGTTCATTATTGTAACATAGGTCCATGGCATATCCTAGCACAAAGGCCCAACCCTACAACCAAACAAGGAAAATGGTTAAACCATCGTACTATGATAGTCCATCTCCATATGCTCCTAATCGATTAATACAATCACAACCAAGTCCACTTTCTTATATCGGCCAATCACTTGTACGGCTTGCTAATTGTGGAGTTTGAGGTTATGCCAGAAATAATGCATAATAAATACCCTCAGATCACGCCAGTGCCGAACATGAGCTAATCGAACCAAATAGATAAATAAAACTGGTATTCACGAGATGCACTAGTTTCCCGTGGGGCAACTGTGCTAAAAATACGGTATTAGCGGTTCCAATGTTTCTATAGTAAAACAGTGGCTCGGCATAATAATAGGTCTGATACTGCACTCCACAAAGGCTGATGATATACAGTATCGGTGATGGCGAGCCCATAATGCACTTAGAATGAATCTCTATGGAAAGGTTCGTTCGCATAATCTCGGGATATCGTTCCCTCCAATGTTACTACCACTTTTAGTTACTTAATTAGCCCTATGTTGTGATCGAAATCTCAAGGCGTGGTCACATGAGATTTTTTTTAAGATATCGTACAAGTACGGGCACGCTAGATACGAATCAATGGAAGTCAAATATGGATTCACTCGAGCGTGTATGCAACAATCAGACAATTAATATCATAACCACGCTTTGGTAGTTGAGTCGCTTATTATTCACAAGCTGGGGAAACAATATATATTTATAATATTACATATTTAAGAATTTGGAGGAATTCTTGATGCACAACTTAAATATAATCACTTAACGCGTGACATGATGTGTCGCACCTCAACGCACATTAATATCATAGATAATTATTAGGCAATAGTGGTATCAGCACGGATATAGTATTCGAGTCAAATTACAATTATATATTGGGTCACGAAAGAATAAAAAAATATTCAATCAAAACAAGCAAGGCCGTATGGGTCTTTAGGCCGCATATGAAGTTAGGATCGCATGACAAGTCCTAGCTACATATGAAGTCAGGGTCGTTCGAACCACTTGGCCGCATATGGAGTCTGGGCCGCATACTCAGGGTTAAGGTCAACTCCTTAGGACAAGTGTTGAAATAACGGGCAATAAATGAAGTGTTAGTGATGTGACATAAAGTGACTGATATGACAAGCCATAAAGTGTGTCAGGAAGAAAAGACAAAATCATAAGAAGATGTGCCAAGATTTCAGAGTCATGTGTCTAAGAGAAAGTGGTTGCATGCTCTTCTTGCCGCATATGGGTTAATTCTGCATGGAGTTCGATGCCATATGGAGGTCACTTGGACTTAGCAAATTTTTTATTCCTTCGGCGAGTAAACACTAAAGGAGTTCAAGGATAAGTTCCAGAACACTTGTGTGATTGCAGTTATGAGTCCAACAAGATGGACGCATGCTAGTCAATCTACGACAAAAGCTCAGGCCGCATAGCCCTCTCAGGCCGCATAGCACTCTCGGCTTCATAACTCGATGGCCACATGAAGACTTCGTCTTCTCCAAACAGCAGGTTCGGCCGTGGCGAAAGATCTAAAAACAGAAAGCTTATTTTGTCCATAAAATCCTTATTTTAAGTCCAAATAGAGGAACAAAAAGCCAAAATGCTTAAAATTGAAAGCTCTATCATGTAGGAAAAACTGGTTTTCCAAAATCATGTTTAATAGATCAAAACCATGAAAAACTCATGAAACCCATAAAACCCTAAGTTAGAAATGTAGATCTACTCAAAACCACCCATCAAACAGAAAACTCCAAGTTCTAAAAGTACAAAGAAACACATAACAAATATAATGGAACAATAATACTGATGGTTTCTTTATTTCCCATAAAAGATGTACTTACCTAATGGAAAGGGGAGAGAAAACACAAGAGAAAGAAAGAGAATGAAGTAATGAAGAAAGAGAAAGGAAAGGTTGGGTTATACATGGTAGAGTTGAGGGTTGAACCAAGGGTTCTCATGACTTGAACCAACCAACAAAATGGACCATGAACCAGGTTAAACCCAAAAATCACTAAACATGACATGAAACATATTTTAAACATGCATTGCCTAAGTTATATCTATGCATACACAACATTAACTATTATTACCTTAACATGTTAGGGTTTCCATCAATAACTATATATAACAACTATCTTAAGGGTACACTCTCCACAATATCTCTTGCAATAATAATTATGTTGGCACAATATTTATGTTGAGTTTTTGATTATGACTAATCGATTATGTTTAGCATTATGGTAATCGATCAATCACTATAGTATCTTCTACCTAATCTCAGTATTTTCCAGATATGTAATATTTGCATCTGTATATTTTCTTGTTCGTCTAACATGTACTTGCAAAAAAAAGAAGCAAGATCAGCATTGGACATATTCTATATGACGATGAGCCAAAGACGGCGTTATACCAGAAGATTTCATCCAACCGCCTAAGACTTATCTGGAGCCTCGCATCAGGTGGTTCCACTGCCCGGTCAGCACATGGGGGTCGAGGGGGCACCACCCCTAGTGGTGGTTTGGGGGCGAAGCCCCTGAAAGATATTCAGATTTCCAGATCTGGCTATCTATGGACAACTGCCGTCAAGGGAAAAAGCTCCTGATTTTTGGTTATCCAAGTACCTCTACCCAGATACCTAGTCCAATCAAATAAACCAAAGAACCTATCCACTAAATCAGGCCACATTCATTAACAAAGTCTACCATACTTAGAAATTAAACCCGGGCCGAACTCATGCCGAACTCGGACCGAACTCGGTTACCCTTTTGGTATGAAATCAACCAGTTCAATTAGATCCTGATTTCTTGACCCAACAGTTGGAAATTTGAATTAAACCCCATCTGAATTCTGTTTGCCTACACACTATAATAGGATTGGATTTCCATATTCCTACTCACTCAATCATTCTCAATCTTTCTATCCTATAGTGAGAGAACCCTTATAGCCTAAACTTTGTTATCTCCAAGATTAACTGCCAGTCTTCTAGTGCCAAGTGCGGTCTCGGTCTAGAAGTCTACAGAATTATAAAGATCTTGGTTCATCAAGCCCCTGTTCTGTGTGAAGTAGCGAGACTTCTGATCAAAACTCGTGGTATGTGAAGTTATGAGACTTCGGATCAAATCTCGTGGTGTAAAGATGTGACAAGCCTTCGGATCAAAGCTTGTGATTCATTATTGGTGATTATAGTGGAAAAAACTACGAGCTTGAGTTCTCGGGACTGGACTAGTTCTCTCAGAGGAAAACTAGTATACATCACGGTGTTTGTGTTTGCTCTTTATTTCTCTTACATTAATATATTTCATATATACTGCTAGTTATTTACTGCCTTCACTCTGCTTAATTTTTAATTGGGTAGATTATTCTACTGTACTTTATTCACCCCCCTCTAGAGTTGCCTTATGGTCCTTCAATTAGTATCAGAGCAGGTAGTCTTGTATTTAGTTTTGGGTCCCAATTTCTCCTATAATTGGTATCAGAGCAGGTGCTCTTTATATAGGAACTATTGCTCATACTAATTGCTCCTATAATTGGTATCAGAGCTAGTTCTCTTGATATTTGGCTTAATATCCTAAGAGACTTATGAAAATTGTTAGATCTATCCACACCAACAATGGTGAAGGCCAGTCCACAAATTGGCCAGTACCCTTATTTAATGGTACTAACTACACGCACTAGAAGACACATATGGGCTTCTACCTAAAGTCACTTGATTTTGACCTGTGGATTATAGTAGTAGAAGGATACAAGAAGCCACCTAAAATAGTCATAGATGGTAACCTTGCAGAGAAGCCACATGATAAGTACACAGACATCGAAAAAATAAGCTAGTCTTAATGCTAAAGCTATTAACGCTCTATTTTATGCTGTAGACAGAATTAAATTTAACAGGGTTTCCACTTATGAAACTTCTCACGAAGTATGGAAACTTCTTGAGGTCACTCATGAAAAAACATCCCAAGTGAAGAAATAAAAAATAAGTCGTCTAACACAAGAGTATGAAGCATTCAAGATAAAGCAAAGTGAGAGATGTGATCAAATACCTATCGTACAAGTGTAGACATTGATAGTGTTAATCATGCACCTCACGTATATGATTAGCCAGGCCATGTAGTCATCGTACAAGTTCCCAAGCCAATCATATTTCGAAACTACTATTTTAAACACTTAGAATAGTTAAAGTTCTCTATTTTAGTTCGTATACTACATCACTCATATATGATATTGTACCTCTTTCCTTTCATTTCATATATGCACTAACTGTACCATATTGCCTGTCTCTTTATTTTGCCATTGCATTTATTCATTGTCTTCTCTCAGTATATAGCATCATCTATTTATTATTTTATAGTCCTTATCGATTAACTGAAACTGTTATTAGAGGTGTACTTTGTTCTATTCTGACTGGAAATATTTTTTCAGACTATGACTTAGATGACTTATTTTTCAGTATACTTGGAGATTGGATGTTATTGATTACAAGTATGGTTATTTTGTCGTTTAGACTTGTCTTGTATTTCATTTGTTTTCTTCGATATCTCATCGTGCTCTAGTTTATGTGATTGAGTATTCCATATTATATTGTGATATCTGTGTCTCCTTATGGAGTTGGATATTCGTGAGAGAATGATTAGATAGTATTATGACATAGACAGCGTTCTACCGTCGATGCTGCGGCGTAGGCTGGACGTACCCAAGCTCCCGTGCCTAAAAATCCGGGTGCGGATCGTGACACATTTTTAGTGGTAGCCCATGCAGGTCAAACTTCATAATTTGTGTGATGTCATAGTAGTGCGACATCTTAGTTGTACTACTGCATGCCTGCGATAGCATATAGGACATAGGATACTAGGATGAGAGAGAATAATCAATCACAAAATTTTGAGAGATTCCTGGGACGACCCTTGAGAATCTTATTATAATCTCCAATTTTAATCTTTTTCCCTTGTTTTCGTCCGTTCTTACTTGTTGTTATTGAATTTGATTCTTGTTGATCAGTTGTTAAATTTAATTCTTGGTATCGTTATTAAGTTTGATTTCTTGTCGAGATGAATTTTACAGACTAAACTTTACGGTATCATCTGATGACATATGTTGATGAGGACAGTGAGAAAGATAAAACGTCTACTTTGGTTATGGAACCTAGAGTTTATCGCAGCCATATTAGCTGTCATGACGGAAACATAGAAACCTAACCTTGGATGTACATATCTTAGTTATGAATTTAGAGTTTCTCGCAGCCATATCGGTTGGCATGGCGAGGATTCTAGATGACGTGATTATAGAGTTGCATACCTTAGTTATGGAACCTATCATTTATCGCAGCTATGCTTACTGGCGTGGCGAGGATTCTGAGTGTCATGATTTTGGACAGACGTGTATGATTATCATATTGTATCTTAAATTGGTTCTTAAAGTATCATCTCAATGCTTATCTACTTCTGTTATTCCAGGACTTTGTTCCATCACTTCTTTTTGCTTGCTAGCAGTAGAAATACCTTCAGTTCCTCAGTCCAGTTCCTTCTTGAGCTTCTTGCCATTTGAGATCCTTGTTAGTATGATAATCTGTGACTTGCAATTATGTCTGTGTCTTGTATTAGTGTTGACTGAGTGTGATTTGTTAGTTTGTAAGTGTTTCTTAGTTGGACATGTGAGCAGTATGCATTAATCTAGAGATACCCATAGCATAGTACCTTGTAGCAATAGTTCCATGATAGGTGTCTTTATAGTTAGTATTGGTACTATAAGTAGAAGGAGGAGTAAAGAGTATCAGATGGTTCCAGAAGTTAGTATCAAAGTCAGCATGCCAGTCCTGGCTAGTCATGAATTCATGTAATTGTATGATCTATGTAAACAATTAAGTATCGAGAAAATTGTATTAGAAATTAATGAAGCATGATATTCAATTTGATGGTTGATTACTTGGGTATGACAAGAGTAACAAAATGTATATGCATAAAGGGTATTAATGAGTGTGCCATGGGTTGAGAAATATCAAGATTGGTAATAAAAGTTATGAAGTGTATCACAGATTAGTGTAACAATCTGTAAAAGATTTAAGAGAAGATACGTATACATAAATCAAGATATGGAACCATATGCCTGCCTTTGAGAGTGAAGTGAAACATAGGTGTTATAGAAAGTGCAAGTAATCGTGGGTTCTAGTGAGTGTGATGAGGTGATCTAATGATGAAGCTAGTGTTACCATACCAATAGTGCTAGTATTTCTATATCGAGGATTAGTTGAGCAATGTGCTAATAACAGTAAGTACTTCGTGTGACGATAATTAGATTGGTGTATCAGTTAATATAGATAAAAAATCATTGGAGAAAATACGTGTGATGATAACTTTGATTATTGGGAGTTATAGTACAAGTAATTCGGGCAGTACAAAATTCAGTACGCAGTTGAGGGTTGTAGACAATTGGTGTATTTGTGTGTACCTTGACTATAAGAGATTGTAAGTATTTATATGTATATTTAGATAGATGTGGATTTAAATTTATAATTTAAAGAGTGGAAATGAATTACAATTTTTAAGAATTTTGAGGATTTAAGATTTTATGTTATTAAATTTTTTGGAGGATTAAAATTCAATTCAATAAACATAGTCAGAGCTAAAGATTTTGGAAGTGATTAAAAATTTTGTTTCGATATTTGAGCATTTGACTTTTGAGAAAAATATATACATTTTATCTTAAATTGTTCGAGAAGTAAATTTTGATAATTTTATTTTGAGGATAAAATTTTATGGTGGGTAAGAAATGTATATCAGTATATTTGTAGATAAAGTGCATGTGTAAGGATCTGTTGGCTTGAGCATGTCTGAGATGGCACTGCAAACTGACTTGGGTGTCCATCTAGAGTTGTATTAGAAGGAGTAGTACTTAGTATGGTGTGTTGCACTTGGTGTACACTTGAGTTATAAGAAAAACTTGTATAAACAATTGTAGTAGGTAAGAGAGCTAGCAGTGGATATGCTTGTAGTAGAAACAGTGGTACCTAAAAGGATAAGGGTATCAAACTTTGGATGCATCATTAAACCTATGGTTGTGTTAGAAGGCTATGTTCTGTTCTTTCCTTCTGTTCCTTTTCGTCTATTTTATTGATTGATTTCCTAGTACCATATCCTGTATCAATGATCTTCTTGCTAGAATGTAGTTAGTAGTATACCCTGACAAAGATTGCTATACCATGACAAAAGGAACCATAACCATGTATGTTTTCTCTAGATTGCATATTGTATGACGGTAGGTAGGATTTTCTTAGACCTTTATTGTTGGGGGTTTGACCGTAGTAAAGATTAATGAAGATGTTATGACTTGACAAAGAGATAAGAATTTTAAAATTTTGAGGATAAATATTAATTTAAATAAGGAGGTAAGAATTTAATTTGGCAGAATTGAAGATTTTGTTAAATCATTAATTTTATGAAGATTAAGATATGAGTTAATTTGTCATCAACATTCAAGAAAGTTAAGAAGATTATCATTATATTTATTTGACTGCAAGGTATAAATTTAAAAATTATTTTGAATGTTGTATTTAAAGATCTTGTAAGTATTATATTATTTGAGTATGATGTGAAAAAAGAATCGAGCAGTAAGATCATTAATGTATTAGTATTTGAATTCAAATTTTTGGGATGAAAATTTAAATTTTATAAATATGCATTGATTGGATTTTAATTAGAGGAGTAAGATAATTAATGGATTAGTGTTTGAATTCAATTTTTGAGATGCGATTTTTAAATTTTATAAATATGCATTGATTGGATTTCAATTAGAGGATTGAATATTAAATTCTTGTATTTCGTTATTAACAAAAATTTTTGGAGGAGATTGTGATAAGAATGGAATTTGAATTTATATTTGAAGATTTCAGGAATAGGATATTTATAGAATTTTGAAAAATTTGTGAAATAATAATATGGATTAACTTCATGATTATACGGTTTGATGAATTTAAATTTTGATGGTAAAAAAATAATAATAATTGAGGATTATAAATTTCGAGGACAAATTTTTTTTAAGGTGGGTAGACTTGTAACCTCCGCATCATGAAATTCATGCTTAAGTGTTGTTATTAGGTTAATTTTGGGCTATTGTGATTTTTCCATAATTTTTAGTTAATTAAAAACTAGTAACCCTAATTTCCTAGGACTTTCAATAATTTATTTTAGGGGAAAATATAATTAAAAATATCCCAAAATTTTATTTTATGTTCTAAATAGTCAAATATATTTTCTAGAATTTTTTGGGAATTTTCTGATTATTTTTATCATTTATTTTGAGTTAATTAGGGAAAACTGAATTAAAAACTATTTTCTAAAAATAAAAACCCAAAAAGTAATTATTTCTGCCCAGTCAGCCAACTGGGTCCCACCCGTCAGCCTCCCGCAGCCAACTGGACGGGGCTGCTTGTCAGCGACCGCGGGGTCGGTGTCGGTGCAGCGAGCCGACTGCGAGCCGAGCCGAGCCGCGTTAAACTCTTACCGTTCGATCTGAGCGGGCAACGTCGGATAGCTGCCACGTGGCACTCCTTTGAGCCGCGGCTGCTCTCTCTCTCCTCTCTATATATATAATAGTTAGGTTATTAATTTCTAGGGTTTTCTTTGAGCCGAATTTGGGAGAATTGCCATCTAGGGTTCCTTCATCTTCCAGAATCCATTGCGCATAGCTCCAGACTCCAAACGAGGCCTAATTTCTTGCGTTAGAACGATATTGAGGTTAGCTTTCTGAATATATAAATATTTTTGCAAAATTATGAGTATTAAATTTTGAAAAAATCGTAGATCACAACATGTCCGAAAATAGATGCGTCTCGATATTTTTGCAATTTTGGGAGAACCAAGAATCAGAATCATAAACCGTTTGAAGTTTCAAAAATCTAATGATGAGATAATTGAAATATGTTTTACCAGAATTTAATTCAAAATATTTATATACTGTTAATTCTGTAGAACTTCTAGGTTAGAATTTAACCATCGGTACACAATACGAAATTTGTATGTGCCATAATTCCCAAACAAATTTGAATTCGGATGAGCCATAAATTCAAGCATATTTTTGATGCTAAAATATGCAAGAAATCATACATGAAAGTTAAGTTTGTGTCGATTGACTTTTTGGTCAACAGATCGCCTCGATTTGCGTGCCATGAGTCTCGAGTTGATAAAATTCAGTTTCTTTGGACAAAATTTAGGAATTAACCTAAAAATCAGAATAATAAGATTAAAATAAGATTTTAGAGTAATTATTTCCAAATTAAATAAATTAAAATAAATTATCTTTTGACATGGTAAAATTGTAATACATAGGCTATTTGGACTGTTACTTGGACTCTGATTCATACCAGCTAAGGACCACATGCGAGTGCATTCTCTGATAATTTCTGTTATTTGATAATTTCTATTATTTGACATGGTAAAATGTTACATCTGATTCTCGATACTGTGCTACACGGACTAGTATATAGATTGGATCTTTAGTCATGAGATGTTACATTGGTTATCGTATTGACATTGTACACGACATTGATATTAGATATTATACATGATATATTGGACATTGATCGTGTATCATGACGTGTCATGGTTGGATCCACAGTACTAGTTTGGGGCGGGGAAATTGCTAGTGAGAGATGTGATCAAATACCTATCGTACTGGTGTGGACATTGATAGTGTTAATCATGCACCTCATGTATGATTAGCCAGGCCATGTAGTCATCGTACAAGTTCCCAAGCCGATCACATTTTGAAACTATGATTTCAAACACTTAGAATAGTTACAGTTCTCTATTTTAGTTCGTATACTACATCACTCATATATGATATTGTACCTCTTTCCTTTTATTTTATATATGCACTAACTGTGCCATATTGCCTATATTGCCTGTCTCTTTATTTTGCTATTGCATTTATTCATTGTCTTTTTTCAGTATATAGCATCATCTATTTATTGTTTTATAGTCCTTATTAATTAACTGAAACTGTTATTAGAGGTGTACTTTGTTCTATTCTGACTGAAAATATTTTTCTAGACTATGACTTAGATGACTTATTTTTCAGTATACTTGGAGATTGGATGTTATTGATTACAGATATAGTTATTTTGTCGTTTAGACTTGTCTTGTATTTTATTTGTTTTCTTCGATATCTCATCGTGCTCTAGTTTATGTGATTGAGTATTCCATATTATATTATGATATATATGTCTCCTTATGGAGTTGAATATTCGTGAGAGAATGATTAGATAGTATTATGACCTAGACATCATTCTACCGCCGATGCTGCGGCGTAGGCTGGACGTACCCACGCTCTCGTGCCCCAAAATCCGGGTACAGGTCGTGCCAAGGATGAAATGCGCGAGCAATACCCGTATCTCTTCGAGACTTGAGGTATAATTCCTTGTCTGATTTTGTTCTTGTTCTAGTTCAATTCAATTTTGAGGACAAAATTTTTTTAGGAGGGTAGACTTGTCACTACTACATTCCTAGATTAGGGCATTATTATAAATTGTCATGTTTAATTTATTGTGTCAATATAATGTATGATAAGTTTATTATATAAATTGTTGGGTGTTCTTTAACGCATATGTTAATGGGCTTGACCTAAGAATCAATTAGAATAAACCCTTTTGACAAATCCTATTTATTAAATTAGCATTTAGTTAAACCCTCAATGTATGACTAAACCTCTTATTATTTTAAGTTCTTCATGACAAATCATGAAGGGCAAATTAGACTCTTGGCATTTGTCACGACCCGCACCCAAAATTTGGGCATGAGTCGTGGGTACGTCCAGCCTACGCCGCAGCATCGGCGGTAGAACGCTGTCTAGGTCTCAACATTTAATATATCCTGTCAATAATCTCAACTCCGTACGGAGGACAATGATAAAAATCCACAGTTCTATAATATACTCAATCACAAGCTATAAGAAATAATGGGCACGATGAGAATAGAAAAGAGTTCTATTAAAACCAACCACAATAAGTCCAACTCAAATCCTGGGTCTAGCTGACCTCACAAAGTCACAAATAATGACATACAACTCAGTCTCAGTCTAAAACAATAAATACAGAAAAGTAATCTAAGTACAGCCAGGCAAGATCTCCTCTTGGATAGGCAACTCCTCCGGGATTTCTGGAGTAAAATCTCCCTCTAACCCTGGGCCATAATGAGTGGGGCAGAAATTCTCCAGGTCCTCTGAAAAATGTTATCCAGTCAGGATTGGAGCGAAGCACAAACACTAACAGCAGTTTCATTAAATTGACAAAGACTATAAACAGTGTAAGAAATACAAGATGAGAGTAAATACTGAAAATGAGAAGTACAGGAGAAATAAAATAGGCAATAGAACATCTAGCCATGAACAATAAATAGTGAATGCTAGAACAAGTAAATCTGAATAAAGTGGACATCTAGCTAAGTGTTTGAAATATTAGTTTATTATGTGATCGGCTTGGGACTAGATCAGGCTGGTTATATATGATTAGCTATGATTCTTGAAGGTCAGGCTAACCATATGGTTAGCTATGATGCATGATAATGGTCAGGCTAATCATATATAACAGCTATGAAGCATGATGATGGTCAGGCCGCACCCGACGAGAGAAGTAGGGTGAGCTATGATGCATGGTAAGTTTGGATATGATCACACAATCTACTAATAATTCCCCATCCCCAGCTAGCACGGTAGATTCCAATCATGACTCCTCATGATGGGGATCTAGGGTGCTAACCCGTGTATCCATAGTGTCGGAATCAAGTATGTAATACACTACAATTTATAGAAATAATCAACAATGAAAACTGTCAGAGAATGTACTCGCCTGTGGTCCTGAGCAAAGTGTGAGGATCGATGTCCAAAGTGGAATCACAATGACCTATTTATGGAATATTAATGTCAGAAACTGAATTAAATAAATAACAGGTTTATTTAATTAAGTGTGAGGCTTCTAGGTCATCTCTAAGGTTTACTGGTCAACTTAGTCAAAACTTGTCCATATGCATTATAATAGTCCCTTTGGATGAAACCTAACTAAACTAGTCATTTCTAGCTATACTAGACATTAGTACATAACTATCTATAAAGTATTTCATAATACTTATATACTAGAGTCTAGTTAGTTCATATATACATATATATAGCTTACAAGTTAAATCACTACCTAATACCAACTCAAGAAACTAATGCTAATCATGCCAACACTTGATACCAACTAACTGATTACTAATATAACTAGTAAGTACTGAATAGGCAAAACAATGCTAACTAGGCTAAAAATACATCACTACACTGGTATGCCAACCCACTCAACTTAACCTTACTGCACAGTACAAAAACTGCACTGATATGGGTTCACTGCACATACACACAGGTAAACCCCTCTCTGAGATACCCCTAACACACTGCTCCACAGAAATTTAACTCACTGAACTCTACTGCCCACCCTACAGAATTACACACAGCACACAGGTATCTCCCACACTGGTCCACTCACAGGTTGCATACTCTACACACATTGGTTTCTGGATACACTGATTCACCTAGATACACAGGTTCTAATTTCCTAACTGATACACATACACACTAACCACAGACACTCTAATACAAAAACACATGGGTAACACTGACACAGGGCTTAACTCTGCACACTGCACACCTACACACACTACTACACAGTATCAAAACTGGGCTAACATAATAGTCATTAACCCACAAATATCAAATCTGAGACTAACCTATGAACTTGACAAATATACTACTAGGTGAGGAACCCAATCTTCACTGCAACTGCTGCTGATATATATACTACACAGGTAGACACAGGTTTTGATTCTCAAAAAAACAGGGACACATACACACAGGATATATCTGACTGATACACATAGGTTGCATACACATAGGTACTGCACCTACTACACAGAGATACACTGGTTCACTTAGTTAGGAACTCACATAGCAACTTGCCCACACACACACAGCATTACACACTCACCAGAAATACACACAGAACCATACTACCCGACTGCACAGTTTCTGATACTCTACACTGATATAAACTGACACAGGTATATGCCTCTCACACACACAATGCTACACAAGGCTCACTGAGAAACACACAGGGCACTGACACATACAATTTCTAGACACACTGAGAATTCCTCAGTAGACACACAGACCCCAAATATACACATACATAACCCAATACCCCATAGGCACACATGCCTCACACATAAACCCAGATACACAACCCGACTGTATGGGAAGATCCCAAACACACAGAACTGTGCACCCACAGAAAATTCCCCAAATCACACAACCCTATATATATATATATATGTATAAATATATACATATATCATGCATCCAAATGTGCAATATTAGAATAGATTAGATAGGTAAATCCTAATAAACCTATCACCAAACACCTGGAGTGCTGAAATCGAACTCCTAATAAGAACTTATGAAAAACCCCAAACGAAACCCAAAAAATCAAGATTTAATCTATACGTATGAGATGAAATCAGTCTACATACAAATACCTAGGGTTAGGGTTCACGAAAAAATTGGGAAAACCAAATGTTGGGACACTTAAACCCTAATTTCTCCTAGGGCTTCATGTAGGATCCCTAGAAATCGAGATCCATACAACAAGAGGGTTTCCTAATGGGCAATAATCAACAAAAACAGAATATAATTGAATAAAAATAGGGTTTTACCTATAGGGAGATGGTTTCCCTATGAAAGTTCTTCTTCCCCAAAGTTCCTTGACCAAAGCTCCTTGCTTCCCTTGCTTTGGAGGAGGATGATGGAATCCTAGGGTTTTAAATTCCGAATTTTGGAGGGGGAAAATGGTTTTTCTTGATGGAGGCTAGGGTTTCTTCTTTCTACATGAAGAAAGAGTGGCTCCCTTTTATATTAAGCCAAGTTAGGGTTTCTAATGTATAGTTTTAGGTTAAACCCCCAGGTTAGGTCATGTAGAACCTAATTAACTAAGGTTTAGTCAGTCTAGGGTTTGAGGTTCAACCTACAAATTTGAATTCTAGGGTTTCTCTAGAATTAGGTTTACAAATTAGGGTTTTCTCATTAGGGTTGTCCTAATGAGTTCTAGGGTTTGACCTAAACCAAACATCACTAACAATATATAAATAGTTTATAAAACTCAGCAATTTAATTAATACATAATTATTCAGAATAGTGAAATTACCTAAATGTCCTTATCTGGAAATGTGGTAGTGACAAGTCTACCCTCCTAAAAGAAATTTCGTCCTCGAAATTGGACTGAACTAGAACAAGAATAAAATCTGAAAAGGAATATACCTCACGTCTAGAAGAGATACGGGTATTGCTCGCGACTTTCGTCCTCTCTCTCCCAGGTCGACTCCCCTGGAGAGTGATGTCTCCATGCAACACGAACCAAAGGAATAGTTTGGTTCCGCAACGCCTTCTCTCTGCGGTCCAAGATCTCTACGGGCTGCTCAGGGTAGCTGAGCGTCGGACCAACCTCAATCTTCGAGTGATCAAGTACGTGACTAGGGTCTGCCATGTACCGTCTCAGCTGCGACACGTGGAACACATCATGCACTCCTTCTAATACGGGCGGCAAGTCTAGTCTATACGCTACTGCACCTATCTTCGCAAGAATACCGAAGGGTCCGATGTAGCATGGGCTAAGCTTCCCGCCTCTACCAAAACGAATCGTGCCATGCGTCGGAGAAATCCGTAAGAATACTAGATCGCCAACCTAAAACAAAACAGTCTCAACACGAAGTCTAAACAAACAAACACAAGCCAAAAAAACAACAATCTATACCTGAAACTCAAGGGGCCTACGGTGGCTGTCGGCCCAATGCCGCTGTCTGTCCTGCGTCACTCGCAGTCTGTCTCTGATGAGTTTTACCTTTTCTGCTGCATCCACGACCATTTTTGGTCCTAGCAAGGCTCTCTCTCCAACGTTGTCCCAAGATAACGGTGTACGACACCTCCGTCCATAAAGAGCCTCAAATGGTGACATCTCGATGCTGGCCTGGTAGCTGTTGTTGTAAGCAAACTCTACCAGGTGCAGATGATCCTCCCAAGAGCCTCCGAAATCTAGAACACAAGTGCGTAGCATATCCTCGAGAGTCTGAATAGTCCGTTTAGACTGTCCGTCTGTCTGGGGGTGATATGCGGTACTGAACTTGAGCTGAGTGCCCAAGCTAGCCTGCAGACTCCTCCAGAAGTGGGAAGTAAAACGACTATCCCGATCCGAGACGATGCTCACAGGAACTCCATGAAGCCTAACAATCTGTCGCACGTACATCTCTGCTAGCCTCTCTGTCAACGTGCCCACCTTGAAAGATAAGAAATGGGCTGATTTGGTCAACCTGTCTACGATGACCCAAATCGCGTCCTTCCCTCCTGGAGAACGTGGAAGCCCTGAAACAAAATCCATGGTCACGTGCTCCCATTTCCATTCTGGAATCGATAAAGGTTGAAGCAAACCTCCTGGCCTCTGCCGGTCTGCCTTTACCTGCTGGCACACTAGACACCGAGATACGAAGCGTGCTACCTCGCGCTTCATTCCATACCACCATACGTGCTCCCTCAATTCTCGATACATCTTGTTGGCACCGGGATGCATCGAGTACTGAGAGCGGTGTGCCTCCTGCAAAACCTTCTCGCACAGCTCCCCGCTCAACTGATCGAAAATATCATCTATCCTCGGCAGCGGGTACTTGTTCTTGATAGTGATATTGTTCAAAGCTCTATAATCAATGCACATGCGCACCGTGCCGTCCTTCTTCGGTACGAACAATACCGGAGCTCCCCATGGTGATGAACTAGATTTGATGAAGCCTTTGTCCTGCAGCTCCTCAACTTGCTTCTTCAGTTCTGCCAGCTCGCTGTTGTTGACTCTATAGACATGTTATGAAATAGGCTCCGCTCCTGGAACCAAGTATATAAAGAACTAAACGTCTCTGTCTGGCGGCAAGCCTGGCAACTCTTCTGGAAATACATCCAGGAACTCCGCTATCAGAGGATGTGGCAACTCCTCTTCTTTTGCCCTGGCTCCGCAAAATATGCTCTTCCTCTGTTCCGCTGCTACTCTGACGACCTCAAACTCTGGCTCTCCTGGTGGTCTAAATAATACTCTGCCTCTAAAACAATCTATGGTAGCATGATGCCTACTCAACCAGTCCATTCCGAGTGCAATATCGTACCCCGGAAGTGGCATGACGAGTAAGCTCACGCTCAACTCTCGGCCTCCTACTGACACTCTCCGGTCCTTGCAATAATCACGGACTAGGATAATACCTCCACCAGTCATGATCTTGCAGGTCCTAGCTAATGGTTCTGTGTCTAAATGATGTCGAAGTGCATAAGATACAGACACAAAACTATGGGAAGCGCCAGAGTCGAATAAGGTAAATACGGGAATACAATCGAGAAGAACCGAACCTGTGATCAAGTCTCCTGCTGGCTCGATCTCCTCGACTGCCATGGCGTATGCTCGCCCCTGGGGTGCACCTCTCTGTTGCTGATGCTGGGCGAACCTCTGATGTTGCGGTGGAAGTGGTCCCCTCTGTTGTTGGCCTCCTGGTACGGCAGGTACCCTGTCTGGTCCTCTCTGGGCGGCTGCTCCACCCTGACCTGGACGAATGGTAGGGCAATCCCTCAGCTGGTGTGTCGTCGATCCGCAGTACAAACATGAGCCCAACCTCTTCCTGCAGATCTCTCGGGTGTGTCCTGTCTTCCCGCAATACGCACACTGGAGGGCGGGCTGAGTCTGCCTCTGCTGTTGATGCTGGACCTGTCCCCGGGCTGGTGCCTGGTGCTGCTGGTGCTGCTGCTGAAAGGGCCTCTGTTGCTGTTGATAGTGTAGACGCTTGCCTGATCCCACACTACTGTTTGCTCCTCCGGAAACATCGCGTCCCCTCTTGGGCCTGAGGTCCAAATCGTCCTCGGCTATCTGGGCATCCATCAATATGCCCTCGAAAGTAGCGGTGCGACGTCCCGACGTGCGAGACTTGATCTCCCTTGCTAGCCCCTTTCTGAACTTTCGGGCCCTGTCCTCCGGATCTCTAATCATCGACGGCGCGAAGCGGCTCAGGCGGCAAAACTCCGCGGCATACTCATCGACGGACGAGCTCCCCTGGACTAAGTCATGGAACTGACTCTCCAAGGCTCCCAGGGCAACGTCAGGAAAGAATTTCTCCTTGAAGAGCTCCCTGAAAGCCTCCCAAGTGAGTCCCCTGCGCAAGAGTCTCGGCTCCGTGCGAAACCATGTCAGGGCAATATCAAACATCTGGCTGCCGGTGGCCTCGATCTGGAGGGCCTCCGGAAGCTGCGCCAAGCGCAAGTTCCTCTCGATGTCCTCTAGCCAATCATCGGCGTAGAGTATCCCTTCTGTTCCCTTGAACTCCCGAGGCATCATCCTCTTGAAATCCCCAATGGTGTCCGGCCTCTGTTGTTGCTGACCAGGATGCTACTGCTGCTGAGTGACCCTCTCCACAGCCTGGAGAGCCACTTGGTGAGCATTCTCCATGTTCACCCTCATCATCTCTGTCTGGGCCTGGTGTGCCTCAGCCTGCACCCTCTGGGCCTCTGCCGACGTCCTCTGGGCATCGACCATGCCCTGAATCAAAGCGAACATCTGTGCCCCATCGACGGGCACACCTCCTGGATACTGAACTGGTGGTGGTGGTGGTGGCTCCGTCGTAGCTGTGGGGACCCTCTGAACAGGTGGTGGAGGACCCCCGAAAGCTGCAGACACTCCCACATGTACTGAAGATGTAGGAGGTGCTGCGGATGTCTGTCCGGCAGGGCGAGAAGTGGCAGACCTCTCTGAAGCTACTGCTCCGAGTCTCTGGGACCTGGTCTTCGGCGGAATCCTGAAGACAGATTGAAAGAATCAATTAAGATAATAGACACGATATCATCAAGGAAGGACAGTAATTTCTAAAGAAAAATCATTAAGAGTAGTATCATAAGAATCAGAATTCCCTAATTGTGATTGAGCATATCCTCGACCAAATTCCTATTCCTAAAACAGGCTCGTAGTAGTACAACTAAGTTGTCGCACTACCACGACATCGCACAACTTGCGAAGCTTGACCTGCGTGGGCCACCACTAAAAACGTGTCACGACCCGCACCCAAAATTTGGGCATGAGTCGTGGGTACGTCCAGCCTACGCCACAGCATCGGCGGTAGAACGCTGTCTAGGTCTCAACATATAATATATCCTGTCAATAATCTCAACTCCGTACGAAGGACAATGATAAAAATCCACATTTCTATAATATACTCAATCACAAGCTATAAGAAATAATGGGCACGATGAGAATAGAAAAGAGTTCTATTAAAACCAACCACAATAAGTCCAACTCAAATCCTGGGTCTAGCTGACCTCACAAAGTCACAAATAATGACATACAACTCAGTCTCAGTCTAAAACAATAAATGCAGAAAAGTAATCTAAGTACAGCCAGGCCAGATCTCCTCTTGGATAGGCAACTCCTCCGGGATTTCTGGAGTGAAATCTCCCTCTAACCCTGGGCCATAATGAGTGGGGCAGAAATTCTCCAGGTCCTCTGAAAAATGTTATCCAGTCAGGATTGGAGCGAAGCACAAGCACTAACAGCAGTTTCATTAAATTGACAAAGACTATAAACAGTGTAAGAAATAAAAGATGAGAGTAAATACTGAAAATGAGAAGTACAGGAGAAATGAAATAGGCAATAGAACATCTAGCCATGAACAATAAACAGTGAATGCTAGAACAAGTAAATCTGAATAAAGTGGACATCTAGCTAAGTGTTTGAAATATTAGTTTATTATGTGATCGGCTTGGGACTAGATCGGGCTGGTTATATATGATTAGCTATAATTCTTGAAGGTCAGGCTAACCATATGGTTAGCTATGATGCATGATAATGGTCAGGCTAATCATATATAACAGCTATGAAGCATGATGATGGTCAGGCCGCAATCGACGTGAGAAGTGGGGTGAGCTATGATGCATGGTAAGTTTGGATATGATCACACAATCTACTAATAATTCCCCATCCCCAGCTAGCACGGTGGATTCCAATCACGACTCCTCATGATGGGGATCTAGGGTGCTAACCCGTGTATCCATAGTGTCGGAATCAAGTGTGTAATACACTACAATTTATAGAAATAATCAACAATGAAAACTGTCAGAGAATGTACTCGTCTGTGGTCCTGAGCAAAGTGTGAGGATCGATGTCCAAAGTAGAATCACAATGACCTATTTATGGAATATTAATGTCAGAAACTGAATTAAAGAAATAACAGGTTTATTTAATTAAGTGTGAGGCTTCTAGGTCATCTCTAAGGTTTACTGGTCAACTTAGTCAAAACTTGTCCATATGCATTATAATAGTCCCTTTGGATGAAACCTAACTAAACTAGTCATTTCTAGCTATACTAGACATTAGTACATAACTATCTATAAAGTATTTCATAATACTTATATACTAGAGTCTAGTTAGTTCATATATACATATATATAGCTTACAAGTTAAATCACTACCTAATACCAACTCAAGAAACTAATGCTAATCATGCCAACACTTGATACCAACTAACTGATTACTAATATAACTAGTAAGTACTGATTAGGCAAAACAATGCTAACTAGGCTAAAAATACATCACTACACTGGTATGCCAACCCACTCAACTTAACCTTACTGCACAGTACAAAAACTGCACTGATATGGGTTCACTGCACATACACACAGGTAAACCCCTCACTGAGACACCCCTAACACACTGCTCCACAGAAATTTAACTCACTGAACTCTACTGCCCACCCTACAGAATTACACACAGCACACAGGTATCTCCCACACTGGTCCACTCACAGGTTGCATACTCTACACACATTGATTTCTGGATACACTGATTCACCTAGATACACAGGTTCTAATTTCCTAACTGATACACATGCACACTCACCACAGATACTCTAATACAAAGACACATGGGTAACGCTGACACAGGGCTTAACTCTGCACACTGCATACCTACACACACTACTACACAGTATCAAAACTGGGCTAACATAATAGTCATTAACCCACAAATATCAAAACTGAGACTAACCTATGAACTTGACAAATATACTACTAGGTGAGGAACCCAATCTTCACTGCAACTGCTGCTGATATATATACTACACAGGTAGACACAGGTTTTGATTCTCAAAAAAACAGGGACACATACACAGGATATATCTGACTGATACACATAGGTTGCATACACATAGGTACTGCACCTACTACACAGAGATACACTGGTTCACTTAGTTAGGAACTCATACAGCAACTTGCCCACACACACACAGCATTACACACTCACCAGAAATACACACAGAACCATACTACCCGACTGCACAGTTTCTGATACTCTACACTGATATAAACTGACACAGGTATATGCCTCTCACACACACAATGCTACACAAGGCTCACTGAGAAACACACAGGGCACTGACACATACAATTTCTAGACACACTGAGAATTCCTCAGTAGACACACAGACCCCAAATATACACATACATAACCCAATACCCCATAGGCACACATGCCTCACACATAAACCCAGATACACATCCCGACTGTACATGGAAGATCCCAAACACACAGAACTGTGCACCCACAGAAAATTCCCCAAATCACACAACCCTATATATATATATGTATAAATATATACATATATCATGCATCCAAATGTGCAATATTAGAATAGATTAGATAGGTAAATCCTAATAAACCTATCACCAAACACCTGGAGTGCTGAAATCGAACTCCTAATAAGAACTTATGAAAAACCCCAAACGAAACCCTAAAAATCAAGATTTAATCTATATGTATGAGATGAAATCAGTCTAATACAAATACCTAGGGTTAGGGTTCACGAAAAAATTGGAGAAACCAAATATTGGGACACTTAAACCCTAATTTCTTCTAGGGCTTCATGTAGGATCCCTAGAAATCGAGATCCATACAACAAGAGGGTTTCCTAATGGGCAATAATCAACAAAAACAGAATATAATTGAATAAAAATAGGGTTTTACCTATAGGGAGATGGTTTTCCTATGAAAGTTCTTCTTCCCCAAAGTTCCTTGACCAAAGCTCCTTGCTTCCCTTGCTTTGGAGGAGGAGGATGGAATCCTAGGGTTTTAAATTCCGAATTCTGGAGGGGGAAAATGGTTTTTCTTGATGGAGGCTAGGGTTTCTTCTTTCTACATGAAGAAAGAGTGGCTCCCTTTTATATTAAGCCAAGTTAGGGTTTCTAATGCATAGTTTTAGGTTAAACCCCCAGGTTAGGTCATGTAGAACCTAATTAACTAAGGTTTAGTCAGTCTAGGATTTGAGGTTCAACCTACAAATTTGAATTCTAGGGTTTCTTTAGAATTAGGTTTACAAATTAGGGTTTTCTCATTAGGGTTGTCCTAATGAGTTCTAGGATTTGACCTAAACCAAATATCACTAACAATATATAAATAGTTTATAAAACTCAGCAATTTAATTAATACATAATTATTCAAAATAGTGAAATTACCCAAATGCCCTTATCTGGAAATGTGGTAGTGACAAGTCTACCCTCCTAAAAGAAATTTTGTCCTCGAAATTGGACTGAACTAGAACAAGAATGAAATCTAAAAAAGAATATACCTCACGTCTAGAAGAGATACGGGTATTGCTCGCGCATTTCGTCCTCTCTCTCCCAGGTCGACTCCCCTGGAGAGTGATGTCTCCATGCAACACGAACCAAAGAAATAGTTTGGTTCCGCAACGCCTTCTCTCTGCGGTCCAAGATCTCTACGGGCTGCTCAGGGTAGTTGAGCGTCGGACCAACCTCAATCTTCGAGTGATCAAGTACGTGACTAGGGTCTGCCACGTACTGTCTCAGCTGCGACACGTGGAACACATCATGCACTCCTTCTAATACGGGCGGCAAGTCTAGTCTATACGCTACTACACCTATCTTCGCAAGAATACCGAAGGGTCCGATGTAGCGTGAGCTAAGCTTCCCGCCTCTACTAAAACGAATCGTGCCACACGTCGGAGAAATCCGTAGGAATACTAGATCGCCAACCTAAAACAAAACAGTCTCAACACGCAGTCTAAACAAACAAACACAAGCCAGAAAAACAACAATTTATACCTGAAACTCAAGGGGTCTACGGTGGCTGTCGGCCCAATGCCGCTGTCTGTCCTGCGCCACTCGTAGTCTGTCTCTGATGAGTTTCATCTTTTCTGCTGCATCTACGACCATTTTTGGTCCTAGCAAGGCTCTCTCTCCAACGTCGTCCCAAGATAACGGTGTACGACACCTCCGTCCATAAAGAGCCTCAAATGGTGATATCTCGATGCTGGCCTGGTAGCTGTTGTTGTAAGCAAACTCTACCAGGTGCAGATGATCCTCCTAAGAGCCTCCAAAATCTAGAACACAAGTACATAGCATATCCTCGAGAGTCTGAATAGTCCGTTCAGACTGCCCCGTCTGTCTGGGGGTGATATGCGGTACTGAACTTGAGCTGAGTGCCCAAGCTAGCCTGCAGACTCCTCCAGAAGTGGGAAGTGAAACGACTATCCCGATCCGAGACGATGCTCACAGAAACTCCATGAAGCCTAACAATGGGTGTCCAAGCACCTATGTATTAATGAGGTGTGTGAGTTCCTGATACTGTGTATCAATGAATAGTTGAGGGATACTACCTGTGGACCCTTCCAGTAGCCATATGCTTGTCTCAAAGATTTAAGCCATGCATGTGTAAGTATGAACAAGTTCAGACTTACCTATTGATCCTGCCAGTTCTTGAGGGACAGGGAGTCATACATGTAGGTGTCATGTTATGGTTGTGCATGGAGGTATAGGTCTATTGGAAGCCTGGTAAGGGGTAGTTCATTTCAAGGTTGGGGCAGCAAACATACACAGTTGGACATTCACTGTGGTATTAAGGTCCAAGTGAGGTTCTGCACTTAGGGGATTGGTATTGTGGTAGGATGCAAGGCTTGTGGAGTATATGGGGATGGATGCTGATACTTAGTACCAGTATCAAGGTCAGATACTAGAGATAAGTAGGGATCTATAATGGAGTGTGTTAACAGATGAGGGAGAGTACCAGTAAGTTTCAGTCTTGTAGTGTTATGTGTCAGTGTTGCTTGTACAGTAGGGTATCAGTTAGCAATTAGGAAATAATATGGGGTTTTGGTGTGGGTTAATATGTAGAGTTGAGTATAGGTATTAAAGTATTAAACCTAAGATAATACTAGATGATAGATTTAACTATTTATATATCTAGTGTCACTTAGTATTAGCTAGTGTTACTTGTAATCACCCTATAAACTAGATTTAAACCCAGATTAAGGTGTCATGAGTACACCCTAGTGTTTATAACTAAAAATGACAAATAATTAGCTAGTGAGGGACTAGTATTGACAAGTAGACTTTAGTATGACCTAGAGGCCTTGTATTTAATTAGTTAAACATGCTTATTCCTTTAATTTAGTATTTTGACATTGATATTCCATAATTAGGTCATTGTGATCTCGCCTTGGACATTGATCCTCACACCTTCCTCAGGACCACAGGCGAGTACATACTTTGACAGTTTTCATTCTTGTTGATTAATTCTATAATTCTAGTTGTAGAGTATACTTGATTCTGACATGTAGATACACGGGTTCGCATCATAGATACCTGTCATAAGGAGTCGTGATTGGAATCCATCGTGCTAGCTGGGGATGGAGAAATATTAGCAGATTATGTGATCATATCCCACCTTATATGCATCATAGCTCACCCCACACATCACGTTGGGTACAGCCTGACCATTTACATGTCTCATAGCCTGTTATATATGATTAGCCTGACTATTGCTCGTATTATAGCTAACCAGATGGTTAGCCTGACCTCACATGTATCATAGCCAATCATATATAACAAGCCTGATCTCGTCCCAAGTCGATCACATAATAAACTGATATTTCAAACATATAGCCATATATTTATTCTTTATTTCAGTTCACTTGTTCTAGTATTCATTTTATTTCTATTCATTGCTAGATGTTCTATTGCTTATTACATATCCTCTAGTATTCCAGTATTTCTTTCATCTTGTATTTCCTTACACTATTTTTATAGTTTGTCAATATAAATAAAACTGCTGTTTAGTGCTTGTGCTTCGCTCCAATCCTGACTGGATAACATTTTTCAGAGGACTTGGAGGACTTCTGTCCTACCCACTATGGCCCGGGAGCAGAGGGGAATTTTGCACCTGAAATCTTAGAGGATTTCTCCACCTTAGAGGAGACACCACCTACAGGCATTTAGACTGTCTTATTCATGTATCATTGTTCTAAAACTGAGACTTGGGCTGTATATTTTTATTGAGACTTATGTGGACAACTAGACTCTAGACTTGTGTTGTATTTATTTTTGTGCTTGACTTATGTCAGTACTCTTTATCCTTATATCTCATCATGCCATTTATTTTCCAATAGTCTTGTGATTGAGTATATATTAAATTGTTGATCAATGTATTATCATTGTCCTCCCTATGGAGTTGAGATCATTGACATGTTATGAGTTATGTTTGATAGTCTTGAGACCTAGACATCGTTCTACCGCCGATGCTGTGGCGTAGGCTGGACGTACCCATGGCTCAAGCCCAATTTCTGGGTGCGGGTCGTGACACTTATAGTACATTATCATTATATATTGGGTTGTAAGGAATGACTCAAAGTTGTTTCTCCAATTTCGATTGGAACGGACATACGTGTAAAGTTTAGGTTCGAGTTTAGATATTGTGTATCAAAAGTTGTGCAATTAAAATAAAGCACAATAGAGTGTATTTATGGGTGATACAAAGATCAGGATTGGGGATTGGCTTGTCTAGGTCAGGGGTGCAAATTTTGGTGGAAGACAAAAGATAGTGTAGTTCTCTAGATATTTAAACAATAGTAAGGTACAAAAATTTAATAAAAAATTAAAGAGGTAAATTATAACTCCAATAATTATTCCAAAATATTACTAAATTAATCCCTAAACCTAGAATTTGGTGTGGGGGTTTACATCAGCACAACTTATCATCCACAGACCGATGGTCAGTCAGAGCGCACTATTTAGATACTGAAGGACATGTTGCTATCTTGTATGCTTAACTTTGGAGGATATTGGGAGGACCACTTGCACTTAGTAGAATTCTCATACAACAATAGCTACCAAGCAAGCATTCAGATGGCACCGTTTGAGGCACTGTACAGTAAAAAATGAAGATTGTCGATACATTGGAGTGACGTGGGAGAGCGTCAGATCATGGGAGTAGAGATGGTGAGATGGACGGTAGAGAAGGTGAAGCAAATTCAGAGCCATCTTCGTGCAGTACAAGATAGACAGAAGAATTGGACAGATACGCATCGTCGACCTTTGGAGTTCAAGAAAGGCGACCAGTGGTGTATCGTTTGGCATTGGCTCTATCACTAGAAGGTGTGCATGACGTATTTCATGTGTCACAGTTAAGAAGGTATATGATTGGTCGAGATCATATGATTGACCATTTTAAGATTGCCTTGGGACCGAGTCTGTCATATGAGAAGCCGCCAGTGGAGATTCTGGACACTAGAGAGAAGGTGCTGAGAGGACAGACGATTAGACTAGTCCGGGTAGCATGGAACCATCATTCTATGGGCGAGTATACTTGGGAGAATGAGGAATCTATGCAAGAGAAGTTTCCTCTCTTGTTTGAGGCTTCAGGTATGAACTTACATACCACATATCGATTTTGAATATTTCCTTCTTAGTATAGTGCATTCTTAATTTCAAGGACAAATTTTTTTTAAGGTGGGTAGTTTGTGAGCAACCTAATTTTTATAGTGTTATTTTGGGTAATTAATAATTATTTTTATTATTTAATTTAGTTTAATTTAATTTAATTTAATTTAAATATTTATTTGGCAAATTATTAAATTATAGAAATTATTTACCATGGTCTAGAGATCTTGAGCAATATACTAACCCTTACCTTCCAACAAACTTTGCATACTAGACTTATATAAGCCAATTTAGGCCAATGCATTGACTTTCACTTATAAAATCACATTCCAATATTTTATTTGGGTCACACAATTTTGTGGCACAAATAAGAGGAATTGACTAATAATCACTTTTGTCGTTGCGTACGATTTTAATGTGCAACACAAACCATTTTCGTACAACCAACTTGATAAAATAGAGCCTAATACGACCTATGCTGTCCACGTTAATCGTTTCACATTTATTTAGACCCCTATATTCTCCATAAGCTTTGCATGATTCAAATCATAGTTTTATATTCCAAACTTCTATTTTAGAACATCTTTGCATATCCTTGTACAATATTATTTAAATTAAAATAATTATTTATATAATAAGCCAATGACCATTAGAGGCCAAGCAAACCATATTTGGCCCATATACACACCTTTTATTGGATAAAAACCAAACTTCAAGCAACCAACACACAAAGGCCCACCAACATGCATGTATATTACTCCTCTCCCTTCTCCATGCCCTAGCCGCCAACCCCCTCTCCTCCTTCCAGCCAAGCAGTAGCAAAACTCCTCTTTTCTTCCCATTTTTTCTACTCCTTCCTTTCCCCTTCCTTTCCTCACAGGCTAGACCCCCAAAACCCCTTTGGCCGACCCTCCCTAGGCCGACCATGCATCCCTAGGGGCCACCAGGTGCAGCTGTTGTTCTCCCAGTGTCACTACCATATTCCGAAAATAGAGGTATTTTTGACTTTTTATAATATTTAATATTATTGTAGTTACAATTATGTAATTGCGTGAATGCTATATTAATTTAAATAATTATGTGTGATGTGTAATTAAATATATAATTATATGCAGTGTTCATTTATTTGAGCTAGTAGACTTGATCTAGAAGCCCAGTAGATGACCACCTGTCCGAATTATAGAATTCTGGATTTTATTATTTTATTTAGAATTTAATTCTTGGAGTTTGTAATTAATTACCGTATTTTTAGTTAATTATTGCGCATTGCCTTTGCTTCGATATTTGGAGCGCTACCCTGACTTTTGTCTTCCAACAAATTTCACAATCTTGCCCTAGACATGCCCGCCTTCCATTCTGCTATTTTTGCAACTCATAATTATGCTCTCTGTACATTATTTCTGGCCGCACAAAAATCATCGCGGACGTTATTTAATAAATTCCTATTTTTGTATCGTTGTGCGTTCCAATCGAAAATTAGAGGCAATCTTGACCTATTTTTCGTGCGGCCCAAATTAGGGTAATATTCTGTTCTGAGTCTTCTTCAATATTGGTATTGATGACATGACCTGATTTTGACCCCATGTACTCCTAATTAATTGTTGAACACAACTTGCATTTATTTCTATTTAAATTGAGGATACTATTTTATCTGATTCTAAAATCCCAATTTAATTCCAGTGCCTTAATTGAGCCCGTACCAGTCTTACAGTGCCCTCTGAACCTACAAAACACCGGACACCGAATCGCCCGCCAAATTTTCGTTATTTCATGCGTCTGTGCAAATACCCAAATTTTAGGGGGTTAATTTGCAAATATACATTTTGGTGTCAACACCCATTGATTAAACCAATGAGGGAGCCTATTAATTTTTAATTAAAAACCCTCATCCCTACATGAATTATTTCCCTTCATGAACAATCCTAGCCACCCATTCAAGGGATGCAATCACCACCCTCCATCAACACCCTCTCTCCCTATATAATATCATGTCTACATCAAACCCTAATCCCTAGACAACCTAGGTTTTCCCCCACCTCACAAGCCACATCCCCTCTCTGATACGTAGGATTCTTTTCTTCTTCTCTTCCTTTCTTCTTCTTTTTCTCCTCCTTCCTTCTCCTTCCTTCTCCTTCTTCTTTGATTCTTATTCAATTAAATTCAAATAATAGATTAGGGGGGGAATACTGTTCATTCCCCCCATACTGCTGCTGCCCGCAGTTCCTGTTCACCGGCGGCCCGGCAGCCAACCACTCTCCCTGCTGCACTCCACCCGCCGACCTGCTCCGGTGGCTGAACCGGCTGCACATCCCTCTGCGCCTCCTCCATCACACCGAGCCGAACTCCCTCCGGCGTCAGTCCGGCGGCCGGGTTCCCCGCGGCCTCACCCCGCAACCCGACGGCAACCGCTGGCAGCCAACCTTGATCCCCCGCAGCCTCACCGCCGTACCCCGCTGCTCATCCATCCATCAATCCATCCAACTCCGGCCAGGCGACCGGCGGCTACCCCTGCTGCATTCCGATCAGCGACCCCGGCTTCCCACCATCAACAGCTCCCACCGGCGGCCGAGTCCCCTTCACCCTCTGCTCAGCCCGACATCCCACCATGCTTCTCCTCCATCCTCGCCCCTCCGGCCCGGCGGCTCTTCTCCTCGCCGCTGCTGTGCTCCGGCAGTACAACCAACTCCATCATCCTCCAAACACCACCTCCACCTCCATCTACAACCACCGGCCTCTACTCCCCATCCCCTCAGCCTCCGCACTCCGGCCATCCCACTCTCCTCCGGCTGTGCACAGTATTCCCTCGTCGCTGCTGTTCTTCCCCGGAGCATCATCCTCCTCCCTGTGTATTCCCTCCGGCGCCGGCGCTCCACCATTCTCCATCCTCCCTCTGCTGTTCACTGTCCGGCGGTCAGCCGAACTCCGGCGGCCAGCGACCCCAAGCCGCAGCAAGCTTCCATTCTCCTCTCTCCCTCCTTTCTTTTATATATATATATATGTATGTATATATATAATGTATTAAGGATATGCATATGTATTTGTATGTAATTAATGTGTAGACACCTATGTATATACGTATATGTATATAGTATTATTTAATTATTGTTTTAAATACGTGAACATGTATAGTATGCAAATAATTGGTAATGTATATTTTTAATAAATGTACATGTATTTATATATATTAGGTATGGGTATGATAATATATGTATATGTATAATTAATTTATATGCATATGTATAAAGCTAATTAATGTGTATAAATATTATTTTGGTAAAATGTGTATATGTGTATGTGTACGTATTAAATAATATATTTTTAATATGTATATTTTGGTATATATATATATATTGGTATTTTCTTATAAGGTGTATTTAATAGAGTTTATGTTTAAAATAATTGATAATACGTATTTAGTACGTATTTAGTATTAATTGGTATACAGGTATGTATATATATATATTTAAATTAATTTATATATATTTTTGGTATATACTTAGTATATGTATGTTTTTAAAATATGTAAATTGGATATTATTTATTTATTAGTAATTAATTGTATAATTGTAGTATGTATAATAAATTGAGTAAGTGTGTATTTAAATTAATGCACATGTATATATATGTATATTGGTATATATTTTGTGTATGTGGATATTATTATACATGTATATAGTATAATTATTATTTTGGTATAAATGAATACATGTGTAAATACGTATTTGGAAATTGGTATATATATATATGTGTACCTAAATATATATGTATATAATAAGATTTGGTATATATTCAAATAACCGTATTTTGGTATCAATATATATATGTAGAGTTATATTTTCGTATTGGTATATATATATTGTTGTATAAACCCTTAGCATATTTTTAATGTATATATACCTATATTTTGTATATGTATTTAATTTGATATATATATATTGTAAGTACATATGTTAATTTAGATACATATAATTTTGTATCTATCTACTAGGTGATCCTAGGTGACCAATATCCTACCTAGAGTAGTCCCAAATTCTGTATTTCTTCTGTGTGTTAGGGTAGCATCTGATACAAGTGTTATAATTGTGATATGTTTATAGGACTGTTGGTTTACCCAGGGGATACTCTGGAACAGGACATCCATAAATACCAGCTAAGGACCCAAGGCAAGTACATTCTCTGATAATTTCCAATTCTTTGATAATTTCTATAAATTCAACAATCATGAAATGTTACATCTGAATTCTTGACACTGTGCTACACGGACTAGTATAGGTTGGATCTGCAGTCATGAGATATTACCTTGATTATCGTATTGACATTGTACACGACATGTATATTAGACATCGTACATGATAGACTTGCCTTGCTCGTGTATCATGACGTGTCATGGTTGGATCCACAGTACTAGTTGGGGGCGGGGAAGTAGTTAGTAAAAAATGTGATCATAACCTCTTATTGTAGTATAGAACAATTGTAAGTGTTAATCATGCTCTTCACCCATGATTAGCCAGGCCCTGTAGCTATCGTACATGTTCCCAAGCCGATCACATTTTGAAACTACTATTTCAAACACGTAGAATAGATTACAGTCCCCTATTTTAAATCATATACTACACCACCCGTATATGATACTGTACCTTGTTCTTTTCAATTTCATACATGCACTGACTGTATCATATTGCCTATTGTCTGTCTCTTTACATTGCCTGTCTCTTTTTAATTGCCATTGCATTTATTTCACTGTCTTCTCAGTAGCTAGCATGACATGTTTTATTGTATTATAGACATTATTAATTAATGGAATTGTTATTTGAGAGTGTTGCTTTGCTCCTTCCTGACTGGAAATATTTTTCCAGACTATGCCTTAGATGATCGGTATTCGACACTTGTGGACCATATGGTGAGTAGCTGCAGACTTGGTAGTTTAGTTGTGATTCTGGAAGGTCTAGCCGGAATAATTATTTATTGTTAGTTCTTTAAGTAGACTATTTGGTACCAGATTTGTCTCCGGTATTTTTGATGAGACTTGGATATTGTTGAGTTAGAATATTACTTGTTGACTTGTGTTGTGTTTAATTTTAACTTCTATTCAAAATCTTATCGTGCTGTAATCCTGTGATTGAGTATGTGTTCATCTTATTTGTATCATCCGTGCCTCCTAATGGAGATTGGATGCTTGCGTGACATTAGTTAGATAGTATCCAGACCTTGACAGCGTTCTACCGCCTACACTGCGGCGTAGGCTGGACGTACCCACACACTCGTGTCCCTAAACCGGGTGTGGGTCATGACACGTTTTTAGTGGTGGCCCATGCAGGTCAGACTTTGCAAGTTGTGCGATGTCGTAGTAGTGTGGCATCTTTGTTACACTATTGCATGCCTGCTATAGGACATAGGACATAGGATACTAGGATGAGAGAGGGTACTCAATCACAGATTATTTGAGAGATTCCTGGGACGACCCTTGAGAATCTCATTATAAATTCCAATTTAAATCCTTCCTCCATGTTTTGTTCGTTCCAACTTATTGATATTGAGTTTGATTCTTGTTGACCAGCTATTAACTTTAATTCTTGGTATCGTTGTTGAGTTGATTTCATATCGAGATGAATTTTATGGGCTAAAATTTATGGTATCATCTGATGACATATATTGATGAGGACAGTGAGAAAGGTAAAACATCTACTTTGGTTATGGAACCTAGAGTTTATCGCAGCCATATTAGCTGTCGTGACGAGAACGTAGGAACCTAACTTGGATGTACATACTTTAGTTATGAGATTTAGAGTTTCTCGCAGCCATACCGGTTGGCGTGGCGAGGATTCTAGATGACATGATTATAGGGTTGCATACCTTAGTTACGGAACCTGTCGTTATCGCATCTATGCTTACTGGCGTGGCGAGAATTCTGTGTATCATGATTTCTGACAGACGTGTATGATTATCAGGTTGTATCTTAAATTGGTTCTTAAAGTATCATCTCAAGACCTATCTATTTATGTTATTCCAGGACTTTGTTCCATCGCTTCTTTTCTTTACTAAGCAGTAAAGATACCTTCAGTCCTTGATCCAGTTCCTTTTTGAGCTTATTTTCTTTGAGGATTCCTTATTTAGTGCGATAATTAGTGACTTGTGATTTGTCTGTGTCTTGAGTATTAGTATTGACTGAGTGTTGCCTGTGAGTTGTAAGTGTTTCCTAGTTGGACATGGGAGCATTAGGCATTAATCTAGAGATACCCATAGCATAGTACCTTGTAGCAATAGTTCTATAATAGGTGTTATTATAATTAGTATTGGTATTATAGAAAGTGCAAGTGATAGTGAGTTCTAATAAGTTTGATGAGAATTATGTCATTAAATTTTTGAGGATTTCAAATATGAATTCAATAAACATGGTTAAGGCTACAAAGATTTTAAAAATGATTAAATTTTTCGATATTTGAGTATCTGATTTTGAGGAGGTATATGCAATTTATTTTTAAGTTGATCGAGAAGTTAAACCTTGACGATTATGTTGAGGATTAATTTTATGGTAGATGAGAGATGAATATTAATATGTGAGTAGATGATATACATGTGTGAGGATCTGATGACTTGAGTATGATTGAGATCTCACTGCCAACTGACTTGGGTGTCAATCTAGGGTTGTATTGGAGAGAGCTATACTTAGTATAGTGTGTTGCAATTGATATGCACTTGAGTGATAAGAATAACTAGTATCAACTATTGCAGTAGGTAAGGAAGTTAGCAGTGAGTATGCTTGTAGTATAGTGTGGTACCTAAAGAGATAGAGGTATCAAATATTACATGCATCATTTGACCTATGATTATGTTAGAGATAGAAGATACTGCAAGTAATATGTTAGCAGGTTCTTTCTTTTCTTTCCTCATGTTCTTTCTTATTTTCTGATTGATTGATACCTTAGTACCGTAGCTTGTATGCATGAATTCTTGTTATAATGTAGTTAGTAGTACCCCTGATACAGAGACTGCAATACCATGACAAAAGACACCATGATCATACATATTTCCCTTAGGTTGCATGTTGTATGGTTGTAGGTAGAATTCTCTTAGACTTTGATTGTTGAGAATTTAACTGTAGTAAAGATTAACGAAGAGGTTATGACTTGACAAAGAGAGACAAGGTGCCTTAAATTTTGAGAAAAAATATTAAATTAAATAAAGAGTTGGGAAATTAATATGGCATAATTGAAGTTTTGTTAAAACATTAATTTTAAGAAGATTATGAAATGATTGAATTTATCATTGAATTTGAGGAATTTAAGAAGGCCATCGATATTTGTTGGACTGCGAGTTATGAACTTATATCTTGAATATTGTATTGGAGGTTTCATAAGTATTACATCGTTGCATATTATGTGGAAAAAAAAATCGAGGAATAAGAACACAAATGGATTAGTGTTGAATTCAAATTTTGGGATGAGATTCAATTTTAGAAAAATGCATTGATTGGATTTCAATTAGAGGATTGAATATTTAATTCTTGTATTTCATTATTAACTTAAAATTTTGGAGGATATTGTGATAAGAATGGGATTTGATTTATATTTGAAGATTTTTAGGGATATGATATTTATAGAATTTTTGAAAAAATTTATTGTGAAATAACAATATGGAGTAGTTCATGATTATATGATTTGATGAATTTAATTTTGATAGTAGTAAATAAATAAATAAAACAATCGAGGATTTAAAAATTTGAGGATAAACATTGATTTAAATAAAGGGTCAAGAATTTAACATGGCAGAATTTATGACTTATCAATTCCAGGAAGATTATGACATGATTAAATGGGTTATAAAATTGGAAATTTGGGGGATTATCAATATATTTAATTGATTGCAAGTTATGAATTTTAAAATGTTATATTTGGATGTGGCATTGTTGAGTATTTTGAGGAAAGAGGAAATCGAGGAATAAAATCATTTATGGATTTATGTTTAAATTCAAACTTGTGGGACGAGATTACAATTATATATGTGCATAGATTAAAATCAAATTTGAGGAGGGGATATTAAATTCCGAGTATTGAATTATTAACTAAAACTTTCGGAAAATTTTTGAAAAAAAAAAATGGACTTTGATTTTATTTCGAGGATTTTTCAGGTTATGCAATAATTTTTAAAATTTTGAAATTGTGAAAAGAGATTGTGAATTATTACTTGATGTCGTGGTTGATGATTTTAAATTGAGGGAATAATAATGTGTATGAATAAACGCTACCTTGAGGATTTTAAATTTTGAGGACGAAATTCTTTTAAGGTGGGTAGACTTGTCACTACCACATTCCGAAAACAGGGGTATTTTTGACTTTTTATAATATTTAATATTATTGTAGTTACAATTATGTAATTGCGTGAATGCTATATTAATTTAAATAATTATGTGTGATGTATAATTAAATATATAATTATATGCAGTGTTCATTTATTTGAGCTAGTAGACTTGACCTAGAAGCCCAGTAGATGACCACCTATCCGAATTATAGAATTCTGGATTTTATTATTTTATTTAGAATTTAATTCTTGGAGTTTGTAATTAATTACCGTATTTTTAGTTAATTATTGCGCATTGCCTTTGCTTCGATATTTGGAGCGCTACCCTGACTTTTATCTTCCAACAAATTTCACAATCTTGCCCTAGACTTGCCCGCCTTCCATTCTGCTATTTTTGCAACTCATAATTATGCTCTCTGTACATTATTTCTGGCCGAACAAAAATCATCGCGGACGTTATTTAATAAATTCCTATTTTTGTATCGTTGTGCGTTCCAATCGAAAATTGGAGGCAATCTTGACCTATTTTTCGTGCGGCCCAAATTAGGGTAATATTCTGTTCTGAGTCTTCTTCAATATTGGTATTGATGACCTGACCTGATTTTGACCCCATGTACTCCTAATTAATTGTTGAACACAACTTACATTTATTTTTATTTAAATTGAGGATACTATTTTATCTGATTCTAAAATCCCAATTTAATTCCAGTGCCCTAATTGAGCCCGTACCAGTCTTACAGTGCCCCCTGACCCTACAAAACACCGGACACCGAATCGCCCGCCAAATTTTTGTCATTTCATGCGTCTGTGCAAATACCCAAATTTTAGGGGGTTAATTTGCAAATATACATTTTTGGTGTCAACACCCATTGATTAAACCAATGAGGGAGCCTATTAATTTTTAATTAAAAACCCTCATCCCTACATGAATTATTTCCCTTCATGAACAATCCTAGCCACCCATTCAAGGGATACAATCACCACCCTCCATCAACACCCTCTCTCCCTATATAATATCATGTCTACATCAAACCCTAATCCCTAGACAACCTAGGTTTTCCCCCACCTCACAAGCCACATCCCCTCTCTCATACGTAGGATTCTTTTCTTCTTCTCTTCCTTTCTTCTTCTTTTTCTCCTCCTTCCTTCTCCTTCCTTCTCCTTCTTCTTTGATTCTTATTCAATTAAATTCAAATAATAGATTAGGGGGGGAATACTGTTCATTCCCCCCATACTGCTGCTGCCCGCAGTTCCTGTTCAACAGCGGCTCGGCAGCCAACCCCTCTCCCTGCTGCACTCCACCCGCCGACCTGCTCCGGTGGCTGAACCCGCTGCACATCCCTCCGCGCCTCCTCCATCACACCGAGCCGAACTCCCTCCGGCGTCAGTCCGGCGGTCGGGTTCCCCGCGGCCTCACCCCGCAACCCGACGGCAACCGCTGGTAGCCAGCCTCGATCCCCCGCAGTCTCACCGCCGTACCCCGCTGCTCATCCATCCATCCATCCATCCAACTCCGGCCAGGCGACCGGCGGCTACCCCTACTGCATTCCCGTCAGCGACCCCGGCTTCCCACCATCAACAGCTCCCACCGGCGGCCGAGTCCCCTTCACCCTCTGCTCAGCCCGACTTCCCACCGTGCTTCTCTTCCATCCTCGCCCCTCCGGCCCGGCGGCTCTTCCCCTCGCCGCTGCTGTGCTCCGGCAGTACAACCACCTCCATCATCCTCCAAACACCACCTCCACCACCATCTACAACCACCGGCCTCTACTCCCCATCCCCTCAGCCTCCGCACTCCGGCCATCCCACTCTCCTCCGGCTGTGCACAGTATTCCCTCGCCGCTGCTGTTCTTCCCCGGAGCATCATCCTCCTTCCTGTGTATTCCCTCCGGCACCGGCGCTCCACCATTCTCCATCCTCCCTCTGCTGTTCACTGTCCGACGGTCAGCCGAACTCCGACGGCCAGCGACCCCAAGCCGCAGTAAGCTTCCATTCTCCTCTCTCCCTCTTTTCTTTTATATATATATATATATGTATGTATATATATAATGTATTAAGGATATGTATATGTATTTGTATGTAATTAATCTGTAGACACCTACGTATATACGTATATGTATATAGTATTATTTAATTAATGTTTTAAATACGTGAACATGTATAGTATGCAAATAATTGGTAATGTATATTTTTAATAAATGTACATGTATTTATATATATTAGGTATGGGTATGATAATATATGTATATGTATAATTAATTCATATGCATATGTATAAAGCTAATTAATGTGTATAAATATTATTTTGGTAAAATGTGTATATGTGTATGTGTACGTATTAAATAATATATTTTTAATATGTATATTTTGGTATATATATATATTGGTATTTTCTTATAAGGTGTATTTAATAGAGTTTATGTTTAAAATAATTGATAATACGTATTTAGTACGTATTTAGTATTAATTGGTATACAGGTATGTATATATATATATTTAAATCAATTTATATATATTTTTGGTATATACTTAGTATATGTATGTTTTTAAAATATGTAAATTGGATATTATTTATTTATTAGTAATTAATTGTATAATTATAGTATGTATAATAAATTGAGTAAGTATGTATTTAAATTAATGCACATGTATATATATGTATATTGGTATATATTTTGTGTATGTGGATATTATTATACATGTATATAGTATAATTATTATTTTGGTATAAATGAATACATGTGTAAATACGTATTTGGAAATTGGTATATATATATATGTGTACCTAAATATATATGTATATAATAAGATTTGGTATATATTCAAATAACCATATTTTGGTATCAATATATATATGTAGAGTTATATTTTCGTATTGGTATATATATATTGTTGTATAAACCCTTAGCATATTTTTAATGTATATATACCTATATTTTGTATATGTATTTAATTTGATATATATATATTGTAAGTACATATGTTAATTTAGATACGTATAATTTTGTATCTATCTACTAGGTGATCCTAGGTGACCAGTATCCTACCTAGAGTAGTCCCAAATTGTATTTCTTTTGTGTGTTAGGGTAGCATCTGATACAAGTGTTATAATTGTGATATGTTTATAGGACTGTTGGTTTACCCAGGGGATACTCTGGAACAGGACATCCATAAATACCAGCTAAGGACCCAAGGCAAGTACATTCTCTGATAATTTCCAATTCTTTGATAATTTTTATAAATTCAACAATCATGAAACGTTACATCTGAATCCTTGACACTGTGCTACACGGACTAGTATAGCTTGGATCTGCAGTCATAAGATGTTACCTTGATTATCGTATTGACATTGTACACGACATGTATATTAGACATCGTACATGATAGACTTGTCTTGCTCGTGTATCGTGACGTGTCATGGTTGGATCCACAGTACTAGTTGGGGGCGGGGAAGTAGTTAGTAAGAAATGTGATCATAACCTCTTATTGTAGTATAGAACAATTATAAGTGTTAATCATGCTCTTCACCCATGATTAGCCAGGCCCTGTAGCTATCGTACATGTTCCCAAGCCGATCACATTTTGAAACTACTATTTCAAACACGTAGAATAGATTACAGTCCCCTATTTTAAATCATATACTACACCACCCGTATATGATACTGTACCTTATTCTTTTCATTTTCATACATGCACTGACTGTATCATATTGCCTATTGCCTGTCTCTTTACATTGCCTGTCTCTCTTTAATTGCCATTGCATTTATTTCACTGTCTTCTCAGTAGCTAGCATGACATATTTTATTTTATTATAGACATTATCAATTATTGGAACTGTTATTTGAGAGTGTTGCTTTGCTCCTTCCTGACTGAAAATATTTTTCCACACTATGCCTTAGATGATCGGTATTCGACACTTGTGGACCATATGGTGAGTAGCTGCAGACTTGGTAGTTTAGTTGTGATTCTGGAAGGTCTAGCCGGAATAATTATTTATTGTTAGTTCTTTAAGTAGACTATTTGGTACCGAATTTGTCTCCGGCATTTTTGATGAGACTTGGATATTGTTGAGTTAGAATATTACTTGTTGACTTGTGTTGTGTTTAATTTTAACTTCTATTCAAAATCTTATCGTGCTGTAATCCTGTGATTGAGTATGTGTTCATCTTATTTGTGTCATCCGTGCCTCCTAATGGAGATTGGATGCTTGCGTGACATTAGTTAGATAGTATCCAGACCTTGACAGCGTTCTACCGCCGATACTGTGGCGTAGGCTGGACGTACCCACGCACTCGTGCCCCTAAACCGGGTGCGGGTCGTGACACCCAGTAAACCTCTCGAACCCCCTCCCTCCAAACAAATTTTGTACTTCCTTTTGAAGTCTCCTAGCACCCCATCAAGTGGCTCGAAGTTTGGAGTTTATTTGATACCCCGAAAGGTCCGTGTTGCGAGAAAGGTCTCCGTCGTAATCGCATACGTGTAAGTTTTCCAACTTCGATCATTTTCCTATTTTTCCAAGAAAAAACTTGTTTAAATCGATCTTAATGATAGATGATGATTAAAAATATTTCCATGCATGAAATCCATAAGTTTTACGTGCAAAAACTACTCCAAACCGATGTACAACCATGACACGGACATGTTGCACCAAGGCTAATAGTAGTTCAATGATTGTTGCTATATTATATATATAAAATAAATTTTCAGAAATTAATTTATATATATTTATGATATTAAATATTATATTTTTTATTTAAGGATATGTTGATGCTAATATGAAGGTTGCATGCCTATGCTACATGCCAAAGTTGTTTAGAACAACTAGTTGTCGTCTGTAGAGATCATTAGCATACAATAACGTTGTTTGGCTAATTTTCAATAATTTATAAATAATTTTAGAATATTAAACATATTTAGTTTGGTATTACATGAGGTTAAAATATGTACTTGAAACTTCCATGCATGTTTGGTGAATATGATAGTGTGGATGAGCGATTTATGACATTGATACATTCCTACGTACATATGGGACTTCGTGTAATTAAACCCATGCAAGTTCCTATATGTACGCATGGAATATCAATGTACGATACCCTCATAACATATTAGAAAGTAGCGTGGTATGTGTATCTCGGTACATTGTTCGAAGCCATGCAAACGAGGGATTGTTGGCAGGAACATCCAAATGTGGGTTGATGTCGGGCAACTATCTGCCGTTTGTTATTAATAGTTATGAGTGTGTTGTTATTGATTAGAATACATCCAATAGGGCAATTAGGATCTAGAATTCTTTCAGTCGAGGATATCGAACAGTCAACACTACAGCAGCAGACAACAGACAAGTGTACCTTGCCAGATTATATCACAGTTTCCATTACTTATTTATTATATATTATTATTCTCTGCTTGTGTTGTTATAACTGTTAAACCTAGGACCTTTGGACGATACCTAGTATTCGAACAAGATTTAGGTGCCGACATTCATCCGTGGAGTCGAGTATTGTCTTTTAGAGTATTGTTAAAGCGTACCTATGATACATGCTCATATTCCAGCACGTCATACCATAGGATACTTGACACACTTTTATGAGATAGAGTCTTTCTCGACAAGACCTTGGTGACTCTACATAGGATTATAGGACTCTAGTTATGAGATATTTATATATTATATAGTATGACTTCTGGTGATAGTTGATCTTACCAACTTGTGACATGATATATAAGTTTACATAGGAGGGGAGAGATACACTGTACTTTGTGCGGAAAGTTATATGCGTGCAAACCCTAGTATATGTAGTAGAGCTTTAGTGATATTTATTTGGTCATTTAGGTTTCCTGATAAGGTGCCTTAGTGATATCTTGCTTGTTGTGGGTTTGTGATACATAGCCTTTCATGATATTAGACTGCTTGGGGCTCTCACACACATAGGGCCTTGGGAGTCTCCTGCTTGAGTATGAGTGACCTTTCACTTGCATAGCACATAGTTGGATATTGTAGCTTACCCTGGATTACGATACTTTTATACTGTTATACTTTTAGCTTGTTTATTTGTACCTTGCTATGTCACCTGATGACCTGAATTCGGATCATGTCCCCAGGAGTAGACGAGGAGATTTATCCTGAGGTGTACGGATCATGAGCAAGAGTTATAGCTGAGGAAGAGATCTTGCCTGAGGATTTTACTTGAGCTATGTTGGATTCTACTTTGTTTCTTTAGACATCGGACTATCTCTTTTACTACTTTCTTTTACACTCAGTACTCTTTAGCGGTTTGTTCCCCGTATGACTATTGATGCACTGTGACTTTGAGATTTATTTCCCTTTTTGTATGGACATGGATTTGATATCTTTATGTGCATCTTGTTTATGTTCTGTGGATGAGACTAGGTACATATTTCTGTGTTTAGATTAGATATAGACTATTGCTTATATTTATAGCTTATACGTATTCGAGTCGGATAAGAGTCTGGTGGAATACGTAGTTGGCATGTTTATGTATTCCTAGTCCTACGTGTTTTGGGACTGGAAGTGACATATTTTTGTGGTGGCCCATGCAGGTCTAATTAAGTCATCTTGGTTATATGACTGTGCCAAGCGAGCCAGCAAATAGGATTAAGAAATAGGAACTCATCCACTACCAGTTTGGCTTCCCTTCCTTGATTCCCTATTGATATCATATCTGTCAACTTACATCTTGTTTACCTCATTATCCTGATTATCAACTCCCTTGTTTCAGTATCATGAACCTTCGTAGTATTGCATAGTCAGGAGGTGATCACGGGAAGACTAGATCATCTAAGGATCTAGCGTAGTGACAAACTCTCAGGTTGCCGCCTGCTACCCAAGGATAGATACCAGGGCAATAATAGGTACCGCTAGTCGAGCACCAGGCTATGCCCCAAACGAGGCCAGGAGCCAACAGAACCTTGGAACATAAAAGGATCAATAGCCCCCACAACTACCAATTCCACCACAGATGCCACACATGCCATTTCCCCAGCCAGGGCAACCGATGGATGCATAGCAGATATTTTAGATATTCTACGCCATGATGCAGGCGCAACAACAAGTTTAGCAGCATGCTCAGCAGCAGGTCCAGCAGCTTCAGGCTGAGTTCTTCAAAGAGGGCATTGTGATGGCTTTAGAGCAGACGACCCACCAGCATGCTAGCTAGTGGCAGGGTCCATCATGGATTTTTGCCATCTTAAACCTATACTTTTATCTGGCACCGAGGAGCCCCACGAGGTGCATGATTGGCTTACCAACATCTAGCACCAGTTGGAAGCCGCCGAGCTCCCGATGGATAGATGGATAACAGCTACCAGGATGTAGTTCACTGGCAATGCCCATCACTGGTGGCTTACTAAGGAGAAGAGGCTAGGACCAGATCATGTCACCTGGGTAAAGTTCTCTAGACTCTTCCATGAGACATGCATTCTATCTACTATTCGTACGAAGCTTCGGGAGAGGTTCATACACCTCACTCAGGGTAGTAAGACTTTAGAGGAGTACAATGCGGAGTGGCTTTGGTTGAGCTGCTTTTCTCCTACTTTGATCTAGTCTGAGGTAGAGAAATCAAAGAAGTTCTACGACGGCTTGAGTTTCGAGATATAGAAGTTGATCGGGCCTATTGATCCTACTTCCTACACCGATGTTCTTCGAGCAGTACGATGCATGGATCGCATCAACAAGAAGGAGACCAGCCAAAAATTCCTACATGTAGTAGTAGCACTACCTCGAGCAATGCAGTGAGGCTCGGTGAAGTGACTATATATGCATTAGCCACAGAGGATAACCCCACCATCGGCACCAGCACTCACTACTTGCCATCATTATGGAAAACTAGGTCATCTTATGAGGGACTGTCGATGAGGATTGGGATTGTGTCTGCTTTGCGGTTCAGACCAGCATTCAGCTAGGGATGTCACAACATACCCAAAAATTAGGCATGAGTCGTGGGTACGTCCAGCTTATGTCACAGCATCGACGGTAAAACGCTGTAAAGGTCCATAATACCACCTCATAACTCACGCAATGATATATGTATATCCTGTCAATGGTAACTCACTCGAAAAGGAGGACAAGATGAAAATATATAACATCAATACTCAATCAAACAAACTAGCGATAGATAATGGCACGATGTCATAAAAGAAGGAAAATAACAAGTTATCACTATATCCAAGTGTAATGATTAGCAAATAATACAAAGGGTCTCAATAAAAATAACATGCCAAGGTCTAAGCTGGAAACATATACATTACAAAGAAAAGGTACTAGCTACTGGTCTCCTATAGCTAGGTGTGTCTCCTCGACAGTTGGAATCAGATCACCCTGGACTAAAGGACCTACCTCAGCTGGCTCTCCATCCTGCGGGCCATAGTAGATAGGACACCAGTCCTCTAAACAGTCGTCTAAAAAAAATTTATCCAATCAAGAAAGGTGCGAAGTACAAAACTTTGAAAGCAGTTTCATATACATGGTAGAGAATATATAACAGCAATAGAAATGAATAAAAGATAAACATGTGACTAGAAAATAAAAATATAACTGGAAAAATAAATACAAGCAATATGGTGTGAACTTGCACTAAGAGAACTATAAATAAGAGAACTGATGATACTAACTAGTACCTTAGAGTATAAGTTTATTATGTGATCGGTTTAGGTTGCACACGAATATTCTACAGTAATCAATTACACGTGTAGGGTGTAATTGACATGCACACAAATATACTAAGGGTTTGATCACATAATCAACTCCTACTCCCCCCGTCCCGACTAATATTCATGGATGAAATTATGACACATTATGCACACAAATACTGATACACCTTGTGCTGACAATCTATTTCCACTCTGCCACTTACTCCCCTATATATACATATATATAAATGGATAAATAGATAGACAGATAAGTAGATATGTAAATAGATAAATAGTTAGATTGATGCACACAACCTCTAATATTCATACTGATATATATATATAAATATCTATTTTTAACACAAGAATTCTTGGGTGAACTCAATACATGCACTAATAATCATTTTATCAAACACCTTGAGTGCATGATTAAGATACCTATGATAGGCACTTAAAGCACTCCCAACACAACCAAATCATCATGAAACATCTAAAAACCAAAAATATATATAAAGTAGTGAGTAATGAGCCACTAGGCATTCCATCAAACACTTGGTGTGCCACCTTGGAGTTTTCCCTAAATAGATACAAAACTCCATGTAGCTTCCACCAATGGCCTCCTATGGACCTAGTTCTTCTTTCTATGGGTAGTCCTAAGCCAAGGAAAGGTTTCTATGGGTATATTACACCATTCTAATATTGAAATAACAAGGGGAATGAGAGTTTACCTATTAGGAGATGGATTCCCAATATAGTTCCTTCCAATGACCACAAGGATGAGAAATGGACTCCAATACCTAGCAATGCTCCTCTTCTTCTAGCCTCTTATAATCCTCAAGCTTCTAGCTCTCCATAGAGATGAAAATAAGAGGGATAGGGCTTGGTTTTGAAGGAATTTAGTAGAGGGAATGGAGGAACTTGTGGATGAATAAATGAGTAGGAAAGAAATGAAATGTGAGCATTCATAAGGCTCCCCTCCCTCTAAATTGGGCTGGCCACCTTAGGGTTATGGTTGGCTAAGGCACAATATCCAAAATGCCCCTTCATGTTGTCATAAAGAGTTGTTTATAAATGGGGGTTTAACTAAGAGGGTTTTTAATGTAATTACAAGGGTTTATAGATCATTCTCTCTATTTAAATTAATCAGCCATGACTAACTAATTGGTGCACTAATAGTCATGACAAGTCTAGTTGCATTCAAGTCTAGTTGGGTTCAATAGCAACTAGTCTAACTAAGGGATAACACACAATCATCTATATTAAATATTAATATATATACCACCACACCAATTCTTATGTAATAAAATATATCAATAATAATATTACCAAAATGACCACAATACCTCCTATCATGAAAAGTGATGGTTACAAGGGATTACCGGAAGCGTGCAGACGGAGCATCGATGGTACGCCGACCAGCTTTACCAGCACCGAGGCCAGTTCAGCAGCCACCGAAGCCAGCTTAACCAGCATCGTGAGCACCACAGGCAGGAGTCGGAGGTATGTGACTACCAGCACCAGGAGAATTTCAGCCGAGGCCACCCTTAGCACCACATGTAGCATTCTTTTGACAGGTCCAGCAGCAACAGAGGGCACCAATATAGGGTCATGGCTAGGCTTTTTCCATGACCATAGAGGAGGCAGAAATTGTGTGCAAAGTGATCCTATGTACCAAACTAGTATCCTCTTTACCTGCAGTAGCATTGTTTGATTGTTGAGCATCATATTCCTTTATTGCTTCTAGTTTTGTAGCCACCCATAGAGTAGCAACATCAGCACTTCCGAAGACCATGAGGATTCTTACGGGAGGTGGGATTATACATGTTAGTATTTCATGTAGATCGTGTTCAGTAGTTGTGTGTAGTCGAGAGACGATAGCCATATTTCTAGTCTTCTCCATGATAGACTAGATATTGTACTTGGAATGGATCGGTTAATCCAGAACTATGCGACTTTGGATTGCATGCGTGACCGTGTTGTTTTCAGGCCACCAGGTCACCCCGAGTTTGAGTTTCTTAGGGGAGCCCGAGAGTAGGGTGCCCAGCCTACACTTAAGGCATATATTGCAGAAGGAGTGCTTGTACACTCAAGGATTGTGTTTGAGTTTTAGGATGTGTTTTTCGAGGATCTTCAAGTACTGTTTCCTGATCGGGAGATAGAGTTTACTATAGAGCTAACACCAGGAGCCGAGCCTATTATCTCCTCCGTGTACATATTAGTACTAAAGGAGTTAGTTGAGCTGAAGGCACAAGTTGATGATCTCCAAGACAAGGGCTTCATCCAGGCTAGTGTTTCATCTTGGGGAGCCCCTATCTTTTTTATGCCGAAGAAGGATGGGTTGGTATGCTTGTGTATTGATTACATGGCATTTAATGGTGTAACTATCAAGAACAAGTACTATTTTTTGCATATCGATAACTTATTTGATCAGCTAAGCGAAGCATGTGTGTTCTCGAAGATTGATCTTAGATCAAGCTATCATCAGATTAAGGTAAGGAAGGAGGATATTCCGAAGATAGATTTTCAAATGAAGTACGAATATTATGAGTTTCTGGTCATGCCTTTTGGTTTAACCAATGTGCCAACTGTATTTCATGATCCTGATGAATAAGGTGTTCCACCACTACTTGGACAAATTTGTGGTAGTGTTCATCGATGACATCTTGGTATACTCCAAGAATCATGAGGAGCATCTTAGGATTATACTAGAGATACTGAGGTTGGAGAGGTTGTATGCCAAGCTCAGCAAGTATGAGTTCTTCATGGACAATGTGCCTTTCCTTGGTCAAATCATAACTAGAAAGGATTATCTGTTGATCCAGAGAAGATTGCTGCCATAAAGACATGGCCTATCCCTACAAATTCCTGATCGCAAAGATTCGACACTTCCCAGCGCCTTCATAGTTGTAGAGGTTAGGAGTTTTCTCGGACTTGTCGGATATTATAGGAGGTTCGTGGAAAAATTTTCGAGGATTGCGGTACCTTTGACGTGGTTGACACGTGAGGGCAAAGCTTTTACTTGGACGGAGGAGTGTCAGACAGATTTTGATGAGTTGAAGAAGCGTTTGACGACAATACCTGTCACGCCCCAGTCCCAAAATACCGAGGGACTAGCCACGTGGCAATGACCAGCAGCACAACTCCAATGGGCAAACATAATTTAATGGACCCGTTAGAGTGCACTTAAGTTATAATAAATATTAATGCAGTCTACAACATCTATTACAAAATAATTCTAATCTCATCAACAGAAAGAAACATAACTAAATATGATAGACTAATCAAGATAATAGATAAAAAGAAATATAGTCTATCAACAAGTCCAAATAAATAGTGTCTCGGGGAACAACCTGATAAAATAAGTCAATTCATAAGTCCATGAGTCAAGATATGAAATAATTGGAAGCATAAATAATTTAGTATGTAACAGAATACTCAGGAGAAATCCTCTAGCACAACCTCGTCCTTTGGTGCCAGTACTGCTCCAGCGTCATCTCCTGTCCCGTAAACCTTGGGATAATCCTTCTCTGCTATACCTAGGGACATAATCCGGATCCAAGTCCTCAGGGGACATATCAAGGTAAAGGAATAACTCAAGCCAAATGAAATGCAGTAAATAAAAATAAATCCTCAGGGCAAGCTATGTAACCAGCTATGTAAAATGCATGTTGAAAGCATCACTAATACTTAGGCTAAAACCACTACAAGCTCAGTGTTGGGGAGCCGGTAGCAGTAATATTATGTAATAGGCCAAGCTCTGGAACAGAGACTAAAGCACCGCAATAATAAAATATATATGTATATAATCAGCCTATAGCCTGTGTCTCTCCCCACCTAATGTAAACACACGTCTCATGTCCACGATGTCTCATGTCCATAACACGCAAAATCATGACCTCTAACTAGTACAACGAGTCATAATAATATCTATGTATATACAAGTCTTATGTCATGAATCATGTAAGCCTATACAGAATCACCATGAATAACTCAGGAAAGATTAAGTCACATGAATAGTGTCAAGTGTCCTATGGTATGACGTACTTGGTAAAGCAAGCACGTAAAACTATATAGGATCGTGTTATCAACTCTCTAAGTGACTTTACACGAATTCGCGTACGGCGTCGACACCTGAATCTTGTTCGGACATTAACCAACGTCTCACGGTCCTAGGTTGAACAGGTACATCACAAAATTATATGGAAAGAATATAAGCAAATAATAGCACAAGATCTTTTGCAAGTTGGCAAGGTATACTTTCCTGTGTTCTGAGCTTCGTCAATTACTCCGAGATAAGTGAAATCTCCAGGTATACCTCTGGATGCTAAAAAAACATTACCATTGTTCTCAGAATACTTGAAATAGCTAGGATTGACTACCCATAGGTCCAATTTGGACACAGGGACAGAATTGACAGTTTTTGGTCAAAGCGGGGTCCGTAGGTGGCCAACTTCGCACCGAAAAATATGCAAGAGACAAAGTTCTCCAAATTTATCAAACCTAGTGACTATCCAGAACGATAGCATGAACCCAACATAACATCCAAAACTAGATTTCGATGAACCGGTCACAAAATTAGCCATCAAGTATAACCGTGGGGCCCATAAAATGGGATTTTATCAATGTTCTCTGTATTGAACCAAACTTGGGTTACAGGACCAGCGTAACCCTACGAATTCGATGGCGTAAGTTTCGTTGTGAAATGACAAGCACACACAAAATTATGACGAGTGTCAGAACAGGTCGATATGTGGATTTTTGACGGATACGCGTTAATTCCGGTGTGCACGCACATCTAAATCAACTTCCACAAAATCTCACACGTCCGAGTTGACGATACATGCCTTTATGTGATATTCTCACATGACAAAGTTGTCTCGTTTAGCGGGACATACCCTATTTCGGGAAAATTTGGGTTTAGAAAACCAAGTTTTTGACAGATTTCAATAGCGAATAAATCACAGCATACAGCGAATTAAAAAAAACTAACTAAAGTGATTAAAACTTGGTTATGTTTTCTAAATTATTGTTCAAGTAGAATTTAAAAATATTAAGTAGGTTGAAAGAAAAATAGACATGAACATGGGTGGTTGGGACAATTTCTAAACTACAAAATTGGTCATTTTTTTCTGTTTTGTGTCGCGAATTACGACCGACACATGACACGATACACCGAACTAATTATATAGGGTTCAAGAGGGTCATGTGGTCTTCGTATAAGATTCGACAGGTCGACATTTTGTTAACTGTGCAGGGAGATACAAGGGCTAGAAGATGGGTACCTCACTGTGTTGTTTGCTCAGGATTTTGGGCGGCTGTACGGTGGCTTCTTGTGGATTGCGGCAGCGACTATCCGGCGATCGTCGGCAGCTGAGGTTGGTCGGGGTGGTAGAGGAGATGATGGTGGTGGTGGTCGGCTAGGCTAGAGTTTATATGTGGTGGCAGGGAGGGAGTTACAGGGAACGAAAGTGAGTGTGTCGGGGCCGTTTTGGAAGAGGAAGGGAGGGGGTCGGGGCTGTTACAGTAGGTTGGTTTAGGGGTTGCGGGTTGGTGGGTTACGGGTTAGTGGCTACGGGTCCGAATCCAGTTTGGTTTGGTGTAGGTTGGTTTGGTTTAGGTTTGGGTTGTGTTGGTTCGGTTTGTGTTGGTTTATTATAAAATAATAAATACATGGCCATTAAAAATAGTTTTGGGCCCCAAAAATAAAGCAATATTCTATTATTAATTATACATCCAAAAATATAATTTTTGCACTATTTTAAAAATTAATTTAATACACAAAAGTATAAATCCATGAAGAACTTTTATTATAATTAACTAAAAATAATGAAAATTCTTCCTTAATCTCAAAAATTCATAATTCCAATAGTTAAAATTCTAAAATTAAATTCTAAAAATTTGGGTGTTTACAATCTACCCACCTTAAAAAAATTGCGTCCTCGTAATTAAGAAAACAAAACGTAACCGGTCAGAAAGGTTTGCTCCAGATGAGATGATGTGATTGCAAGACATGTTTGTTGAAGCATGACACAAAGAATAAGGAACTATGAAGAAGGAAAAAATGAGAGGAAGGGTGAGGGTTTATTCAAGTAGAACACGTAGGGAAGAAATAAAAACTTTTTTCTAGGCAATGAGATATAAGTAACTCAAAAGTAAAGGAGCCTGGTTAGAACGAAGATCAACTACAGCTTATGAAAACTTGGGTACCACTGACATATTACTAATCTAGACTAACAAGTTCATGCTAATAACTAACTGGCACATGCTAAAGTATTACTAAGATTATTCGCTATTATAGCTAGCTATGATAAAACTAAATTTTACTCATATTTGCTACTCCTCGAGTCTATGAATCCTCCACTGTCATCGCAAAAGCCTTTCCACGTCCCTGTGCTGGTGCCCTTTGTTGTTTTTGGGCCTGCTGAAAGAGTGTTGTCTGCGATGCCAAGGGTGGCCTCGGCTGATATCCTTCCGATGCTGGTAAAACTTGTCGGTTAACCATCAGTGCTCGTCGATGAACCATCGGTATTTTGCCTCGATGCTTGGTGTAATTTATGGCTGAATGTTGGCTGGATCCGTAAACCAAACACAATTCCAATCTTCGTCGGCAATAATGACAAGTAGGGAGTCCTGGTGATAGTGCTGGTAGGGCTGGTCGATGAATCATCAGTGCTCTTTCTCAACGCTCAGGGCAATCCCTGGCTGAATGTCGAGTAGATCCGTAAGCTAAATATAATCCTAATTTGAGTCTGCACTCCTGTCACAACTCGCACCCTAGATTTGGGCATGAGTCATGGGTGCGTCCAGCCTATGCCACAATGTCGATAGTAGAACATTGTACAATAAGCCACAAGTAATCTACAACTCACAACATATATACATCTCTACACTATACTCAATCATATGTACTAGTTTAATGAATACTTCAAGAAAATAATAAAATAATAGTCTCGGTGCGGGTCTAAGGAATCTCCCTAAAAACTTAATATCTAAAGTAAAATATTCAAAATGCTTTAGAAAAACTGCCAGAGAACAATCCGGTCCAAAATAACTAACAAAATCAACAACTACTAAACTACTCTATTGCAGACGGTATCTGAGCTACTAACTCTCCCGGATCCTCCGGAAGGGCAAGATCGGGCTCTATTATGTCGCTAGCATACGGTCTATAATGTGTAGGAATTTTATCCTCATTGTAGTCACCAAAAATATGGTTATCCAGTCAGTAAAGGAACGAGTATATCACAGTGAAAACATTTCCAACACATGGTAGAAGCTATAAGACAAGAAATAGTAACGAATATATGACAGCAACAAAACTTAAACCACAATAAGGCAAATAGAATAAATAAATGCTAAAGTCCTATCATGGCAACATATAGTATAATATCTCCAAGCAACAAAGGAAATAACTACAATGTATGAAAGAACAGATAGGAACAACTAATCTATGTGATTTGAAATACCTTGTTGACATGTGAACGCCTAAGGGGTAAAATCCGACAACCACACATATCGTGCATGGCTGCTATTATTCCAGTAAGACCATGGGATGAAAAGGGTAGTTCACATATCCACTAAGTATTTCCCCTCCCCATGAGTATAACATGGATTCCGAACCAGTCACGAAGAAATAATAATAATCCATAACAGTCACGTATCTCATAATAAGAACCCATCATACTAATCTGTGTAGCAAGTATCAAGAATCAAATATTCAATACTAAGCATGCATTATAGAGACTATCAAGCACTGAAAGTAATTACGGAAATATACTCGCCTGTGGTCCTTAGCTGGTATGAGTTAGAATCTAAGTCACAATCAAAATAGCCTATGTAGTACAAATTTACCATGTCAAAAGATAGGTTATTTTAATTTATTTAATTCTGGAATAATTACTCTAAAATCCTATTTTAATATTATTATTCTAATTTTTAGGTTAATTTCCTAAATTTTGTCCAAAGGAACTAAAATGTATTAACTCGAGACTCATGGCACGCAAATTGAGACAATCTATTGACTGAAAAGTCAACCGATACAAACTCAACTTTCATGCATGGTTTCCTGTAGATTTTAGCGTCACAAATATGCTAGAATTTATAGCTCATCCAGATTCAAGTTTGTTTGGAAATTATTGCACATACAAAATAGTATTGTGTAACGGTAGTTGATTGTTAACCTAGAAGTTCTACATAATTAATAGCATAGAATATTTCGTATTAAATCTTGGGAAAAACATATTTCAATGTTCTCGACATTATCTTTCTGAAACTTCAAACGGTTCATGATTCTGATTCCTGGTTCTCCGAAAATCATGAAAACACCGAGACGCATCTATTTTTGGACATACTGTGCTCTACGAATTTTCTTGAACTTAATATTCATAATTTCATGAAACAATTTACATATTCAGAAAATTGACCTCAATACGGTTCTAACACAAGAAATTGGGCCATGTTTGGACTCCATAGCTATGAGTAATGGCTTCTGGAAAATGAAGGAAACCCTAGATAACAATTCTCCAAAATTGACTTAAAAAAACCCTAGAAATTATAACTTAATACTATATATATATAGGAGAGAGAAACCGTAGTTGCTCGGAGCGTGCCACGTGGCAGCCATATGCTGCTGCCCGCTTGGATCGAATGACCAGGGTTCAACCCGGCTTGGCTCAGCCGAGTCCGAGTCGGATTAAGACTCGGCTCTGCTCGAGGTCGGCTCGGTGACCCGGCTCGACTCACACTCGCCCCCTCTTACTGACCGCTGGGCCCCGTTGTTTGTGCTGTGTTGGCTGACACATGGGCCAGGCTGGCTGCTTTCTGGACAGGTTAGATTTTATTAGGGTTTTCTTTTTCTGTAAATTAGTTTTTAATTCAGTTTTGCATAATTAACTAAAAATAAATATTAAAATAATCAATAAATTCGCAAACAATTCTAGAAAATATACTTGATTATTTAGAACCTAAAATAAAAGTTTGGAATATTTTTATTTATGTTTGACTCTAAAATAAATTCTTGAAAGTACTAAGAAATTAATTTTACTAGTTTTTAATTAATAAAAAATTGTGAAAAAAATCTCAATAGCCCCCAATTAGCCTAATTACAATATTTAAGATAGAATTTTAGGATACGGAGGTTTCAAGTCTACCCTCCTAAAAATAAATTCGTCCTCAAAATTTAGGGCAAAACAAATACAAGATGAAAATTACCTCATGGTGCAAAAAGATAGGGGTAACGCTCTCGCATCTCCTCTTCCCTCTCCCAAGTGGATTCACCGGGAGAATGACGCCTCCAAGCGACGCGAACCAAGAGAATTACTTGGTTACGAAGCACTTTATCTCTGTGGTCTAGGATCTCCACAAGCTGCTCCTGATAATGGAGGCTTGGTCCAACCTCATGCTCTGAATGATCTAATACATGGCTAGGATCTGCCATGTATCACCTTAGCTGGGACACATGGGACACGTTGTGTACACCTTCTAATGTAGGCGGTAAGGCTAGTCGATAAGCTATTGCCTCAACATTTTCCAGAATATTGAAAGATCCGATGAATCTTGGGCTAAGCTAAACATAATCCCAATTTGAGTCTGCACTCCCTCTCAATATGGCCTACCTTGCCACAGTAATGACAAGTAGGAAGGACTAGTGCTAGTGGTGTAAATGCTTTCTGTGGTGGATTCATCTGTGGTCGCTTTACAGCTCCTCCCTGCTGCGCTCGGTCTGGTGCTAGTGCATGCGGCCGCTTCTGGCTAGACTCTCTCCTGATAATGCGCTCCATGCATCGGGCTGCAACAAGGATGTTCGTAAAAGAAGTAGTTGCAACGTAGCTGATTAATCTCTGTAGCTCAAAGCTAAGTCCGTCAAAGAACTTCTCTGCCCGGCATTGATGGGCCGCTTGATGAACCTGCTATTGTGCTTACATTATTGTGTAGAACATTTAGAATATCTGCTGTCCTTCCATAGGCTTCCTGGTAGAAAAATGGGCATTGGTGGAGTAAACTACGGCGATGGTAGAATATCGTCTCGCCGGAACCTCAAGATGTGATGATCTTCTTGATTACTTTGTTAAGTGGAGGGATTTCCACTTAATGGCGTCACCCCATCATTGTAAGTGACCACAGCACCTTGTGGTCTACCTGCATAAGTCTCATTACTGGTTCGTGGATCCATTACTCTGCATATAAAGTAAACAATGAGAGGCGCACAGAGGAATCAAGGCAAGATGCAAGTCAAAAAATTATTTTGAAGTCGATATAGAGGTCAAGAACAGATCAATAAGTGGATGAGATCCTATAACTTATCCTATCCTAATCGTAGGCTTGCTCGGTTCCTTAGTTAAAACCAAAGCAATATAGTCGTAGACCTGTATGGGCCACCACAAAAACTATGTCAGGCACAAGTCCCAAAATACCGAGGGACTAGCCACGTGGCAATGGCCAGCAACACAACTCCAATGAGAAAACCCAATTTAATGGACCCGTTAGAGTGTACTTAAGCTATAATAAATATCAATGCAGTCTACACAATCTATCGCAAAATAATTCTAATCTCATCCACAGAAAGAAACATAACTAAATATGTAGATTAATCAAGATAATAGATAAAAAGAAACATAGTCGATCAACAAGTCCAAATAAATATTGTCTCGGGAAAAAACCCGATAAAATAAGTCAATTAATAAGTCCACGGGTCAAGATATAAAATAATTGGAAGCATAAATAACTGAGTATGTAACAGAATACTCAAGAGAAATCCTCTAGCACAACCTCATCCTCTGGTGCTAGTACTGCTCCAGCGTCATCTCCTGTCCCGTAAACCTTGAGGTAATCCTCCTCTACTATACTTGGGAATATAATCCGAATCCAGGTCCTCAAGGGACATAGCAAGGTACAAGAATAACTCAAGCAAAATAAAATACAGTAAATAAAAATAGATCCTCAGGGCAAGCTATGTAACCAGCTATGTGAAATATAAGTTGAGAGCATCACTAGTACTCAGGCTAAAACCACTACAAGCTCCATGCCGGGGAGCCGATAGCAGTAATATCACGTAATGGACCAAGGTTTACAACCAAGACTAAAGCACCGCAATAATAAAATATATATGTAATCAGCATGTAGCCTGTATGTCTCTCCCTACCCAATGTAATCACATATCTCATGTCCACGACGTCTTATGTCCATAACACGAAAGATCATGACCTCTAACTCGTACAACGAGTCATAATAATATCTATGTATATATAAGTCTTATGTCACGAATTTGTAAGCCTATACAAAATTACCATGAATAACTCAAGAAAGATTCTGTCACATGAATAGTGTCAAGTATCCTATGGTATGATATACTTGGTAAAGCAAGCACGTAAAAATATATAGGATCGTGGTATCAACTCTCTAAGTGAAGTTACACGAATTCACGTACGGCGTCGACACCCGAATCTTGTTCGGACGTTAAGCAACGTCTAATGGTCCTTGGTTGAATAGGTACATCATAAAAGTATATGGAAAGAATATAAGCAAATAATAGCACATGATCTTCTGCAAGTTGGCAAGGTACACTTGATTGTGTTATGAGCTTCATTAGTTGCTCCGAGATAAATGGAATCTCTAGTTATGCCTTTGGATGCTGAAACAAACATTACCATTGATCTCAGAATAGTTGAAATAGCTAGGATTGATTACCCATAAATCCAATTTGGACACAGGGGCAGAATTGACAGTTTCTGGTCAAAGCGGGGTCCACATGTGGCCTACTTCGCATCGAAAAATATGCCAGAGACAAAGTTCTCCAAATTCATCAAACTTAGTATCTACGAGTCCAAAACAATAGCACAAACCCAACAAAACATTCAGAAATAGATTTCGATGAGCTAGTCATGAAATCACTCGTCAAGTATAACCGTGGGGCCCACAAAATGAGGTTTCGTTATTGTTTTCAGAATCGAACCAAACTTGGGTCACAGGACCAGCGTAACGTAACAAATCTGATGGCTCCACTTTCGTTGTGAAATGACAAGCACACACAAAATTATGATAAGTGTTAGAACATGCCGATACGGGATTTTTTGATGGATACCCGTTGATTTCGGTGTGCACGCACATCCAAATCAACTTCTGCAAAATCTCACTCGTCCACTTTGACGATACACGCCATACCATGTAATTTATACATGATAAAGTTACCTTATTTAGCGTAACGTACCCCATTTCAAGAAAATTTGGGTTTAGAAAACAAAGTTTTTAGCATATTTCAACTATGAATAAATCACAGCATACAATGAATTAAAATAAACTAATTAAAGAGATTAAAACTCTGTTTAGAATTCTAAATTATTGTTTAAGTGGAATACTAAAATATTAAGTAGGTTGGAAGAGAAACAGACATGAACAAGGGTGGTTGGGACAGTTTCTGAACTACAAAATTGGTCATTTTTTTCCTATTTTGTGTTACGAATTACGATTGACACAGGACACTGATACACCGAACTAATTATACAGGGTTCAAGAGGGTCATGTGATCTTCGCATAGGATTCAATGGATCGATATTTAGTTAACTGTGTAGGGAGATACAAGGACTAAAAGATGGGTACCTCGCTGTGTTATATGCTCAGGATTTTGGGCGGTTGTGCGGTGGCTTCTTGCTGCGTGCTGCGGCGACTGTCCGGTGGTCGTCGGCGGCTGAGGTTGGTCGGGGTGGTAGAGGAGATGATGGTGGTGGTGCTCGGCTAGGCTAGAGTTTATATAGGGTGGCAGGGAGGGAATTACAGGGAGCGGAAGTGAGGGGGTCGAGGCCATTTTAGAAGAGGAAGGGAGTGGGTCGGGGCTGTTTCAGTGGGTTAGTTTGTGGGTTACGGGTTAGTGGGTTACAGGTTAGTAGGTACGGGTTAGAATCTTGTTTGGTTTGGTTTAGGTTGGTTTGGGTTTGTTTGGGTTGTGTTGGTTCGGTTTGGGTTGGTTTATTATAAAATAATAAATACATGGCCATTAAAAATAGTTTTGGGCCCCAATAAATTTCCAAAAAATTACAAAATATTCTATTATTAATTATACCCCCAAAAATATAATTTTGCACTATTTTAATAATTAATTTAATACACAAAATATAAATTCATGAAGAATATTTATTATAATTAACTAAAAATTATGAAAATTCTTTCTTAATCTCAAAAATTTATAATTCCAATAATTAAAATTCTAAAATCAAACTCTAAAAATCTGTGTGTTTAGCACCGATCTTGAACTTTCCTTCTAGCTCGGGAAGATTTGTTGTGTATAGTGATGCGTCTGGGATCAGATTAGGTTGTGTCCTGATGTAGCAGTGTCACCCTCATATTTTCACTTAAGGGTAGTTTGGTAATTGACAAGGGTAATTTTAATTCTAGGATTAATTATATTTAATATTTATGCATGCATGATTATTAATTATTATATTATTAGTGCTTGCTAGTTTTAGATTTATTTTAGACTTGTGTAGTGGACCTAACCCATTTATTTAGAATGCATGAACCAAACATTTGGACTAGTTTAGATTAAGCCCATTGAATAAGGCCCATGGATTAGGAGGTTTGATTAATTAGAGAAACCATTAGACTAGAACCTTTCCTCCCTAATTTATTATTCATTAGAGGCCCCAAGGGATATTTGTGACATTGTACATTGCATGGGGAAGGGCTTACATGGCCGGCCATATCAAGGAGAGAGAGAGAGAGAGAGAGAGAGCTCTCATTTTATTTTATCCCAAATTCTAGATCTACAATTTTTTCTCTTCCAAATTCCCTCCATTTTCTCATTAATTCTCCACCAATTCTTCACCAATATCTTTTTAAATTTATCATTGAGGTTTCTACACCAAGGATCTACAAGAAGGAAGCAAGGAGCAAGGAGGAGGAGGCCAAGATCTATAAGGAGAGGAGCTACTTGGCAATTGGAGACTTTTTATTGGGAATCCATCTCCCAATAGGTACATTTTAGTTTTTTCCCTTCTAATAGAATCTAGATCTGAGATTTAACCATGAGTAAATAACCCACATACATAGGCTACCCATAGCAATTAATTTTAGGTTCGTCGGAGACCTATGGTGGAAGTTATGACCAATTTGTTGCCAATTTTGGGAAAATTCTGAGATTGACATATGTAATGCTTGTCATTGGGTCTAATAGATCTAATTGACACTTGATTGCTTGTTTGTAACAAGTGTCGTGTCCACAATTAGGCTGTATCTCGTCAATTTGACAAAATGGGTTGATTTGTGTATATCACATTGTGACACGGACACGTAGACACTCTAATTATTATACGTATTGTTCATAATTTATGTATTTGGCTTACTCGTGTCCTCCGGGATGCGTTTGGTTGTGTTTTGGAGCCGTATCACAAGCGTATCATAGAGAAAGTATGATACGGGTGCGGTGCACTCCACGTATTTGATATTTATTTTTTCTATACGTGCATGTGTAATTATATATATATATATATATATATATATATATATATATATATATATATTATATAGATATATATATATATATATATATATATATATATATATATATATATAGAGAGAGAGAGAGAGAGAATATAATAGTGTATTTTGGGTTTATGTGAATATGTTTGTCTATATGTGTATATAATAGAGTATCTAGACATATATAACTATATGTGTATATGTCTATATATATATGTTTGTATATATAAGCATACTTGTGATTATGTATATATATATATATATATATATATATATATATATATATATATATATATATATATATATATATATATATATATATATATATATGTGTGTGTGTGTGTGTGTGTGTGTGTGTGTGTGTGTGTGTTTTGGCTTATATGTATTTATGTGTTAAATTATATATATGTATTGTTACACATATGAGTGTAAGTATAGATGATTATATGCATAGGTATGTGGGTGTTTATATATATAGAGAAGTATAGATGTATATATTTTGCTAGTTATCGGTGAGTGTAGTGTGTGTTTGTTGTGTTGTGTCTCTGTGTGGTGTTGAGAGACTTGAACAGTCCGTACAACTAGTGAGTGAGAGGGAGGACTCAGGGCAGATGACAGCAGCTACAGCGGGGGGGGTCTCAACAGTGTGGAGCATAGCCACTGTGCAGTCGGGCACTGCACAGTCACTGTGCAGTACACATGGGTAGATGACTGTGCATTTCTGCACACAGTTTTGGTGTGCAGGGAAATATCAGTAGATGCAGCAATTCAGTGAAGAGGAGTGGCATTGTGGCAGAGCTCACTTAAGAATGCACCAACAACAGAACCTTCCCATCAGCAAGTATCAGCAGAATTCTCCCTGAGCATCAGTGCACTCAGGGACAGCAGCAGCAGCTCCATAGCATTGAGTGCATCAGTGCACTCAGGGAGCAGTACTGCTCTCTGCAAGGAGTCAGGTAACCGAAGTATCTGCAGTAGCTAATAGGTAGCAGTATAGAAGTATCAGTGTTTCAAGTATTTGAGTTAGCTTGGTATCAGTAAGTTTGGTTTAGATATTTAGTTGAGTTTTGGTTCGGAAGTCAGTGTATCAGTTCTCAGATCCAGGAAACTGGTATCAGGGGTTTTGGTTAGTAGTTTTAGTATAATTAGCTATATATATATATATCTATGTATATAAGTATTGGTTAAGTATATAAGTTATGTGTACTACTGCTATATATGTTATTAGTTGTATCTAGGTATGTTATTATAAGTATATGTTAGTAATTAGTATATGAATAGTTAGTATTAGCTTGTTGTTTATAGATATTAGCTATATATAGTTGGGTTGTTAGCTAATAACTAGTTAGCTACATGTGTATGTATATATTGTATTAGTTGTTATCCTATAATAGTTAGATATAGTATAGTGTAGTTGCATAGCTAGTATTAGCTTGGTTATATAGGTGTTGGATTACCTTGAGATACCAAGGTATTGGGACGATACCCAAGATATTGAGTTTGGGTATCGAGATAGGTGTGATACAATTTGGTGCAAGGCCAAGGTATCCTATTTCAACTGTTTTGATATAATATTATAATCTTTGACTTGAATATATATATATATATATATATATATATATATATATATATATATAACCTTATTTTCATATTAGAAACTTGTGTATTTTGGGATACGGCTCTTTGAGTGCCTTGTTGTCTCATAACTTAGCTAGCATAGCATAGTTTTATAGTGTTTCAACTTAGTATTAGACTCTTGCAACCTAAATTTTATTGGTTTGACTTAGAAATGGCGTATCGACCTGGAATTGCATCAACTTCACTTATTTTCATTCTTGAACCTTGTATTGACGCAACGTACCATATATAGGTTGTGAGACACAGGCTTGGGCATCGAGAGACACACCTTGCTCAGGACGTCAAGCGAGTACATTTCTCTGATAGTTTTCAATTCATAATATTGTATGTATACATGCTCTAGAATTGTATACATTGATCCTGACACAGTAATTTCATGGACTGGTACTATATGGATCCCGTCAAGAGATGTTATCTCCTACCGTGTTCAACGGGTACTCGTGTACATTGTATCTCATCGTGTATATTGGGTATTGATTATATTTAGTGTTCACACACTACTCATGTTCAGTGTGCTTATTCGTGTACACCCACCACTCGTATTTGGTGGTTATGATATTCGTGTACACCTACTGCTAGTTTTTAGTGGTTATATTTCGTGTTCGTAGCGTATCGTGATTAGATCCATCGGTATTAGTTGGGGGTGGAAGAGTAAGAGTTGATTATGTGACCAAAGTCATTGTTATATCGTATATATTCTGGTTACATACCTCACTTGTAATCCGTCTTACCTGATCATGTACACCCAACCCGATCACATAATCAACTTGTATTCTGAGGCACATTAATTAGTTTAGATTTTATTTATTCGTCATTGTAGAAGAATGAAAAATATGTGGGATAGCTATACGTGGCGTATTGAGGCAGAGCAGTATAAACAGTGGACCACGGAGCCATCAGCATAAAATATGAGCTCGAGGAGCATCCGCGTAAAGCAGTATGTCCAGGCCACTTCAGCATAAACAGGGTTCTTCATCGCCTTTTTGGCGTAAAGCTCATCCGCATTCAATGCAGCATTGAAGTGTACGAGGGATGCTTCATATTCTTCGAAACGAACCTGTTAGATCGTGCAATGAACCTGACATCTGGACTTTTGACAAAAAGTACTACACGACTACCCAAGCGACGACTATAATGATGGCGCGGCACGGCTACCCAGGCTGTCATTTACTGCCCTTTCCTCTGCGTAAACCACTTTTTCACATACGAAGGGATACGCTGCCTAGTTTTTACACAGGCCGATGGAAGCCGCTTACGCCTCGCAGAAGACAAACCGCCTGCCACGTCAAAAGCTGCACTTCGTACAGGGATCGAGGCACGTCTCTGCATTTTATGCACAGAGCGGTGACAGTTTCTCAAGGCACGTCTCTGCATTTAAAGCGCCGAATACTGACAGATGCCCGAGGCACGTCTCTGTAATTGAGACACAGAAGGGTGGCAGACCTTCAAACCATGCCTCCTCATTTAATGAGCAGGATAATGGTGGATCTCCGTATTTAATGCAGGAGATTTGATTAAATGTCACAGAACCGTCGTTTAGTGGCATCCCCTTTGCGTAAACTACTCTTACGCATATAAGGGAATACGCTGTCCAGTTTTACACAGGCAGACGTGAGCTTCTTACGCTCTATAGAAGGCAAATAGACCGCCACATCAGCAGTCACTCTCCGTTCAGGATTCAAGGTGCGTATCTGCATTTAATGAGAAAAATAATGGCAAATCTTAAAGACAAGCCTCTGCATTTAATGCGCAGGATGGGGGCAGATCTCTGTATTTAATGCAAAGAGATTTGATTATATCTCCAAGAGCCGTAATTCCGGCTGAAATATCCATATCGCCTCGGCTTCTACGCCTACTCGGCTTCTATGCCCACTCGGCTTCTATGCCCACTCGGCATCTATGTCCACTCGGCTTCTACGTCCACTCGGCTTCTACGCCCACTCGCCTTCTATGCCCACTCGGCTTCTATGCCCACCCGGCTTCTACGCCTACTCGGCTTCTACGCCTACTCGGCTTCTATGCCTATTTTGGCTTCCATGCCATGGTGATAGTCATTGGCTTCTACGCCAACCTCTTCTACACAAGGGATAACTACCTACGTGGCTTCTACGTCGTGATCTTCGTAGTAGATATATGCGTTCTATCCCTTAGTTGGACGCGCGTCACATGCTCACTCAAAAGGTTATTTATACGCAGGCATTGGTTATTTTAAACCGTTGTGTAAAAGGGTGTTGTACTTTCCACTACTCGGTTTCTACGTCGACTGTGTGGTCACTGTCACTAAAACTCTATAAATAGAGACCTCTATCAATGAGGAACAAGGTCAACAAATTGACAAGAGAAAGAGGAGAAGGAGATCAAGAGAGAGAGAGAGAGAAGAGTCCAGAGCTCAGGCAAAGAGAATGGATCGACGACCCTGGCAACGGGCATCCACCCTCTTTAGCAACCCTCGAAGCAGCTTTCTGTCTTCCACGACACTTCTTCAAAAACTCCGTGTGGTCCAAGGGCTAAAGTGATTGACCGCAGATCAGACGCCTATAGCAATATTTACCCAGATTAAAAAAATTGTACTTAGACATCCTCGTGTGGGATCAAATTTGTACAATCTTGTTTATAAACATAAAAGAAGGGCGGGTCTTCGCACAAGACCTCGTTTCTCGCGTTCATCAAATCTTTTCTCGTTTATTATCCCAAAACAAGATGGCGACTCTGCTGGGGACATCTTTCTCTTCTGATGAGGAAGCAATTGCTCAACATGATGCGGTATCCGTGGGAACCGTGAAGAAGACACTGGTCGTCCAGTTCGACCAGTCTGCCTACGAAGACATGCTTCGAGCAGGGGGTAGCTCTCACTCCCTCTCCGTCCAAAGCAATAGGAAGCTGCGCAAGGTCTGGATGCCCAAGACATCCCCTACCATTCTTGTGGACTCTCCGATCTCTCCGATCTCTCTGATCTCTCCGACCAATGAGGTTGTAGCTTTGCTCCCTCCGCGCCTTGCACGTAAAATTCAGTCACCTGTCTCTGGGAGGACCGACAAAACTTCTGGCAAAGCCTCAGCGCTAACCCAGAAGTATAATCCGCGCCTTGCACGTAAAATTCAGTCACCTGTCTTTGGCAGGACCGACAAAACTTCTGGCAAAGCCTTAATGCTAACCCAGAAGTATAATCTGCGTTCTGCGCATAAAATTCAGTCTCCCGTCCCTGACAGAACAGACGAAACTTCTGACAATGCCTCAGCGCTAGTCCAGAAGCCTACTCCGTGCTCTGCGCGTAAATTTCAGTCTCCCGTCCCTGGCGGAATAGACAAAATTTCTGATGATGCCTCAGTGCCAAATCAGGAGTCCCAAATGCGCTCTGTGCGCAAAAGTACATCTGCCTTCTGCGGAAAAATAGATGATCCCTGCAAACTACACAAGGAAAAGCATAGGGCGGACTACTCGACTTCTCGACCTTTACGCCAGTAAAGGAACAATCTGCCTACCCTCCAGATTACGCGAGAAGCTGATGGCCGACTGAGGACATCCTCAGCCTTACGCCAACCAGAGCAGAGCTCCAAACTGCACCATGAGAAGCCATTCGGCGTAAAGAAGGCTCAACTTATGGGAAGACACCCTCCTCGAGGATTATCCGCCACCCAGATGGACAACCTGTTGTATATAGGTGGCACAGGGAAAACTATGGTTCCCAACTTTCGTGTGCCCACCGATGGGAACAGAAGGAAAAAATCTTCTTCTTCTGTAACTTCTCCTGACCTGCACAATTATCTAATCCAGAAACGCAAGGAGAGGGGATCTTCCGGCATGTCTATTACGCCTCCTATCCAGCACTCTTGTAATAGTCATAAGATTATAATTAATTATTGCTGCTCTGAAGCAAAACGGTCGACTTTCGGTTGAGCTACTCTCCATCTTTCCAGGAAGAAGAGCCCATACAGGCATCTGTGAACATGGCTTCGCACATACCTAGAGGAGGGTTGGGCTCAAGACGTCATCCCTCTAGAACTCCGAGCCGAAGAAGATTCAACATGCTCCTTAGGAACACCGAAGCTGGGTTGTTCCAAAACACTCGTTCGAGGTCGCAACAACCGTCTTCTTACTCTTCCAATTCCGATGCTGGGGGTCGCTAGTCTCCCGAATCAGACGTCGAAAGTATAGAGTCAACTTCTACAGAAACCTATACTAATCTTTCGATGACACCCAGGGAGATAGGAGTTTATGCCATTGGAGATGAACACGAGGAAGCTTCCCCGTCCAGGAGCGCTGAGCAACGCATCACTACACTGGAGACGTCTCTAAAGGAGATACAATCCATGATGGAGAACATGCACCAGATGATGCTAACTCAACACACAGCTGCCATGGCTCAAGCATCGGTTCCTCCAACCCAGATAGGTGTGGGGGTGGACTTACCACCATCCAACACGATCTAAGAGCCCGCTCGAGATAAAGAGTCAGCAGTTCCTCCACTTCCTCACTCGAAGAATGTATTACCTCCCGCTGGAGTCGCAATACAATCAATCCCGCACTACTCCGTGGTCCTGCTACCGACTGAAGATCCAATGCAGGCAGTACGGGAGTTGAAAGCTCAATTTGATGCCCTGAAGCACAAAGATCAGCTCAAGAAATTGGGAATCAACCAACCTTACCCAGCTATCTGGGAAGAGGTCCCTTTTCCTCCAAGATACAAACCACAGACTATGGCTTTGTTCGAGGGAAAAACATCATCGAGTCAATACATGAACTACTTCAACCTGATGACAGTGTTGTTACAAGGGAACGACACCCTCCTCACTCGGGTGTTCAAGGGCTGCCTCTCTGGAGTAGCTTACCAGTGGTACCGAAGTCTGGCGGACAACTGCATCACTTCCTTTGAAGACTTCAAGACGTTATTCTTTACGCAATTCTACGAGGGAGGGATGGACATGTCTATGTCCTCTCTTATCAAAGTCAAGCAGAAGGAAAAAGAGAATATTCGTACCTTCATTGAACGTTTTTGGCAAGCCACTTTGCAAATGCCTCCAGGAGTCCCAGACTCGGCGTTGGTCGACATCTGTAGGAAGAACCTTCTCCCCGTGATCTCGGTGTTCACAGGACCATATCAGTTCCATGATTGGCCCTCGTTCATCATCTCAGCGGCAGCCGCGGAGGACAATAATCAGAAGGTGCGTGATAATGGCATCATGATCTCAGCCTCTGATAAAGGCAAAAGGTCATCCTCCAACAGCGACCACCCTCGCAATTCCAAGGGAAAAGAAGCTCTAGCAATCAACACGTCCAGGCAAAAGACTGTGGCTACCACACAGACAAAACTCGGGACTACCAGGCCCATTGAAGTGTACTCTTTCGACGACGACGATATTCCAAGCATATTCGAATGTCTCGTCAAAAGCGGAAGATTACCCTTCCTGAGGTGAGATGGCCCAACGAGGCCGACAGTACCAACAATCCAAAGTACTGCATCTTCCATAGGTACATACACCACCCCATAAAGGCATGTTATATACTGAAAAGGAAGATCCAGGAGCTGATCGATGCTAAGGCCGTCACTTTGCTCAACAGCGAGAAGACGATCACGGCCAACATGATCTCTCTGCAATTTGGCAACCTGCCTCCCCAAGAAGTCCCGGACGGCGTTACACCAATTTCCCGGACGACGATGAACATCGTTAATCTTCCTCCTGTTAGAGGTCAAAATCACGACCTGCTACCACTAACTACCCAGCAGGGCGAGACTATATGGGTTCATCCAGATCTGGTGCCAGAGATCGAGAAAGAGACTCAAGCTGCTAAGGCTAAGTCCAAAAAGAACGCAAAGCACAAGCCGTGTCACATAATTATGGTGTACTCAGCATCGGAAGATGAGGTCTTGACTACTGGAACCCGTTCAGGAAAAGCTTACCTCCAAGACTATGGAGCCAGCAAGGAAGATGCATCGACAGACGCTTCAGCTGCCAAGCCTTCAGAAACAGAATCTGCCATACCAGAAATCGGTGCTTCAAGACCAACTTCGGCGGACAAAGGGAAGCAAAAAGAAGTGCGCTTCGATAAACCCGTGAAGAACATTCAGAACAAAGGTTTAGAGAAGCCGTACAACTTCGACATACTGGCCCAACTGGCTAATACACCAGCCAGGCTGTCCATCTTCGAACTACTCAGGCTCTCCCAGGACACTCGTCAAGCCCTGAGTGAAGCATTAATGCAGGCGGATGCATACTTGACCCAGCTCAAGTCCCCTGACGAAGAACCCGTGGCGTGTCCTCAATGCCACAGTGTGATGGAGGTGATCCCAAACCTCACTTTCACTCAAGATGACATGCTGTTAAAATATAACAGGCATGACAGACCCCTCTATTATACCGGGTACATCGGTTCCATGGAGGTCGATCGGATTCACATAGATCCGGGATCATCAATCAGCATCATTCCTCATAGTCTGCTCAGACCGCTGAGGATTTCTACCAGCGAATTGGCTTACACCACCACTACGATCGTGGGTTTCAACGCTGGAAGAAGTAAGCCGTTGGGAAAAATCTGCTTGAGGATCCAGATTGGCAACCTCAGATCGGTGGCTATATGCTACGTCATCGATTCAGAGGTGTCCTACAATATTTTGCTGGGTAGACCTTGGATCCACGACCATAGTATCGTTCCTTCAACTCTACACCAATGCTTCAAATATGTAGACGCCCGAGGGACAGTGCAAACGGAGATTGCTAACCTGAACCCGTTCAAAGGAGTAGAATTCTACTACTCTGATGCCGTATTTTACTCTCAAGACTGCACGGAAGAGGTGTCAGTCGAAACAAAGAAGGAATCACACCGGGAGCCAGAGCAACCCTCTGCCAAGCAACCTCTGTCAATCAAGGTAAAAGGACGGACTACTCGTCCAAAAGCCATGGAGCCTATGGCCATCCGCCTGAACGAGACCAGATCAGGAAAAGGGGGTGATCCTCTAGTGATCACTCTGAACCAGAAGCCTCTACCCTTGGTCATCAAACTCCGGCGCAACAGGCAGCCGACTGATGTAGATACAACCGGGAACGAAGTTTCAGATGATAATAAATATTCTCTTTTCCAGTATATCGACACTCAAACTCCAAATCAGGAATCCTTCCCCTACGACGATATAGAACCTATAGCGCAAAAATTCTTGGAAGCTATAGATTCCTATCATCCATATATATGGGAAGTGGCGTCATCATCCAATGTCACCGCGATATATGTACCGCATGAGGATTCAATCTTTATTGTCCCACCTACTTGCAGCAGTCAATATCCAATAGTCTTCGGCAGCATGCGCGAGCAACCAACCACGCAAGAAGATTCTTCCGATGACGATACCGGTAAAATACAGGTTCACAGATACAGCCCGCAAGCCCTGAAGATCATGCAAAATATGGGTTATAACTTGAAGCTGGAACCGGGTCTCAACTACGGGAAAGGCAGACGAATGCCGCTGCACGGCGATCCCTACTATCAACGAACTCGTTTCGGGTTAGGGTATACCGCCTCCCTCGCAGCTCCTGAGTCAAGCGAGGATATCTTTTCCTCCTCTCAAAACAACTCAGCGCCCTCCGACTCATCTCATGCTCTCGAGCGAACACTATCAGCAAATATGGTAGTAACGGATTCCTTCGAATCAGACGAACAAGAATCCTAACCGTTTAAGAATGAAGCTTGGACTCAGCAAATGGATACACAATGGGATTTCCGCTTTGAGCAGAGAGAACCTCCCACTGAAGGCAAAGTTATCCAGATTGACGTTGGGGATGAACTTTCGCCAAAGCCGATATTTATCAGTAACGATCTTTCCAAAGCAAAAAAGGAAAAAGTTATTCAGCTGATAAAAGAATATATCGACGTCTTTGCGTGGAATTATGAGGACATGCCAGGCCTTGATCCAAAGGTGGCTACTCATAAGCTCAATATATTACCCGATTCGAAGCCTATGAAGCAGCACCAACGCCGGTTCCGCCCGGATATGATGGACGCCATTGAAGCTGAAGTCAAGAAGTTGATAGCCTGTAGCTTCATCCGTGAAGAACAACATCCCGACTGGGTCGCCAATGTTGTCCCGATCATGAAGAAGAATAGAAAAGTACGTGTCTGCATCGATTTCCGAGATCCGAAAGCAGCCTGCCCTAAAGACGAGTTTCCTTTTCCCATCACAGACGTCATGATTGACAATACATGTATTTTTGAACATATGTCTTTCATGGACGGATTCTCAGAGTACAATCAAATCAAAATGCATCCTGAAGACGAGAAGCATACTGCCTTTTAGATACCACTGGGGGTATATTGCTATACGGTCATGCCCTTCGGATTGAAGAATGCAGGGGCTACGTACCAACGGGCTATGAGTAACATATTCTATGAGCATCTACACAAGACGGTGGAATGTTACGTAGACGATGTAGCTGTCAAAAGTCGCCTCAAGGATACTCACATCCAAGACTTGAAGACAGTATTTGACTTGATGCGCCAACATCAACTCAAAATGAATCCTACAAAGTCCTTTTCTGGGTGTATCCAGTGGCAAATTCCTGGGATTTGTCTTTACCGCCAAAGGCATTCAAGTGGACCCTGATAAAGTCAAGGCGATCTTAGAAATGCGACCGCCTCGTAATCTGAGAGAACTCAGGAGATTTCAAAGTCGTCTGGCTTATATCCGGAGATACATATCCAACCTCTCTGGGAGATGTCAACCTTTTTCTCGGCTCATGAAGAAAGGAGTATCCTTTATATGGGATGAAGCCTGCCAGCAAGCATTCGACGACATCAAACGTTACCTCACTAGTCTGCCAGTTTTGGTGCCTCCCGTCATAGGAAGACCATTCGTGCTATATGTTCGAGCGATGGATCATTCTCTGGGAGCTCTTCTCGCACAAAAGAATGATACGGGTCACGAACAGGCTATCTACTACCTCAGCAGGATGATGGTCGGAGCCGAACACCGGTACAACCCCGTGGAGAAAGAATGCTTGGCTCTGATGTTCGCTATCTAGAAAATACGACACTATGTCACAGGCCAGACCATTCACATCATCTCCAGGATCAATCCTCTTCGGGTACTAATGAGCAAGCCAAGTGTTCTTAACTCCCGACTCGCGACTTGGGCGATGCTATTAACACCATATGACATGGTGTACGTCCCTCAGAAGTCCATCAAAGGCCAAGCATTGGCTGACTTCCTAGCTGCTCATCCGATCCCGGAGGCCTCCAAGCTGTACAAGGACATTCCCGACGAAGTCGCAGAATGTAATTCCGTAATGGAAAGTGATGCATGGCAACTTTCTTCGATGGTGCCTCCAGAGCTGGTCCCAGGGGAAACGTGGTTTCGGGGGTAGGAGTTGTCCTAGTTACTCCTGATAAGCTTGTCATCTACTGAGCATATTCTCTTAGCGAGCCCTGTTCTAACAATGTGGCAGAGTATAACGCTCTACTAATCGGGCTCCAAGTCGCTAAAGAATTGGGCGTCGAATCTCTGGAAGCTTTCGATGATTCTCTGCTAATCGTCAACCAAGTCAGAGGAATATATGAAGTTCGCAATCCAGACCTCATCCCCTATCACCGAGCAATGGTCGAGATAGCCATGACATTCAAAGGATTCTTCCTAGAGCATGTACATCAATCTCAGAATCTAGAAGCTGATGCCCTAGCCAGTCTAGCTGCAAATTTAGCTACCCCTATAAAAAGGCAGAATTCGGTAATCCTTCTTAACAGAGATTTATTCTGCGTAAAAAACAACTTTCATATAGAACACAGCTACGCACTGGACACAGATCTTCCAAGGAGAGACTGGAGAAGTCCCTTTATAGACTTTGTAGCATATGGAATCTTGCCAGAAGATCCTAAAGAAGCGGTATCCGTCAAAAGACGATCATTACGCTTCTATTTCGACGCATCTTCACAATGCCTATATTGCCGGTCTTATGACGGACTATTATTACGATGTCTCTCTGGTGACGAAGCACAACAGATTATCCGTGAAGCCCACGATGGCGTATACGGAGCACACCAACCCGGTCCTAAGCTACAGGATCGCATCAGAAGAATGGGCTATTACTGGCCTACTATGATCACAGATGCAATAAAGTATGCAAGACAATGCAGAGCCTGTCAGATCCATGTGGACTTTATCCATCAACCTCCTAAGTACCTGCATCCTACGGTTGCATCCTGGCCTTTCGAAGCATGGGGTATGGATATCATTGGTCCTATTCACCCGTTTTCTTCCAGAGGTCACCAGTTCATACTGGCCATCACTGATTACTTCTCCAAATGGGCAGAGGCAATCCCTCTTGCTGATGTAAAGGCATCTAATGTGATCAGCTTCATCAAACATCACGTCATTTATCGCTTCGGGATAACCCGAAGGATAATCCATGACAATGGGCCTCAATTCATCAGCCAAGCGTTTTATCGATTTTGCGATAAAAATCGAATACAGAATGTCGCCTCGACGACATATAATCCTGCTGCTAATGGTTTAGCGGTAGCTTTCAATAAAACCATTATCAAGCTCTTGAAGAAGTTTGTCTCGTCAAACAAAAGGGATTGGAATGAGAAGTTGGGAGAATGTCTTTGGGCATACCGCACAACGGTACGAACACCGATAGGTTGCACCCTATTCTCATTAGTCTACGGGAGCAAAGCAGTTCTCCCCATCGAGATCCAAATTTCGTCACTCAGGATAGCCGTGGCTAATGAGCTGACTCAAGAAAAGAATGACCTGTTAAGGCTTCAAGAGCTAGAAGGATTAGATGAGAAATGCCTCCAAGCTCAATAGCGCATCGCGCTCTACCAAGCACGCATTTCCAAGGCTTTTAATCAAAAGGTAAAGGAAAGGGTGTTCAAAGTCGGCGAGCTAGTTTTAGCCGTGAGAAGGCCGATGATTCTTACTCCGATGATTCTTACTCACAGGAGTAAACGGCGCTTACAGGTTAGCCCAGCCTAATAGAGACCTGCTAATTGCTCCTATCAATGGCAAATTCCTGAAAAGGTACTATGCTTAACCTCCTCTGCTCAAGTGGAATATGACAAAAACCTCATTCTGACAAAACTACTTCCAAAAAATGATTTTAGCTAGGAGCATATTCTATGATATAAACTCTGAATAGATATGTCCTGCTGAAACTTACCGAGAGTATATCATGTTCGTATTACCTCTGATATCACTTTTTACCCAAGCCTGTCATTTATATTCTAAATTGATGGATCCACAAAAGTCAGATGAAAAGCCTCTTTATTATTCCCAAAAAAAGGAGCAGAAGTACATTGAAAAGCAAAAGCAAAAGTACATCATTTAGAGGGAACAGTCAGGTCGCGAAGCTGCTGCGCCAGTGCGGCCATCCTCTCAGTCCTGGAATCCAAGACATCATGGCGAGCCCGCTCCAGTCATGCCTCATCTTTGCTCATGAGAGACAGTTCGGCCCTAGCCCAAAGAAAACCAGCACGGGCGGTTTCTGTATGCGCTAAGTTCTGTTGTGCTACGCCCAATCGGCTATCCACCACAACTAGAGCTTCCAACGACTGAGAAGCCCACTCTTTTGCCTGAGCGAGTTTCGTTTCCAGCCTGAGGACCCTCGCTACATTCCCTTCGTGCTCGGCCTGGCACTTCGTTCGAAGAGCAACGGTTTCCTCCATGACGACTTTTTCTTCATCCATCTCCTGCTGGTGCGTCTGGATGGACTTATTTACGCCTGCCAACTGTTTGGTAACCCACACGGTCATGGAGTCGTATCTAGCCTGGACCAGATCTTCAATATTGTCTTAAGCTAGCTGCAAGTATTCGTTAATGGGTTGCTCCAAACCATTAACTATCTCCTCCAGCGTCTCAGCTAGCCCAGTATCGTCGAATTCTCGGATCGGCACTATCACGGACTGGGAGGACCTCTTCAGCGACATAAAGCTCAGATTCTTCGCCAACACCATTGATATTAACATTTTCAGAGTGTTGTAGAAGATGCCGGTGAACTGCTCGATCAGTGCAGCTAGATCTGAACGAACGCCGGGAGTGGCCTCAATATTGGCGTGTCCCCCTCTAAGAACAACCGCAGACGAGGTTGCCACGGCCGTCGCCTCGACAGGTGGTGCGACGAAAGAAGAAGCGCCAACACCGGACGAAGATACCAACATACTCATAGGAGGCATTGTCGCAATGACAAGCTCGTCCTCCTCTTGATATATCGGAATCTCGTCAACCGGAGAGCCGGCACCCAAAAATGTCTCCTCTTCAAAATCAGGCACCTCCGTGTCACCACCAGGACCTGACACAGAGCCAAAGAGCGCATCAACATTGCCGTCCCCGAAGATGTCTTCCCCTGAAAAGAAGACAAAAGGAAGTTAATATCAGCATAATGTTAACTTTCCTAAAAAGAGGCGTGAAGACGACATTTACCCATAGCCGACGGCATATATGTCGCATCTGTAGCCTCACTTCCAGGAGCCTCAACACCAAGGATCCGGAGAGGACGATTAACCATCTTCTTTTTCCTCTTACGAGGGGAAGTCTCCTTTGGAGTAGGGGCCCTTCGCTTCCCAGAAATCGCCAAAGGGCCTGCAGGCAGAGGAACTTCACCCCTCGATACTGCCACCAGAGGCTCATCGGTATTAACGAACACCTCACCCTCGTCAAAAGAAACCGAGGGGACTTCGACTCTTCCCCCAGACTTGGAGGAGGGTACCCTAAAACTTCCATACATGTCAAAATTGCGATGGAAGGTGTTCGTTGCCATATAAAACTAGGCATACGAGTACAGGATGCGCAGCTCCGTGGATAGTGTGAGGACCGGCACAGTAATAATTGCTCCAGTGCAACCCATGAGGAAGTATCGCCAGCCTCTCGCCCCATCAATGAGTCCACTCCTGGACCGAAAGCTGGTGACGGCGTTGCCCACATGCAGCTGATCATACCCAAACTACCTGGCAAACCGACTAGGCAGGTAGGGCTCCAAGAAGCAATGGTCTTCACTCCTGTACAGCAGATGGGAAGGTCTGATGCAGACCAACCAATTAAAAGCTTCAGAAGAAAGATCGGTCTTCTCTCTACCGGAATCCTCCAGCCTGATCCCCGATTGATTGCGATGTACGGAGGGGACAGTACATGTAAACCCCCATTCCTAAAAACCGTATTAGTTATTATTTAAATAATTATTTTATTTATTAAGTTTATTAATAAGAAAAAGAAAAGAAAAACATAAATTTTCTATTTGACCAAACCCGCAACCCGTTAAATATCCCAGCGTAAAACTCGTTTAATAAAATCCTGCAGAAACTCTTTCATGCGTAAAAACCCAACCCGCCTAAATTTCTTTCTCTATGCACAAAACCACTTCCGCGCGTATAATAAAAGCAGCAGTGTACCCGCGTAAACTCTTCAGTTTTTTGCGCATAAAACCAAAATCATGCGTATAACTCTCCGCCGTTTTCTATTTCCTCTGACGCGTATAAGACTACCCTGAGTATACTTCTTTCCCCGCGCGTAGTATCAGCAGCAGAAGCAAAACCCAATTTTATTTTGCTTTGCCATTCCACACATATAAGAATTTCATTCCACCCCTCCTTAAAAGATCTTCTCAACCACACACATAAACCAATAAGAAGAAAACAACAGCAATAGTTTCTTAACCATTAAGTAAATTCCACCGCCTCCTTATTCCTATATATAATCACAACTTCCAAACAGTAACCCTTCTTCTTATCACACTAAATATTTCTTTGGACGAACATCTTACAGGACATTACTCGGCAAGTATACCTTGCCACAGTACTCTTATTTACATTCCAAATGATGCATGATTCTATTTTATTTATGTATTTGTATTGGACCTTGTTTATAAGACCACCCCAGTATTATGGAGCATTATTTGGTTCATTGGCCGTGACACAGTTGCTGCACGATAGTGTGAGTCTCATATAGCTCTCGGACTACATATTGGGTTGGTCGCCTGTATGTATAAGCCGTGCATTAGGGATGACTGCTGATAGAAACTTTGTATGCTAGAAGACCTGGCAGTTATTTAGAGGATTTATCATGTCATGGATATGGCATGCTTAGAGCATGGGGTGGGGAGAACAATAAGTAAAACATTTGGGCTCCTTTGCACTTTTTCCTGTACGCTCGGATTCTCCACCGGAGAAACGGGTGATGATGACCACTATATATTACTGGCGGCCTCTGCCGTTCAAAAGACGACATGCTTTGAGGCTCCTGATTCTCCAAGAGGGTCACGCCAATCCCATATTTTAGCCAGATAGCCCACTTGGTGGAAAGTCGTTCTCAAACTGCATTCACTTAGACGGTTAGGAGAACCATACATTGGATGTTTATATTTCAGTACTTATTGGCATGTTATTATGTATCTTGTTATGTCCCTCTGAGGACCTGGCCTCTTTCCAGATATGGATGAGCAGGAGTATAGGCCTGGACTGGATGCTACTTACGAGACTGAGGAGATCTTACCCTCAAAGTATCTGTGATTTATTGACGGTGTTTAGATATTTTGCTACTTCAGGATAGTCGTTTTGTAGTGGATTTATTTCCACCCGACTATCAGACTTGATACTCATGTTGGATATCTATTATTATTCAGCGTTTATACCTACTGATTATTGGTGCTGTGGATCAGACATATATTTTGTGTGACTTGTTATGACAGTATATTACCACTGATGGATTTGCATATTCATATACAGAGTACGTGTGTATATGATTTCCACATATTGGAGTTCGTATACACACGGCTGGGCGTGTTACGTATTCCTAGTCCTACGTATTTTGGAACTGGGGCATGACATGTTTTTGGTGGTGGCCCATGCATTTCCTCGAATATATTGTCTTGGTTACATAATTGTACCAAGCAAGCCTGTGTATAGGAAAGATTTTAAGGATCTCATCCACATTTGACTAAAACCTCATTCATCCTTCCAACTATCCTATATTTTATTTTACGCCATAGATCCTTTATTTTTGTTGGCATATACTTTATACTGCAGGAGATTACCTATTTTTGCGCCATAGTTAGGTATACTTTACGCTACAGTTATAACAAACTATTTTCCTACGATCCCTTAGTCTTTCTAAATCTGCGTATGCCATTACATAGGTAAATACCCAGTGTAAACCTGATGATCCCTGAACCCAGCATAAATAGTTTGATCAGGCATAAATATAAGGATGATGATAAGCGTATTGTCACTATCTTAGTCATTAAGAAACCAATCTTTTGCAATTAATGCAGAGATATGCTCCGAGCCTTGTGCAGCAACAGCCATTGGCGTGGCGTTTGACTTTGTCAATGTCACTAGACAATAAAAACCCGGGTTTCTGTGCAAATCACCATCGTCCTCTTGATTATCGTGCGGTACTTTTGTCAGATGTCAGGTTTCTGACAAATTCATCCAAAAAGGTTTCTTACGCTGCTAAGTATGCTTTCCTTTACGCAGATAAATTTACGAAAATAGTAGTTATGCTCAGTTTTATGCGCAGAACTTTTACGCATATTCTACGTAGATTTTACGCATAGACCTTATGCTGATAAGTCCTGAACTATGTTTTACGCCGACGATTTGAAATCTTTACTTTACGTTAAACTTCCTTGGAACCCTGCTCTACACAGCTAGCTCTGAAGCTATGATTTACGCGGATAACTTTCCATCATATTTCATACTTCTATATCCTATTTAATACCTGTACCCTGTTTGATTCCCATACCTTGCCTAAACGATTATGTACATTAACTGCAGAATGATGGATATGCAGAAAGAATATACTATCACTGAGGGTAACACAACTCCTGGAGTCAATGATCTAACTCAAGGAGGGACTTCAGCAAACCCTAGACTTTCAGGATCAGATGGACAGATTCATAATCCAGTTCCATCTGACTTACCCATGCCACCTAATGGGACTCTTCCAGTCTCATTAGCACCTCAGGATGGCCAGACATAACTGTTCCAACTCTTCCAAATAATACTGAAGGAATAGCAATAACAGGCTGCCACACTAGCTGCAGAACAGAGACAGCAAGCTGCTGAGCAGAGACAAAAATTTCTGGCAGCACTTGAAAGGATGGCTGCAAAGACTACTGTGCCAGCCCAAGCACTAGCTCCAATACCTCAAGCTAGAGTTGGTTCGGTAAAATACTTTGTACAAATGGGCCCGAGACCATACAAAGGCAATGAGAATCCAGAAGAAACTACCAACTGGATTACTTACACTCGAAAGTTATTAGAGGCATCACAGCTACCTGCAGACCTGTGGATGACAGGTGTGAGGACGCTACTAGATGGTAATGCTCATCACTGGTGGGAATATATGGAACGTTAGCTGGGTATATACCAGACATGGGAGCAATTCCTGGAATGCTTTGAAAGAAAGTATTTTTCGGATACTGTCAGAGATGCATTATACGATCAGTTTCTCCACTTAGAACAGGAGAATCGAACATTAGACGAGTATGATGCTGAATTTAGCCGCCTTAGCAAATATGGCGCTGCTTTGATACCAGATGACTTGGCTAAGGCTAAGAGGTTTCATCATGGATTGATTAAAGAGCTTCCACACTATACTAGCTCCCAGACCCGAATCTCTTATGCCGAGTTATTGATCAAAGCCAGATTACAAGAAACTATCAGCAGAGGAAAAGAAGGTCAGCAGAGAAAGCAACCAGAACCAACAAGAATACAATAAGGAGGACCTATCCGACGTCCTTTAGCTCAGCAGCAACAGTACCAACACAAAGCAGGACCATACCAGATTTCAGAGAAATCCCAATACAATTATTGTGGGAGACGCGGGCACCTCTCAAGGGACTGTCGGGTTCGTTTGGGACAATGTATGAGATGTGGTTCCCGACAGCATATATTAAAGAACTGTCCTATCCAACAAGCAGTGACCCTTCCACCACCAGCACAGAGACTAGCGCTTCCAGCACCCAAGCCAGCTCAGTAAATGATGAAACCAGGAGCACCTCGACCTCCAGCAGCAGGGGGATTTCAGCGAGGACCCCCACTACCTACCCAGGATAAATACCTGAGAGCTAGTCATGGACAGCCACAGAGGAATGTATAAGCTTTTGCTATGGAAGTAGATGACATGGATCAGGAGATTGATGTCATAGCAGGTATCACTATTGTTTTTACTTTTCCTGCTGTAACATTATTTGATACGGGAGCCACCCACTCATTCATATCATCTAGTTTTATTGCCAAACACAACATTATCTCTACACCTTTACCTAGTTGTTTTAGAATTCTTACCGGGAGAGGAGTTGTACCTATTAGTAAAATTTGTAGATTATGTCCTATAGTGATACGTGCCAGAGAGATGAATGCCCGACTCTTAGTTTTTCCTATGCCTACTTTTGATATTGTGCTTGGAATGGACTGGCTAAGCAAGTACCACGCTTTCTTCGACTGCTTTGGAGGAAGTATTCTTTTTAAGGTACCAGGCCAGCCTGAACTTGAATTTGCACGAGGATCCACAAAAATACTTGATGGTATGCATCTCGCAATGGACGATGTTGTCTATCATCCTATTATTTTAGAATTCCCAGACGTCTTCCCAGAAGAATTATCAGGACTACCCCTAGATAGAGACGTAGAATTTTCGATTGAATTAACACCAGGAGCAGCACCTATAGCATCACATGTTTATAGACTGACGAAGAAGGAGATGGATGAACTAAAGACCCAATTAAAAGAATTAAAAGAAAAAGGTTTCATCCGACCAAGTGCATCACCCTGGGGAGCACCAGTGTTATTTGTACCAAAGAATGATGGGTCAGTACGTATGTGCATCGATTATAGAGCCTTGAATGCAGTGACAGTAAAGAATAAATATCCACTGCCACGCATTGATGACTTATTTGATCAACTCAGTGGAGCCAAGATGTTCTCAAAGATAGATTTGAGATCGGGATATCACCAGGTGAAGGTACGGAAGGAGGATATTCCGAAGACTGCATTCCGAACAAGATATGGGCACTATGAGTTTCTGGTCATGCCATTTGGATTGACTAATGCTCCAGCTATCTTTATGGACTTAATGAATCGAGTCTTCCATCAGTATTTAGACCAGTTCGTGGTTGTCTTCATAGATGATATACTTGTCTATTCAAAGAGCCACGAGGAGCACAAGAAGCACCTTCGAATTATTCTAGAGACCTTGAGGAGAGAGCAGCTATATGCAAAGCTCAGTAAATATGAGTTCTTCTTAGACAAAGTTTCATTTCTTGGACATGTCATTACAGGAGATGGTATTTCTGTTGATCCAGAAAAGATCTCGGCAGTTAAGACATGGCCTGTTCCTAAAACAGTAGTAGAAGTAGGAAGTTTTCTTGGACTTGCGGGATATTACCGACGGTTCGTAGAAAACTTCTCAAGGATAGCAACACCTATGACTCGGTTGACTTGTAAAGATCAAGAGTTCATATGGACTAACGAGTGTCAAGCCGCTTTCGAAGAATTAAAGAAGCGATTGACTACGACACCAGTATTAACTATTCCATCAGGATCAGGAGGATATGTGATCTACAGTGACGCATCAGGAAAAGGCTTGGGATGTGTATTGATGCAGCATGGCAAGGTGATTGCATATGCATCTAGACAATTACGAGTACATGAGAAGAATTATCTAACTCATGACTTGGAACTTGCAGCTGTTGTATTTTCTCTAAAATTATAGAGACATTACTTATATGGGGAACGAGTGAAAATATATACAGACCACAAAAGTCTCAAGTATGTCTTCACACAAAAGGAGTTAAATATGAGGCAACGTCGATGGCTCGAGTTAATGAAAGATTTTGAGATAGAGCTATATTATCATCCAGGCAAGGCTAACGTTGTAGCAGACGCATTAAGCCGGAAGCCAACAGTTTACTTCTTAACAACACAGAAGGAATTATTGAAAGACTTGCAAAGTCTTGGCATTGAAGTAATATTTCCTGGAGCAGACGGAACACTAGCCAACTTACTAATACAATCATCACTAGTAGAAAGAATCAAGACAATATTGCCTGCAGACGCTAGATTCAAAAGATTAAAAGAAAGAACAGAAGTCAGAGAGCAGACAGGACTGTGCATTCATGATGATGGGACATTACGATGTAATAATCGTCTATATGTTCCCAATGGAGAAATTTGACAAGAGCTGATGACAGAAGCTCATAGTTCAATATATTATATTCATCCTGGAGGCACCAAGATGTATCGTGATTTATGACAATATTTTTGGTGGCATGGAATAAAAAGAGAGATAGGTTGCTTTGTAGCTAAATGCTTAGTATGTCAACAAGTAAAGGCGGAGCATCAAATAACGGCAGGGTTATTGCAACCACTTTCGATTCCAGAGTGGAAGTGGGAACATATCACTATGGACTTTGTCATGGGCTTTCCCAAGAGTCCAAGTGGCAAAGATGCAGTGTGGGTAATAGTAGACCGACTCACCAAGTCAGCATTATTCTTGCCTTTTAAAGTTGGCCAATCTACATAAGTTTTGGCTGACCTGTATATGAGGCAGATCGTGAGATTTTACGGCATTCCAGTCAGCATTGTATCAGGCAGGGACTCGCTCTTTACATCACATTTTTGGAGAAGTATGTAAGAGAGCCTTGGAACTCGTCTGAAGTTCAGTACATCTTATCACCCTCAAACAGGTAGGCAGTCAGAACGTACTATTCAGACATTAGAAGATATATTAAGCTTGTATGTTAGACTTTGGAGGATCCTGGGAGGACCATCTACATCTTGTGAAATTTTCTTACAACAATAGCTATCAGGCAAGTATCCAGATGGCTCCGTTTGAAGCATTGTATGGAAGAAAGTGTAGGTCTCCGGTGTGTTGGAATGACGTGGGAGAACGTCAAATCCTGGGACCAGAGCTAGTAATTAACACCGTGGAGACAGTAAAGAAAATACAAGGACACTTGCGAGCAGCACAAGATAGGCAGAAATAATGGGCAGACCTTCATCGTCGTCCCTTAGAATTTAGAGAAGCGATCATGTCTTCTTAAAAATATCACCTACCAGAGGCACCATTCGATTCGGAGGGTGCGACAAGTTAAGTCCAAGGTATATTAGGCCATTTGATGTACTAGAAAAAGTGGGAGAGGTAGCATATCGACTTGCGCTACCACCTTCACTTGAGAAAGTACATGATGTATTCCATGTATCGCAGCTCAGGCAATATGTAGCAGATAGCAGTCATATTCTTGACCATTCGGAGATCGCCGTTGGGACAAGCTTGACATATCAAGAGCAACCTGTAGGAATCCTTGATCGTCGAGAGAAGGTACAGAGAAACCAGTCTATTACCTTAGTCCGCGTGGCATGGAAACATGGCTCGCCAGGAGAATCTACTTGGGAACACGAAGAGGACATACGCCAACATTTTCCAAACCTATTCATAGACCAAGGTATAAATAAATTGTTAACTTATATCTTCTACCAATCCTTAACTTTTATTTTTACTTGGCTTAGTTTTAATTTCGAGGACAAAATTTTTATAAGTTGGGAATAATATAAACCCCCATTCCTGAAAACCATATTAGTTATTATTTAAATAATTATTTTATTTATTAAGTTTATTAATAAGAAAAAGAAAAGAAAAACAGAAATTTTCTATTTGACCAAACCCGCAACCCGTTAATTATCCCAGCGTAAAACTCATTTAACAAAATCCTGTAGAAACTCTTTCATGCGTAAAAACCCAACCCGCCTAAATTCCTTTCTCTACGCACAAAACCACTTCCACGCGTATAATAAAAGCAGCAGTGTACCCGCATAAACTCTTCAGTTTTCTGTGCATATAACCAAAATCATGCGTATAACTCTCCGCCGCTTTCTATTTCCTCTGACGCGTATAAGACTACCCTGAGTATACTTCTTTCCCTGCGCGTAGTATCAGCAGCAGAAGCAAAACCCAATTTTGTTTTGCTTTGCCATTCCACACGTGTAAGAATTTCATTCCACCCCTCCTTAAAAGATCTTCTCAACCGCACACATAAACCAATAAGAAGAAAACAACAGCAATAGTTTTTTAACCATTAAGTAAATTCCACTGCCTCCTTATTCCTATATATAATCACAACTTCCAAACAGCAACCCTTCTTCTTATCACACTTAATATTTCTTTGGACGAACACCTTATAGGACTTTACTCGGCAAGTATACCTTGCCACAGTACTCTTATTTAGATTCCAAATGATGCATGATTCTATTTTATTTATGTATTTGTATTGGACCTTGTTTATGAGACCACCCCAATATTATGGAGCATTATTTGGTTCATTGGCCGTGACACAGTTGCTGCACGATGTGTGAGTCTCATATAGCTCTCGGACTACATATTGGGTTGGCCGCCTGTATGTATAAGCCGTGCGTTAGGGATGACTGCTGATAGAAACTTTGTATGCTAGAAGACCTAGCAGTTATTTAGAGGATTTATCATATCATGGATATGGCATGCTTAGAGCATGGGGTAGGAAGAACAATAAGTAAAACATTTGGGCTCCTTTGCACTTTTTCCTGTACGCCCGGATTATCCACCGGAGAAACGGGTGATGATGACCACTATATATTACTGGCGGCCTCTGCCGTTCAAAAGACGACATGCTTTGAGGCTCCTGATTCTCCAAGAGGGTCATGCCAATCCCATATTTTAGCCAGATAGCCCACTTGGTGGAAAGTTGTTCTCAAACTGCATTCACTTAGACGGTTAGGAGAACCATACATTAGATGTTTATATTTCAGTACTTATTGGCATGTTATTATGTATCTTGTTATGTCCCTCTGAGGACCTGGTCCCTTTCCATATATGGATGAGCAGGAGTATGGGCTTGGACCGGATGCTACTTACGAGACTGAGGAGATCTTACCCTCAGAGTATCTGTGATTTATTGACGGTGTTTAGAAATTTTGCTACTTCAGGATAGTCATTTTATAGTGGATTTGTTTCCACCCGATTATCAGACTTGATACTCATGTTGGATATCATTTATTATTCAGCATTTATTCCTACTGATTATTGGTGCTGTGGATGAGACATAGATTTTGTGTGACTTATTATGACAGTATATTACCACTGATGGATTTGCATATTCATATACAACGTACGTGTGTATATGATTTCCACATATTGGAGTTCGTATACATAAGGCTGGGCGTGTTACGTATTCCTAGTCCTACGTATTTTAGGACTGGGCCATGACAGTACAGAAGATCTTCCAGCTGTGACTGAAGCCCAGCGCCCGCCGGCAGTCTATGACCGTGGTCACGTTCCAGGAAGACTTCTGGTAGTTCAACAAAAAGCTACCCACCGAACTACTGCCAGAGCCGGGAGACATAACCCTGGGGTATTGAAGAATTAACCACCCCATCAAGAGTAGGTATGGTAATTCTATCCTGAGAAAGCTATCACGCCGAGTCTCATCGGCGAGCAGCCCGTCAGTCATGGCCCTCAGGCCAGCTTGAATACGGCACACCATGGCAGGAAGCAAGCCCAGTCTTGCCCCGAACACCAGACGCACTACAGGCCACAACATATTGCGGTGAATGCGGTCCGCAGATGCGACGCCAGGTATCACCACTCGGCGCAACCATATGGAGAGGAAGCCAGCCAGTTGAGCTTCCCTGGACAGAGGCCTGCGGCAGCGCCTCAAATAACTATAGGCCTTAGTGCCTACAGGATACTGTCCGATCCCTTCATCGAGGATCAAGTCCGGAGCCCCAGCATCCACTATGAGTTCGTCGACTACCTGAGCATTAAGCACGCAGATCCTTGCCCTCCAATACCTTCTCCGGTTTAGCAGTCCTGGACCGGTGAAAGAAGAGGTAGGACGTCCATTTGCTGATGTGAGCCAAATCTGAGGGCTCATCATAAAAAGCGGTGCAAGCGAGGTAGTGGCACATCAGCTCCTGATACACTTCCACTACCCGAGGGTCTGAATCCCCCAACTTCCGGTTCGTAAGAACATACTCTTCATACGGAGTATCCTCCATCGGCAATCTCGAGATCTCTGCCATCTCATGAAGGGCCAATCCCAACTCTCCCAGTGGAGTGGCAAAAGTCCCGGTGAGCTAAATATATCGCTCCATCAGTGCCAGGAACAGGTTGGGGTTAGGAGGTAACCCAACACTGGTAGCACTCACAGCTGCAAACAGACCAATGTTCTCCAACTCGGTCTGAAAATGCTTCAAGGCCCAATCAACTAAGCGAGTCCATCGAAGGTTTGAAGAGGTGATCCACCCACCGCACCGAGGGTTCACCTTAGGGTATACTCCCCCGTGCCCCATAAAATCATTATAGAAAGTCAGTAATTGGACCGGCTGGATCACCAAGCTGTCTTCACTCGGGACACTGCCCGGGTACAGTCCCCTAAATACAGTCACATTGTCGGAAGGACGGCTGACAAACGACCCCTGGTCCGCTCATTTCAGATGAAATATCTTCCACGGCCTACCGTGAAGATCAGGAGTCAGCGTCCACGACATCTTCCTGGGATGTGTGGCATGGAAGAAAGCCGAGATGGGATAGTCTCTCGGCATCTTGGGCAAATACAAAACCAAGCTCCCGGCAGGAAAAACCCAGAGTTCTCTCTTGGGCTTCGTCTGGGACTGCTTGTCAATCATGTCCCCGAAAAGGAAGGCCGGCTTTATGTATTGGTCCCTGTCTATATACGTCAGGGGCTCCCCATTGATCATGCTCAGCAGCATTCGCTCGCCCTGAGCCGATATCAGAATCTCCCTTCCTTCAGGATACTGCGGCCCGGAGATAGAAAATGTCACGTGTGACAGATCCTCCAGATAGTCGGAGTGCAGCATCCCTGCGGCAGAACCCATCACGTCGGCCAGTGGAGACACATGCAAGTTAACTGCTAAAGCGTAAGAAAAATACGTCAGATCTTGCAGCATATGCCAAAAATCAACAGTCTGTGCTTTACGCCAAGACCGTGAAAAAGTTGACCATTACGCTGGAATCCATTTCCTAAATGCGTAAAAATTTAAGGCTGGCAGTATACAGTCTGTGCTTTACGCCAGACTGATAAAATTGTGGTATTACGGCAGAATCTTCATCCAGAACGTAACACTCAAATTTTATACACCAACTTTCGACAGTCGAAGCTTTTAAGCCGGACTACAAAAGTATGGAGTTTTGCGCTGACACATTAGAAATGTTGGCGTAAAATATGAAGCGTCTCTGTGCATCATCTTCCTCAAAGAGGCTATCAGCACAAGAGATGACCTAGCGCGGTCACGTACAACGTGTGCGAAGGATTTTTAGTCATTCTTCTTCATCCCAAATGCTCTACCTTTTAGGCCGGGTGCACTGCTCGTCGTCGGGATACTTCGCTCAGAAGGAAGTTCGCCTAGCCCGACCGAAGACGCTCTCACTTGAGCAGAAGAACGAGAAGAAGAATCAACCTTCTTTTCCTTAGCGGAGGAGGATTGTTTCGAGGCCATTACTGGAAAACATCGAAATCTCGGAGAAGAAACGAAGAAGAACTCGAACAGACAAAGGCTTTCTTTCGCAGAAGACGGATGAAAAGTTTTTCTCTCAGAAACTTGGGGTATATATATAGTTCAGATGGACTCCTCGAATCCCAAACCAAATCTCCTAATTAATAATCCGGTTATGATTGGGTACTACGTCAGCCTATCACTCAGAGAAGGCGGACAGTCAGCGAATTCAACAAGTTTTCGCGCGAGGAAGATACATGGTTTTTATGCTACGGGGCTTTTTTACGCTCGACAGCTACAGATCTACGGTTTTTACGCTCACAGGATACAAGTCTATTGTTTTACGCCCGGATGCCTTTGTGCTCGGTAGCTTTTATGCTCGAGAGGCTACAAACCTACGACTTCACGCTCAACAGCTATGAACCTACGATCTCACGCTCGGTGGCTTTTTACGCTCAGAGGCAACAGATCCACGACTTCACGCTCGGAAGATTTTCTTTTCAGAAGCTACAAATCTACAGTTCTGCACCAAGGAGTTTTCTACGCTCGACAGCTACAAATCTACGATTTTACGTTCCAATGGCTACAAGTCTATGGTTTTACGCCCGGATGCCTTTATGCTCGGTAGCTTTTATGCTCGAGAGGCTACAAACCTACGACTTCACGCTCAGGAACTACAAGTCCATGATTTTGCGCTCGGCGGCATTTTACGCTCAGAGGCAACGAACTTATGATTTCATGCTCCACGACTTTCGGCGTATCCGAAAGATGCGCAGGCCAGTACAGTACATCTGAAACAATTATCAAAGGTGGTCAATTGCAGGAGTTCACACAGAAGATACTCCTTCTTTACCCCAAAATACCCCTAGTACCCGAAATATACAGAGTTCAACATTGAAAATTACTCTTCTTCATGGGTTAATTCGAAGTTCATCCAGAATCTAGTCTGAATATTTCGTCTGCAAAATCAAGATGGCGGCTCAGCTTGACAGCCAGTTCTCGCCCTGTTCCAAGGGATTTTCGAGAAATTACTCTTGAAGACGACGGTCTGAACAAATATTCTGTTTATCAGAAGTAAAAGCAGTTCAGAATTCTACGCGGTTCCTAACAGCAAGACAGTTCGAAACACTCGACTGCTAAAACGGCTTTCTGTGCATCCTTAGTTATGTATAAAAGACAAGACAGGACCTAGCGCTCTTTCTACACAGAGTTAGCGTAAAAGAATCAGGCGTGTCGAAGCTACACATATTCAGACTTCACAGCAAAGTATGGCAACATGATTATATGCAAAGAAGAAAGACGATTTTATTAAAATTAAAAAGCATGATTATATGAGGGAAATCCAATCTACAAGAGTTTTCTTTATTTTCATGACCTTACATGAGGGAAATCCCGTTTACAAAGGGCTTCCTCATTATCGTCTGAAGATCGTGCCCAGAATCTGTTTCAGCCAGGTTCTCGCAACGGCGGCAATTCTTCACCATCTTCTCCAGCAGTCAGTCAGTGTCCGCAAACTGACTGACATATTGGTCAACGGTGGGAGGATACAAATTTGGGCATAGACCCATCCTCCAACAGAAGGAAAGCAGGGTAAATCTGCTTCCCTACAACCAATGCCACTCCAGGATGGCAGTTACAGTTTATCTGCTCTCGTCCCCGGAGGTAACGGGAGAAGATACCACTTGCAAGCGGCTTGGCGAAATGCGACCCTTCTTCTCTCCCGAAGAACCACCATACAAAGTTGTTGATTATCCCGAACAAAGGAGGCTATGATATCCTTCAATGATCCATCGTTGCAGTGGACATTTGCTCGAAGATGCCGTCTTTTTCGGCTCCGTACATGCTGGAAGAGCATGATTTCCTTCTTCCTCAAGTCGACCCGACGAACTTCGGCCATCATCTCTGTGTGGTGAAGGAAATGTGGGAAGAACAGGAGAAACTCCTCAGCCTTTTTATAGGCGAAAGAGATCACCGATCCGCAATAACTCTGCCATAAAGTCAGCCATGAAAGAACGTGTCAGGCTTGACCGTTTCAAGCTCCATTCAGAGCGTTTCAAGTTACGAGAAATGGTTCATGCTTCATTCAAAGAGTTTCAAATTATGAGGAATTTAAAATCTTTGAAGGGGGTCTTGTAGAAGCATAAAAAATACACGGGATAGCTATACGCGGCATATTGAGGCAGAGCAGCGTAAACAGAGGACCACGGAGCCATCAGCGTGCAACAGAGCTTCTCCGCTGAGCACAGCGTGAAATATGAGCTCGAGGACTATCCGCGCAAAGTAGTATGTCCAGGCCACTTCAGCATAAATAGGGTTCTTCATCGCCTTTTTGGCGTAAAGCTCATCCGCTTTCAATGCAGCATTGAAGTGTACGAGGGACGCTTCGTATTCTTCGAAACGAACCTGTCAGATCGTTCAATGAACCTGACGTCTGGACTTCTGACAAAAAGTACTACACGACTGCCCAAGCGACGGCTATAATGATGGCTTGACAAGGCTACCCAGGCTGTCATTTACAGCCCTTTCCTCTGCGTAAACCAAATTTTCACATACGAAGGGATATGCTGCCTAGTTTTTACACAGGCCGATGGAAGCCGCTTACGCCCTGCAGAAGACAAACCGCCTGCCACGTCAAAAGCTGCACTTCGTACAGCGCTCGAGGCACGTCTCTGCATTTTATGCACAGAGCGGTGACAGTTTCTCAAGGCACATCTCTGCATTTAAAGCGCCGAATACTGACAGATGCCCGAGGCACGTCTCTGCAATTGAGGCACAGAAGGGTGGCAGACCTTCAAACCATGCCTCCTCATTTAATGAGCAGGATAGTGGCGGATCTCCGCATTTAATGCAGGAGATTTGATTAAATATTACCGAACTGTCGTTTAGTGGCATCCCCTTTGCGTAAACTACTCTTACGCATATAAGGGAATACGCTGTCCAGTTTTACACAGGCAGACGTGAGCTTCTTACGCTCCGCAAAAGGCAAACAGACCGCCACATCAGCAATCACTATCCGTGCAGGATTCAAGGCGCGTATCTGCATTTAATGAGCAGAATAATGGCAAATCTTAAAGACAAGCCTCTGCATTTAATTCGCAGGATGGGGGCAGATCTCTGCATTTAATGCAAAGAGATTTGATTATATCTCCAAGAGCCGTAATTTTGGCTGAAATGTCCACATCGCCTCGGCTTCTACGCCTACTCGGCTTCTACGCCTGCTCGGCTTCTATGCCCACTCGGCTTCTACGCCTGCTCGACTTTTATTCCCACTCAGCTTCTACGCCTACTCGGCTTCTACGCCTACTCGGCTTCTATGCCCATTCGGCTTCTATGCCCACTCGGCTTCTATGCCCACCCGACTTCTACGCCTACTCGGCTTCTACGCCTACTCGGCTTCTATGCCTATTTTGGCTTCCATGCCATGGTGACAGTCATTGGCTTCTATGCCAACCTCTTCTACACAAGGGATAACTACCTACGTGGCTTCTATGCCGTGATCTTTGTAGCAGATATACGCGTTCTGTCCCTTAGTTGGACGCCCGTCACATGCCCACTCAAAAGGTCATTTATACGCAGGCATTGGTTATTTTAAACCGTCGTGTAAAAGGGTGCTGTACTTTCCACTACTCGATTTTTACGTCGACTGTGTGGTCATTGTCACTAAAACTCTATAAATAGAGACCTCTATCAATGAGGAACAAGGTCGACAAATTAAAAGGAGAAAGAGGAGAAGGAGATCAAGAGAGAGAGAGAGAAGAGTCCAGAGCTCAGGCAAAGAGAAGGGATCGACGACCCTGGCATCGGGCATGTCTTCCACGACACTTCTTCAAAAATATCGTGTAGTCCAAGGGCTAAAGTGATCGACCGCAGATCAGACACCTATAGCAATATTTACCCAGATTAAATAAATTGTACTTAGACATCCTCGTGTGGGATCAAATTTGTACAATCTTGTTTGTAAACATAAAAGAAGGGCGGGTCTTCACACAAGACCTCGTTTTCCGCGTTCATCAAATCTTTTCTCGTTTATTATCCCAAAACAGTCATATTATGGATATTCATATTGTTGATCTATATTCTCGTACATTACCTATATATTTTGTTTATTTATTCATATATTTAGTGATCTTGTATTTTATTTCTATTTCTGTTTATACGCTCAATTATGCTATTGAAACTGCTTTCAGAGGTATATACTTCGCTCCAATCCTAACTGGATATATTTTTCCAAATGACTGGCTTCTAGAGCAGTGTCCCATATTCTACGAGTTACAGGACGGCGTACCCATAGAGGATACTCCTATTGACCAGGAGGACTTAGTTGCAGAGCCCGAGGAGGTCTAGATTATTTATATTGGATTGTATTAGACTATTCTTTTGGTGGATTCACATCTTGTATATTATTCATACTGTGGATTATATTCTTATTCTTTCCTTCGCTATTCCATTCGTGCATTATTCTTCCTTAGCTTATTTTGTGATTGAGATTAGTTATGCTTGTGAGATACCATATTGCTTCTCTGTTTGGAGTTGAGATGATTGACAGGTACCATAATATATTGTGAGATATTGGATAGTTAGAAATGACCCAGACAGTATTCTACCGTCGATTCTGTAGCTTAGGCTGGGCATAACCACGTACTTGTGTCCGAATATCCGGCTGTGGATCGTGAAACTTTTTTAGTGGGGGCCCATGCAGGTCTAGATTCGCAATTAGTGTGATATCGTAGTGGTGCTCGTCTAGAGTACTTCTACGAGCCTGCTTTAGGAATCAGAATTTAGGCTGAGAGTTTACTCAATCACACCTAGGAAAATTTTCAATATCTGTTTTTATAAATCCTTATCTATTGAATATTTTTTTACTTTGAATAAAGTTATGTCCTTCTTTGATGATATCGTATCATACTCAATATTGGTTATGAATTTCAATATATCTTCAGGATATTGCCGAAGATGCTTTCCCAGTGATTAGGTGGTGCGACAGTGCGATCAGTCACTTCATCACCCAAGAGAGCAGCACTCTCAGACGATGGTCCAGCACCTACATCTAGGAGGTCAACTTCACCGATCCAGGTGGGCGTATCGGCAGCAACTTTTGAGGTGCTCCACCTCCAGTACCGAGGACAGGGTAGACAGCTTCCGAGGATCTTCCACCTCTACCACCTGTAGTTGATCAGACGTAGATGGTCGCGCTCTTCCAGCACATGATGGAGGCTCAGCAGCGACAGTCAGAGGTCCTATGACAGTGCATGGAGAACGCTCACCATATCGCACTTACAGCAGTTGAGAGAGCTACTCCAGTCCAGCCATAAATAGCACCAGCTCAGTTTATTCTGCACCAGCCGAGGCCGGGTACCATCATCGACTTCAAGAGGATGGGCCCGAAAAACTTCAGGGGCATAGAGGGGATTATCTATGCAGACGAGTGGATCGAAGACATCGAGCGAAACCTGCGGCTGGCGCAGATTCTAGAGATGCTACATATAGAGGCTGTGGGTTGTATGATGTTCGATATTGCCTTGACATGGTTTTGGATAGACCCGAGGACTGCAGTACCAGGACTCTCTTGGGAAGCCTTTAAAGAGCTTTTCAAGAAGAAGTTCTTCCCGGACATGGCTCTTACATCTTTGGAGAGTCAGTTCCAGTACCTCGTTCAAGGAGGTATGTCAGTGGACGAGTATGCGACAGAGTATTGCAGACTAGGTCACTTCGTGGAGGGTCAGAACCCTAGAGGCAAAGCAAGGAAGTTCAAGAAGGGCCTGAACCGGGAAGTCAAACCCCACACCAACGGAGATCCTACCGCCACCTTCGAGGAGATACTCAGGCAGGCACAGAGCGCAGAGGATGACTTAGAGCTTGGCTCTGAGAGGCTGAGGGACACAGGAGGATTCAATAAATACACGGGTCTAGCGAAGAGGCCTCACTTCTAGCAGCAGCACCAGAGGCTGTACCAGTACCAGAGACAACAGTATCACAGGCCAGCTAGAGCGTCGATACAGCAGATACATCAGATCCAGAGGACAGCAGTTCCTTGCACTTTCTGTAAGAAGCAAGGACATGGATAGGACGCATACAGGATGAGGCTAGGCCAATGCTTATTCTACGGTTCGGCAGATCATCAGTTGCTGGCTTGTCCCAAAGTCCCAGCTCGTCCAGCTCAGGGTGGAGGACAGGCATAGAGGGAACCCGCTAGACAACCAGAGGGCCAGCATAGTGGTCCTCTTCCAACGTAGCAACAGTAGTTTGCCCAGCGTCAGCAGCAGAGATGAGCACATCGACAGGGGCAAGATTTTGCCTTGACTATCGAGGAGGTGGAGCCGATTGGCGATGTCATCTCAGGTTTTGTTTACCTCGATTCCTTTCCAGCTCATGTTTTGTTTGATTCTGGTGCTTCTCATAGCTTTGTCTCTGTATCTTTTGTTTTGAGGCATCGTATTTAGTTTAAACCATTGGCGAGGACTTGCAAAATCATGACCGGGGGTGGCATCATCCTGGTCAGTGATGTTTGCAAGAACCAGAGAGTTTATTTGGGAGGCCGTGAGCTGAGCGTATATTTGCTCGTAATGCCACTTCCGAGTTACGATATAGTACTCGGGACGGATTGGTTTAGACATCACGCTAGTATCGGTTTTCAGGGAGGCAGAGTTTTATTTCAGACGCCAGGAGAGCCGAAGTTTGAGTTCATTTGAGGAGCAGAGTAAAGCGAAGGCAATTTCTGTGGAGCTTTGGAAGAAGAGCAGGAGCTGCCACATCCGTTGATTATAGAGTTTTTGGATGTCTTTCCATAGGAGTTGCCGGGGTTGCCGTCGGACAAATTTGTGTAATTCTCTATAGATTTAGTGCCAGGAGCAGAGCCGATCTCTCAGCACGTCTATAGAGTAAACAACAGTGAACTGGCGGAGTTGAAGAAGCAGGTGGATGAGTTGTAAGACAAGGCCCTACGCCGCTATGACATGGCCCAAAGTCGAGGTTGTACCTAATCGTAGTGTCATACCATTGTAGCAAGAGGTCCCATCCTCTTTGTAGTGCAATACTACCCAGTATGAAGCCTTTTGCTTCTTTGTCGTGTTACGCCGCATGACCTGGCTCGTGTAGTCGAGGATTTAAATCTTTTACCACTTGGTAGTGTCATATCACTTTAACATGAGGTTACAAGCCTCTTTGTAGTGATGTCTACCACTTTTCATTCTATAACATTAGGCTACTTGTCTATATGTGGTGCTATGCCACTTGTGACATGGCTCGCAAAGCCGAGGAATTACCCTATCGAGGAACCTCATCGTGGTGTCACACCATTGTAGCATGGATTCCATATGCTCCTTTGTATTGCTGTGCTACCATGCTTCCTGTAAAGTATACCAAACATTCAAAATGCCTGAAAACTCATTAAGGCGTCTAAGCCATCCTTCCATAGGACTTGTTCTACACAAAGAACAAATAGTAGACAACAGTGGTTCTTTATCCGTAATCGCTCAATATCTCAATGGTTATACCCACAGTTCCTGATATTCTTCTAGTAAATGATCCTTCTTTGAACCAAAAGCTAGATAGCTAGTAGATTTTTCTTCGAACTAATAGCATAAAACTTTATGGTAGAATTATAAAGACACAATATCAAAATGTCTTCAAGCCTATTTTGATTGTTGTGTCCTCGACCAGCTGACGCTTGAGACCTTTCGTGACTGGATCCGCCATATTCTCTTGGCTTAGAACATCAATCATAACAATGAATCTAGTCTTTATCAGATCATTCACTGCCCTTTCCCTCAGTTGCATAGTCCTCTATTACCATTGAACAGGTCATTTAATGCCACTATTGCAGTCTCCTGGTTGTCATAGTAAATTGGTACCGCCAAAATCTGTGTACCAACCAATGGAAGATCATGCATGAGCATCCTAAGCCATTCTACTTCATCAACTGCAGCAACTAGTGTATAGAACTCAGATTCTATCGAGGAATGAGAGAGCAATGTTTATTTCTTCAACTTCTATAATATAGCAGCTCCTTCTATGGAGAAGATGTACTCTCCTGTAGACCTTCCACTCTCTATTTCTTAACACCAGCTTGTATCACTGAAGCCTTCTACTACTGAATGATAATCGTTGTAGTGTAGTGCATACTTCTGAGTTCTCTTGAGATATCTTATTACCCTCTTCACAGCTTTCCAGTGCTCCACACCTGGGTTCACTAGCAGAATAAGTCAAATTAGCGACATCTAGAAACGTCGCTAAATGGAATAAAAATATCGCTAAAAATATTTAGCGACGTTTCAATAAATACTCCTTTCAGCTATTCGCTGACCGAAAAAATATCGCAAAACGTTGCTATAGCGATATTTTCTAGCGACGTAACTGCGTCACTATGTTAGCGACGTTTAGTGACGCAACATTTCTAAATTAGCAACGTATTGTGTGTCGCTATATGTCGCTAATTTTATTTTTATTTAGCAACCTTTTAGCGACGTATTTAGCGACGTTATATTGAAAGGGTAAATACTGTCATGTCAGCAGTTTAGCGATATTCAGCGACGTATTTAGCGACGTATTTAGCGACAATCAGCGATATAATTAGTGACATATCTAGCGAAGTAATTAGCGACAATCAACGATGTACTTAGCGACGAATTTAGCGACGTATATAAACGTCGCTAAAGTTTCAGTAAAAAAATAAAAAAATGAATATTGAATTATTTCCAAACTAATATTCCTGCAGTTTATGAATTCATAATTTATATTTACCCGGAGCAACCCTTCGTTGAATTTCTTGGGATCGCCGACCCCTTCGGTCGAACTCTCAACACCATTAAATTAACATATATTTAATATGAATAATATAGTAAAAATTGAAGAAAATAAAACATTGGGATTATAAACCGAGTTAGGAGAAAATTGCGTCGTAAAGAATACAATAAATATCCACACAATTGAGTGCAAGAAATAAAGTCTAAATGACTCAAAAATAAAGAATATTCATAAATGACCAAATATCATAGATCAAAATATAAACAATCAGTAAACTATCATAACTAGGACTACTACAGATCTGTAGGAGGATGACCAGCTACGCGCATCAGGGATAAGAAAAAATTATACTGCTCCGGTAAAATCGACACCGATATCGATGGAGAAGACGGAGACGTTGGTGGAGTCTGTGTTGATCATGGTGCACTAGGAGGACGTATCTGCTCCAACTCTGCTAGTCGATGGTTGTATGAATCCATGGTAGATAACAGCCTCGTACTGCTATGAACCATTGAATCCTGCATCATCATCAGCCTCTCGCTCATGGACAATTATGATGCCTGCAGCTCCATTATATTGCGCTCTGTCGACACTCTAAGATCAGCTATCATATCCCTGATCTCTATGATGCGGCACTCGAGCATATAAAATCGTACGATGAGCGTCGTATCGCCCGTATGCGGTTGGGACAGGGGCTGCTCCTCCATCCTTTGCAGTAACTCGTCACAAAGAAACACAATCTGACGGTCAACAGTCTCCTGGACTCGCGCCGACGCTTGCAAGGGTTGTGAGGAATGTGCACATTCCGTGGAGGCCCTAGATGACTGCATCACAATAAGGGCATCATAGGATCCCATATCGTAGTACGTACCCCTCTGGAGACCACCAGCGGCGGTAACCCATAGCTCATCCGCTGACGGAGCTGGAGAGGGCTGCGAGGAAGTACCAGCCTCTCCCGCTGTAGGTGCACTAGCAGTCGCCCGCTCATGTAGCCTAAGATACTCGGCCTAGAAAAGTTTGGATACTCGATAATTGCTAATGTGTCTAAGGTACTTATTACTAACTACATGAATATTTATTTGCATATTTCCTAAGTTATATTAAAATTAACACAAAGTAAAGTAATACTTACATAGGTCTGCGAGGCCCTCTCATCAAATGAGATTCCCGCCTTTTCGTTAGCTGTCCAGGAAGACGGTCACCATGTTAGCATACTCACCCCTCTGTTACTGTTAAAAATATATTATTTAGTACTAAAATTAGATATTTTATTCTACTACAATTTTATCGTACTTGCATTAAAATAATATATCTGAAATAAAAACATACCAAATGATAAAAATATTCTGTCATCGGAATTGAGCCAACACACCACTTTGCTGCCTTCTGCCGAGCCGCCTTGGCCTTCTCAGACCTTTTCTTGTACCTTGGATCGTCGAATCTAGCCCTCATCGCAGTCCACTACTCAAGCATGATCCAACCTTGGATCGGTTTTCCTGCGCGATTACGAGCCTTCTGGTTATCCAGAGTATCATGGATCAGCTTGGCGGCAATGGCAAAAAATATCTGCTCGATCAACTCGGTCCGGTGCGGTAGATAGAAATACGATTGCTACAAGAAGTAATTTAGTAAGTTATATAATATGTAAAAATTAGATGATTGATATAATATACTTTTACTTTAAAGTGCGCAAACCAGGATGCCTTCCTCTCATCCGGAGCATCAGAGTAGTTGATCCAAGGGCCACTATAGTTATACCTTAGAAAGTGGCCCAAGCGTCTCTGTACCGACGAAGGACGATATATATACAGAGATAATTATTTTTATCGAAAAAGTGAATATATAATGAATAAAGAAATATACGATATATATTATGCTAAACCAACTAATTGACTTACTTTATACCATAGCCCAAATCTTCGTCCTTGTCTCGTCCGGAGGTGCGCATGGAGGATCTAGCTGATGCTTGGACGACGTCGGCTCAACCTCCGCCATATGCTCATCTGTCTCCATGATTCCATTAGTAGGAGAAATGCTGGACGAGAAAGTTGTCTCAGGCCTAGATCTACTCGTCCCAGGAGTGCTGCCCTATAATATCGTCGCAGTCGGAGATGTGACCGGTCGATAAACTGGAGTACTTGGCACCGAGGATCCAGAACCAATAGTATGTAGAACCGAAGGAGAACTCTGTCTACCTCGGGACCTGCCAAATGCTCCGCGTCGTCCTACCATACCTGATAACAATATATGATGATAGAACAAATAAACAAATATATAGTACATTCTATAGTCAAAATATTATGCATGTCTCACAACATTAATTGAATTGCACAGTAAATAACTAGTAGTGTCATAAGTCTAATTAGATAGTACATTCTACAGTCAAAATATAGTATATTCTACAGGCAAAATATTTTATTTTCAATCATCTTCAGAAAATTTATCTTGTTCGCCTTCCTCGTCCTCCTCTTCCTCTTCATCATCCTCCTTATCTTCACTTTCATCTACTTTGTCTTTGTCTTCATCTTCCTCTTCGGATAATTCTACCTCTTCTACATTATTAGTCGTGTAATGAGTAACTTCTGTTGAGTCCACATCTGTAATATTTGTTACAAGAGGTAGCTCGTCCTCCTGATAATCTATTTCGTCAACGTCAAAGGTATTTCTAGATTTAGTCTTGTATACTGCCCACCAATCCGACCTCGTTATCCCCCGTCTAGGATAAGTTATGAAGTACACGAGCTGAGACTGACTTGATAGGATAAATGATTCGTAGCCTTGATATCTATGCTTGTAGTTTATATCCACAAGACCATACTTGTCAATTTTCTAATCTTGATCTTGAATCAGATCGAACCATTCACACTTGAATAGCATGATCTTAGCAGGTTTTGTGCCATAATTATATGTCAACTCCACAATCTCTCGTAAGATGCCAAAGAAATTATTGCCTGGATCGACGTCTTTGTAGTTCAAAGATTTGATACACAAACAACTATTTTCATGGAATCAAGATCCAGAAAGTTGTCTTTGATCGGAGCATTTGTTGACTTCAACCTAAACCCATTCACACAGTAACTTGGCCATATTTTGATGGCAGTAATTGGTCCTTTGTCTAGAGTTCTAATAGATTTCAGTCTCGAGTGTTATTCGACGATCGACCTAAATACCAAAGTAGCGATAGTAAGTTATTTATTGTGCAAGTGCATAAATAGAAAGTAATTACTGATCTACTTACATATGCGCTCAACCAAGAAAGAAAATAACGTCTTATTTCTTATTCTACTTCTTCGTCTGTTATGTAGGGTCTAACCGACCTCACCTCATCATTATATGTGCTAAAAAAATAATGAAGCAACCGTTGATTAGTAACATAATATTAGCTTATACTATTACATTGAGATGACGTAAACGTGGACGTATTAATTACTTACCCCTCTAGCTTCTTCACTTCATCCTCGACGCAATTGACTAATATATACAACTGAGCAACCCTTAGCTCGTCATCATTCAAATATCTCTTCTTCTTTTTCTCGAAGGCTTTCCGGATGCATTGAATACTTTCAGTATTGTATCATTAGATTCCTGATATCTGTCATCGTTTCTCGGAGCTCTCGTTCTATTAGTAGCAATATGTGGTTTAAAATACGTCAAGCAAATGTTTGTAATCTCCTCGAGAACATAAGCTTCATAAATAGAGCCCTCAACTCGTGCCTTATTTTTTACCTTTTTTTTTAGGTGATTCAGATGTCGCTCGAACGGATACATCCACCGATAACCGACAGGACCACCAACACATGCCTCACAGGAAAGATGAATTGGAAAATGCTCCATGGAGTCAAAGAATCCAGGAGGAAACACCTTCTCGAGCTTGCACAGTGTTACTGCAAAGTCCTTCTCTTACTTTTCTAGACGATCAACGAGCAATTTAGTAGAGCAAAGATCTCTGAAGAATATGCGAAGCTCGGTCAATGGATCCCAAATGACCTGCGATAAGAATTCCTAAAATACAATCGGAATTAACCTCTCCATGAATACGTGACAATCGTGGCTCTTCATACCCGCCGGTTTATTCTCCTTGAGGTCGATACATCTTCTCAAGTTTGACACGTATCCGTCTGAAAATGTTAGACCCTGAATCCACCTTCAATGTCTTCCTTTATCCTCCTTCTCTATTGAGAAAATTGACTCAGGATGCTTTAACTTTCAATTCTCCTCATCTATCAAATGCAACACAGGACGTCTACATATTTTTTTTAAGTCCAACCTGGCCTTCAGATTGTCTTTCTTCTTGCCCTTCTTCCCCTTTAGACCCTCTTTCTTTTCCTTGAATGACTATTCATGTTAGGAACGAATCGCCTCACTCCGCTCGCCTTCTTTTGGCATCATAGGTAAGGCAAAGCACTTAAATGTATTAATGTATGAACCCAATAATGCATATGTCATGAATAAGCTCGATTAAGAATAAACTTGCAAAACTAGACTGTAATAGCAACATGAGTTAAGATAGTCCAAATAATATAAGTATGTGAGATTATGATGAATGAAAGTATAAATAGTTCAAGTTCATCAAGAATCGAAGACTTGTCCGGTGTTTGTGCGTCTACAGTTGCCATGCTAACTTTGTCTAAGTTTCTAGTCGACCAAATGGGGGTATGGGACTCTAAAGCTCTAAAGTCTGGATAAACACTATTTTCTTATGCAAGAATATAGTTGGTGTCATTCAATTACACTTCATTAATGGATCAAAAGGACTATGGGATACTAGGTTGTGAGGAATACTACCTAACTTACGAGAATAAACTAATATTGTAACTGCCTTAAGGGGATTCTACAAAATAATCTTGTTCTTGTAAATAAAGTAGAAACTCTTGTTGCAGTATACGAGAAAAATATCTTGGTACTTATAAGGGTATCATATTACATTATAAAACTCCATAGAAAATGGTTATCTTAAGTCTTAATTATAGTACTTATAGAAAAAAAAGTGTTGATATTAAGAATGGAGAAGTTACTGGTTCTCAAGTGAGAGAGGATATAACCTGTATTGAGATATGTGAAACATATTACTTAATTTGAATCTAAAGGATAATCATAAAATCATAATCTATATGAACAGCTCAACTTATCAAGTTCTATCTACAAAGCACAAAAAATTAAAATTCAAGATTAATAAACTTTAATCCTACTAACTATATATCCTAACATAAAATGAATCACTAGGCCTACCATTAGAAGGGTAAGGTGTCACGATTTGAAAATAAAGGAAATATTTTGTCATCGTCCAAATAGTGAGCATTAAGGTTTCGAAAAAACAAGATATGATAGTAAATAGAGAGACTCTTGATAATATCATAATTTTTCAAGGGAAGGTGGTATGCTAGTCTCTATGTTCGAGGTATAATCAAGAAAAATGTTCTAATCATTCAATATGTTTTAATTGGTAATGAGCTATGACAATTGATCTATGATGGAGTGAGGGATTAACTCAAGATAAGAAAGTATATAAATATCACCCCCACTTTTTCAGCTAGGGGTAATTTGGTAATTTGTCCTAGTTATTTAATTTTAGGAATATAATATTAATATTAGTGGGTCATGTATATTTATTTGATGCTTGTATTAGTTATTGAATTATTGGAGCGTCATATTTAAATAGAGGCTAGTAGCATTTAATTTAGTTAGTGGGCTAGCCTATTTATTTAACTTGACATTAGTGGAAGTAAATTAGACTTATCATGACAAATAGTAAAACAACATAGACTAGGCCCAATGAACCCATTCCCACTAATTAACTAAGGAGAATTAGTTTAATTGCAATTAGTTAGAGACTATCCAAAATACCCTTTCTTAATTATTCCTCATATTAGTATGTAGGGGCATAGTGGTCATTGTACATTGCTTAGATAGGGGGAAACTTGGGGCCAGCTACATATAGTCCATTTCTCTCTCTCTCTCTCTCCTCTTCTCTCATTTTCTCATTCATTCTACATCTCAAATTCTAGATCCCCAATTTCTCATTTTCCCTCCATTGATTTTCTACACAATTCCTCCATCAATTCTTCCTAAATTTATTCCATTCCCTCTCATTCTCATCACTCAAGGAGCATTGGAGCTTGGTATTACAAGGATCTCTAGAGGATAAGGAGCTTTGGCAAAGAGATCGTGTCCAAACTGTGTCCAATTGCATTTTCATTCAGAATCTATCTTCCAATTGGTAATTTTTGAATTTCTCTGTCATTATAGCTTCTTAATCATTTATTTGACCATTATGAATGACTCCATGGCATAGGACTACCTATAGAAACAAGTTCTAGGCTATTTGGCTATGTATTATGACTTTCATATGATATTTTGTGTTAATTTTGGGAGAATTCCGAGATTAGCACATCATGTGTTTGTTAATAGGTCAATTAAACAAAATTGACATGCGTTTGATTGTGTGTGACTAATATCGTATCCACAATTGGATATGTGTAGGCTGTATCTAAACAATTTGGTAAAACAGATTGATTTGGGGGTTTTCTTCTGACACGTGGGGTTTGAGCATGTCACATTTTGACACGGACACGTAGATGAGTAGCTAACATGTCGTGTTGCTTCTAATTATGATTCTAGACTTGCTCGTGTCCTTCGGGATACGTTTGTTGGTGTGGTGGAACCATATCGCAAGCATATCATATATTGAGTGTGATACAGGTGCGGTGCACTCTATGGGTTTGATACTTTGTATTCTAATTCAATTTACCATAGTTATAACTATTAGAGTATTGTAATTATATTTATTATTATTATTATTATTATTATATATATATATATATATATATATATATATATATATATATAGTTATATGTATGTTTTATATTTTATTTGAGGTGTGTTGCTGGTCATGGAAGAATAGGAGAGTTCATGCGTACTATTAGTATTGGGATACACATGAACTCTCCTATTATCCCATGACCAGCAACACACCTCAAATAAAATATAAAACATACATATAACTATATATATATATATATGTGTGTGTGTGTGTGTGTGTGTGTGTGTGTGTGTGTGTGTGTGTGTGTGTGTAGATATATGTGCGTATTAGATGTGTGAATATGAGCTAAAGGGGGGAAGTTATAAGCATAAGCAGATCCGAGAAGCAGCAGCAGAAGCAGGCCGAGAAGCAGCAACAACTGTGAGCAGAAGCAACGTGAAGTAGCAGCAGAAGCAGCAAGAAGCAGCAGCAACAGAGATAAGCAGCAGCAGCAGCTAGAAGCAGCAGTAGAAGCAGCAAGCTACAGCAGCAGCAGAAGAAACAAGCTGCAGCAAGAAGCAATAGCAGAAGCAGCAAGCAGCAGCAGCAACGTAAGCAGTAAGTTGCAGCAGCAGTAGAAAGCAGTAAGCTACAACAGCAGCAAACAAGAAGCAGAAGCGGCAGAAGCGGCAGAAGCAATAAGCAGCAGCAGCAATAAGCAGAAGTGCTTAGAGATTAAGTTGTAGATAAGCTAGTCAGTTAATATTGTTAGTTAGTTATGTATATATATTAGTTAAAGTTAAGTTAGTATATAAGTATGTTAGAGTGAGTAAGTTAGTGTATTTATAAGTTGAGATAAGTTAGTACATATCAGTTGTTAGTTAGTGATGCTAGTTGAGTTAGTGAATAGTTAAGTTAGTTAATATTCTTACATAGTTATGTATATATATTAGTTAAAGTTAAGTTAGTATATAAGTATATTAGAGTGAGTAAGTTAGTGTATTTATAAGTTAAGATAAGTTAGTATATATCAGTTGTTAGTTAGTGATGTTAGTTGAGTTAGTGAATAGTTAAGTTAGTTAAATTGTTAGTTATATATATATATATATATATATATATATATATATATATATATATATATATATATATACACTAGTTAGCATAAGTATTAGTATTGGTTAATATTATTTCTTGTTTACCTTGAGTTACACCAAAGTAATGAGAGTTGAGGTATCTTGGGTATGGGTATTGAATATCCGATGGGTATGTTAGTTATGTTAGTTGGTATAGTATTGTTATAAGTTTAAGTGTATGTTAGTGTAGAGTGAGGTATGTTGGTTAGTTATATAATGTTAGATATTGGATTACCTTGTGATACCAAGGTAATGTAAAGGTATTGGTTCATACTCAAGTTATTGAGTTTGTATATCAAGATGGGTGTATAGGTGGTGTGATACTGTATTTGGTTCAAAGCTAACGTATTCACTTAGCATTAGTTTGGCGAGGAGTACTATATATTTTCATCTTGTATATATATATTATTATTGTATTTTTATATCTAATAATTTACGTATCTTATGATATGGTATATAGTGTTGGTATCCTAGTATCCTAACATAGCTAGTATAGCCTAGTTACATAGTATATGGACCAAATATCCTAGAGATTGACTCATACAACCTAGAAATAGCTAGTTTGACCAGTTTGACAAGTTTAACCTAGAGTTGACCTAGTTTGACTGTTTTGACTTAAAAATGGCTTTATGACCTAGAATTTGACTAGTTTAACTTATTTTTATTCCAAAACCTTGTATTAATATAATATTTCATATATAGGTCTGTGTGACATCAGTTCGGACATAGTTTAACATCATTTGTTCTGGACCATATGCAAGTACATTCTCTGATAGTTTCTATTATTTGATAATTACTATAATGCAAGTATTTAGAAATTTTTTACTTGATTCTGACATAGTGGTTACACAGGATGGTACTATATGGATCATGTCAGGAGATGTCATCCCATTATCATGTACTTTGGATACTCCTTCAGCTATACTTTATCGTGTGCATCAGATATTTCTTGTTCTTGTATTCATTCGTGTACATTTATGTTCTTCATGTACTCATATTATGTTCGTGTTCCTGACGTGTTGTGATCGGATCTATGAGTATTGGTTAGGGGCAGGGTAAGTGTTAGCTAGGGGGCACTCCACCTCCGGTATAGAGGACATCACCGATAGTTTTAGGGGATCTTTCATTCCTGCCACCCGTAGTCGACCAAACGCAAATATTTGCTCTCTTTCAACAGATGATGGAGGCACAGCAGCGCCCATCAGAGGTTATGAGGCAGGGTATTGAGAATGCTTACCAGATTGTGCTCGCTGCAGTTGAGAGAGTCACCTTAGTCCAACTACAGAAGGAACTGCCTCTGCCCGAACTGCAGCAGCCGAGGCCTGGGACTATCATTGAATTCAAGAGGATGGGGCCTAAGGACTTTAAGGGCACCGAGGGAATCTTGTACGCAGACGACTGGATAGAGGATATTGAGAAGGACCTGCGATTGACGTAGATTCTTGAGAGTTTGCAGGTAGATGCGGCGGGTAGTATGATGTTCGACATTGCGCTGACATGGTTCAGGACAGACCCTAGGATATCAGTGCCAAAACTTACTTGGGAAGCTTTCAAAGAGAAGTTTTTTCCGGATGTAGCTCAGAGTACTTTGGAGAGTCAATTCCAAAACCTCGCCCACAGGAACTTGACAGTGGACGAGTATGCGGCGGAGTATTACCGATTAGGACAATTTATTGAGGGGCAGAATCCTCAGACCAAGGCTAGGAAGTTTAGGAAGGGACTGAACAGTGCCCACACTAATGGAGACCGTACCGCTATATTTGAGAAAATTCTGAGACAGGCACAATGGGCGAAGGATGATTAGGAGCTTGGCTCCAAGAGGCCGAGAGACACCAGAAGAGCAAGTAGTGGTGCTGGCCCAGCGAAGCGCACCCATTTTCAGCAGCCGAGAGTTTATCAGCATCAAGAGTATCTTGTGCTAGTTAGGGCACCATCTCAACAGATACAACAGTTTCAGAAGCCAGTTTATCAAACACCACAGCAGCCTCAGAGAAAGACTCAGCAAACTTTTTCTTGTGCCTATTGTGGAAGGCATGGGCATGATTGTGAGAACTATCGGAAGCGGTTCAAACTATGCTTGTATTGTAGTTCCCATGACTATCAGGTAAATGACTGTTCCAACAACCCATATGGACCAGATCGCAGTCAGAGAGGTGGAGCTAGGCCACCTGTGATACCGCAGCCTGCTCAACACCCATAAAGGGTGCCACCCCAGTAGGGCAGGGCATTTGTGATGGCAGTCGGAGAGGACGATACTTCATGTGATAGGTTAGCTTGTTTTGTCCTATTCTATTCTTTTTCTTTCCATTTATTTTTTATGTGCTTAGTTAGTACCTTATAGAATGCTTGTGAGTTATTATATAGTTAGTATAACATGTTAGAGACTACAAAACCAGGATGGACAAAGATCATAGTTAGTGATTTCTTTTAAATTGTATGTTGTATATTTTAGTTTGGACTAGGGTTGACCTAGAGGGGGTACGATCATCTTTAAATATTAAGGACAAAATTTTTCTTAGGTTTGTAGGATTGTCACACCCACTTTTTCAGCTAGGGGTAATTTGGTAATTTGGCCTAGTTATTTAATTTTAGGAATATAATATTAATATTAGTGGGCCATATATATTTATTTGATGCTTGTATTAGTTATTTAATTATTAGAGTGCCACATTTAATTAAAAGTCTTGTAGCATTAAATTTAGTTAGTGGGCAAGCTTATTTATTTTACTTGACATTAGTAGACCTAAATTAGACTTGTCATAACAAATAGTGAGCCAACATAGACTAGGCCTAATGAACCAATTCCCACTAATTAACTAAGGAGAATTTGTCATGACCCGTACCCTGGAGTTGGGCATGAGTCATGAGTACGCCTAGCATATGCCGTAGTGTCGGCGGTAGAACGTTATACAATAAGCCACAAGTAATCTATAGCTCACAACATATATATATATATCTATATTATACTCAATCACAGGCACTAGTTTAAAAGAATACACCAAGATAATATTAAAATAATAACCTTGATATGGGTACAATGAATCTTTCCCAAAACTAATTATCCAAATACAATGTTCAAAATACTTTAGGAAACTATCGGAGAACAATCCGATCCAAATAACTAACAAAATCAACTACTAATAAACTACTCCATCGCAGATGGTATCTGAGCTGCTAACTCTCCCTGATCGTCCGGAAGGGCAAGATCAGGCTCTATTATGTTGCTAACATACGGTCCATAATGTGTAGAGATTTCATCCTCAATGTAGTCACCTAAAATATTTATCCAGTCAGGAAAGGAACGAGTATATCACAATGAAAATAGTTCCAACACATGGTAGAAGCTATAAGACAATAAATAGCAGGGTGTATATGTTAACAGCAAACGAAACTCACAATAAAGCAACTAGAATAACCAAATGTTGAAGTCCTGTCATGGCAACGTATAGTACAATATCTCCAAGCAACAAAAGAAATAACTATAATGGATGGAAGAATAGATAGGAAAAACTACTTTATGTGATTTGAAATACCTTGTTAACATGTGAAAGGCTAGAGGGTAATATCCGGCAAACCACACGTGTCGTGCATGGCTGCTATTATTCCAGAAAAGACCATGGGATAGAAAGGGTAGTTCACACGTCCACTAAGTATTTCTCCTCCCCACAAGTACACATAGATTCCAAACCAGTCACGAAAAAATAACCATAATCCAGAATAATCACTTATCTAATAATTAGAATCCATCATACTAATCCGTGTAACAAGTGTCAAGAATCAAATAATCGATACTAAGCATGCATTATAGAGACTATCAAGTACTGAAAGTAATCACGAAAATGTACTCGCCTGTGGTCCTTAGCTGGTATGAATCAGAATCCCGGTCACAGTCCAAATAGCCTAGGTATTACAAATTTATCATGTCAAAAGATAATTTATTTTAATTTATTTAATTCTGGAATAATTACTCTCAAATCCTATTTTAATCTTATTATTCTGATTTTTAGGTCAAATCCTAATTTTGTCCAAAAGAACCTAAATTTTATCGACTCGAGACTCATGGCATGCAAATCGAGACGATCTATTGACCGAAAAGTCAACAGACACAAACTCGAATTTCATGCATGATTTCCTATAGATTTCACCATCAAAAATATGCTAGAATTTACGGCTCTTCCGAATTCAAATTCGTTTGGAAATTATGGCACATACAAATTTCGTATCGTGTACCGATGGTTAAATTCTAACCTAGAAGTTCTACAGAATTAACAGTATATAAATATTTTGAATTAAATTCGGGGAAAAACATATGTCAATGATCGACATTAAATTTTTGAAACTTCAAACGGTTCATGATTCTGATTCCTGTTACTCCCAATATCGCAAAAACATCGAGACGTGTCTATTTTCGGATATGCTGTGCTCTACGAATTTTCCAAAATTTAATACTCATAATTTCTTAAAACAATTTATATATTAAGAAATATTACCTCAATATCATTCGAACTCAAAAAACTGGGCCTCGTTTGGAGTCCGAAGCTATGTGTAATGGCTTCTGGAAGATGAAGGAACCTAGATGGTAATTCTCCAAAATTCGGCTCAAAGAAAACCTTAGAATTTTAACCTAACTATTATATATATAGAGGAGAGAGGGAAGCCGCGGCTTGTAAGCTTGCCACGTGGAAGCCATTCGCGGTTTCTCGCTCAGATCGAACGATCAGGATTCGACTCGAGTCGAACTCAGACTCGGCTCGGCTCTGGGTCGGCTCGGCTGCACCCGCACCCAGCTCGCGGTCGCTAACTGGCGTGCCCCGCCCAGTTGGCTGCGGGAGGCTGACGGGTGGTCCCCCTGTCGGTTGACTGGGCAAAATAATTACCTTTTTGGGTTTTTATTTTCAGAAAATAATTTTTAATTCAGTTTTCCCTAATTAACTCCAAATAAATACCAAAAATAATCAGAAAATTCCTAAAAAAATTCTAGAAAAAATATTTAATTATTTAGAACCTAAAATAAAAGTTTGGGATATTTTTAATTAAGTTTGAACCTAAAATAAATTCTTGAAAGTCCTAGAAAACTAGTGTTACTAGTTTTTAATTAACCAAAAAAATTATGAAAAAATTCCACTAGCCCCAAATTAACCTAAAAACAATATTTAACTAGAATTTTAGGATACGGAGGTTACAAGTCTGCCCTCCTAAGAAAAATTTTGTCCTCAAAATTTAAGGCAGAACAAATAAGAAGAAAAATTGCCTCATGGTGCAAAAAAATAGGGGTAACGCTCTCACATCTCCTCTTCCCGCTCCAAGTGGATTCACCGGGAGAATTGTGCCTCCAAGCAACGCGAACCAAGAAAATTACTTGGTTACGAAGCACCTTATCTCTGCGGTCAAGGATCTCCACTGGCTGCTCCGGATAACGGAGTCTGGGTCCAACCTCAAGCTCCGAATGATCTAATACATGGCTAGGATCTGCCACGTATCGTCTCAGCTGGGATACATGGAACACGTTGTGTACTCCTTCCAATGTAGGCGGTAAGGCTAGTCAATAAGCTACTACTCCGACCTTCTCTAGAATATTGAAAGGTCCGATGAATCTTGGATTAAGCTTTCCACCTCCACCGAAATAAATTATTCCACGTGTCGGAGAGATCCTCAAGAACACTAAGTCGCTAACCTATGCCAAAATAGGAACTTAATGCATGATCTAAGAACGTAATAATTATTTAAATGAACGAATAGATACCTCAAACTCTAGCGGTCTCCTGTGGCTATTGGCCCACTGCTTCTACCTGTCTTGAGCCACCCGAAGTCTCTCTCTAATCTGCTTTACCTTCTCTGCAGCATCAACTATCATCTCTGGTCCCAAAAGTACTCTCTCTCCTACGTTATCCCAAGATAATAGAGTTAGGCATCTCCTACCGTACAAAGCCTCGAAAGGAGATATCTCGATACTAGCCTGATAGCTATTGTTGTATGCAAACTCTACCAGGTGAAGATGATCCTCCCACAAGCCACCAAAATCTAGTACACATGTCTGAAGCATATCCTCAAGCTTCTGAATAGTCCTCTCTGACTGTCCATCCATCTGAGGGTGGTAAGCCATGCTAAATTTAAGTTGGGTACCCAAGCTAGCCTGCAAACTCCTCTAAAAGTAGGACGTAAATATACTATCCCGATCGAACACGATGCTTTCTGGAACTCCATGCAGTCTGACTATCTGTCTTACATATAAATCAGCGAGCTTCTCCGTGGACAATCCTACTTTGAAAGGCAAAAAGTGGGCTGATTTGGTCAGCCTGTCCATAATGACCCAAATTGCGTCCTTCCCTCCTGGAGTGCGTGGAAGTCCGGAAACAAAATCCATCGTGATATGCTCACATTTCCACGCAGGAATTGGTAGTAGCTGTAGCAATCCTCCTGGTCTCTGCCTCACGGCTTTGACTTGCTGGCACACTAAACATCTGGCGACAAAATATGCTACCTCCCGCTTCATTCCATACCACCACACGTGTTCTCTCAGGTCCTTATACATCTTGTTAGCTCCCAGATGTATAGAATACTGAGAACGATGAGCCTCCTGCATGATCTCTTCACGCAGGTCCCCACTAGGCACACATAACCTAGTCCCGTTCCTTAGAGAACCATCCTCTGTAATAGAGAAGTCATCTATTAATCCTGCCTGTACCTGAGCTCTGAGGCTTCGCAGACCCTCATCCTGGTACTGCGTCTTTCGAATCTTCTCCATAAATCTTGATTGAATCTGTATGCCCATCATCTGCGTCTCTACTCTTGGAATAATAACCTCGATGCCCAGGCTATCAAATTCTGCTAATAAGTGATGATCCGTTGTCAAGTACATCGCTACTGGATATCTGCTCAATGCATCGACAACTACGTTAGCCTTCCCTGGATGGTATTGTAGTAAAATATCAAAATCCTTCATCAGTTCTAGCCACCTGCGCTGCCTCATATTCTGCTCTTTCTGTGTAAAGACGTACTTCAAGCTCTTGTGGTCAGTGTATATTTCTACACGCTCTCCGTACAGATAATGTCTCCATAGCTTTAGAGTAAAGATCACCGCTGCTAGTTCTAAGTCATGAGTGGGATAGTTTCTCTCATGTGGCCACAACTGTCTAGAAGCATATGCCACCACCTTCTTGTTCTGCTCTAGAACACATCCCAAGCCCTTCCCTGAAGCATCGCTATAAATGATAAATCCTCCTGTCCCCGATGTCACCGTCAAAACTGGCACTGTGGTCAATCTTTTCTTAAGCTCATTAAATACAGCCAGACATTCTTTGGTCCACTTGAACTGCACATCCTTCCTAGTGAGTCTAGTCAACGTCTCTGCTATCCGTAAAAAATCCTTTATAAATTTTCGGTAATATTCGGCCAATCCTAAGAAGCTTCTGATCTCTGCAACAGAACTCGGAGTGGTCCAAGACTCTACAGCAGCAATCTTCTTTGGATCCACCAATATCCTGGCTCCAGTTACCACATGCCCAAGGAACTCTACCTTATCTAGGAAGAACTCACATTTTGAGAGTTTCCCATAGAGCTTCTCCTTCCGGAGGGTCTCTAGCACAATCCTTAGATGCTTCTCGTTCTCTTCCGGTGTCTTCAAATAGACAAGAATATCATCTATGAATACTACTAAAAACTTATCACGGTATTGGTGGAACACCTAGTTCATCAAGTTCATGAAGACTGCCAGGGCATTAGTCAACCCAAATGGCATCACCATAAACTCATATTGGCCATATCTTGTCCGAAATACAGTTTTTGGAATATCTTCCTTCTTCACCTTCAACTGATGATAACTAGACCTCAAATCGATCTCTAAAAATACCTTCGCTCCACTCAGTTGATCGAAAAGATCATCTATCCTTGTTAGCGGGTATTTGTTTTTGATGGTGAGGTTGTTCAGATCCCTGTAATCAATGCACATTCGCACCGACCCATCTTTCTTTGGTACAAATAAGACTAGGGCTCCCTAATGTGAGAAACTCGATCTAAAATAACCCTTGTCTAGCAAATTATTCACCTATTTTTTTAGTTCTGTCAGCTCACTGTTGTTGATCCTGTAGACTCGCTGTGACACCGGTTCTGCCCCAGGCACTAAGTCTATAGAAAATTCAAGATCTTTGTCCGGTGGCAATCCGGGAAGCTCCTCAGCAAATACGTCTAATTTTTTTGCAATAATCGGGTGTGGCAAGTATGTCTCTGCTACCATGGCTCCACGAATAATTCTATCACTCTGCTCAACTCCTCCCCTAACAAACTCGAATTATGGCTTTCCTGGAGGGCGAAACAGTACACGTCCCCCACGACAGTCTATGTTAGCATGGTGCATACTGAACCAATCCATTCCAAGGATAATGTCAAAATTTAGAAGTGGCATTATGAGTAAACTAGCATCCAAATTATGGCTTCCCAAGGTAACACGACGCCCCTTATAAGTATCACTGACTAGGATAGTGCCTCCACCAATCGTGATCTTGCAACTCCTACTCAAGGGTTCCGATACTAAACTATGCTTAAGCACAAAGAAAACAGATATGAAGCTACGCAATACGGGTGGTGTGGGAAAAGCACCATTTGCTCTGTAACCGCGGCTCTGGTCTTGGTTGGTATTCTGAAAGGTTGAAAACAACAAGAATAAAGTTAATATGGCACAAGATAAGGAAGTATTCAAGGAGGACGATCAACTATGAAAGAGGTTCGATTGCTCGAAAAGAATTATTAAGGGTTAGCAAGTTGAGTATACGGGATCCCTAGTTATGATTGAGTATTTTCCTATTCCTAGTATGTATATCCTATGGCAGGCTCGTAGTCGTACATCTAAATTGAGTACCACCACGAGTTTGCAACCTTGTACAAAATTGGACCTGCATGGGCCACCACTAAAAATGTGTCACGACCCGCACCCTGGATTTGGACATGAGTCATGAGTACGCCCAGCCTACGCCGCAGTGTTGACGGTAGAACGTTGTACAATAAGCCACAAGTAATCTATAACTCACAACATATATATATATATATATATATATATATATATATATACATTATACTCAATCACAGGCACTAGTTTAAAAGAATACACCAAGATAATATTAAAATAATAACCTTGATGTGGGTACAATGAATCTTTCCCAAAACTAATTATCCAAATACAATGTTCAAAATACTTTAGGAAACTGTCGGAGAACAATCTGATCCAAATAACTAACAAAATCAACTACTAATAAACTACTCCATCGCAGACGGTATCTAAGCTGCTAACACTCCCTGATCGTCCGGAAGGGCAAGATCAGGCTCTATTATGTCGCTAGCATACGGTCCATATTGTGTAGGGATTTCATCGTCAAAAATTTCCTGTATTTTTCATGCATAATTTCCTGTATTTTTTAGCGTCAAAAATATGCTGGAATTTATGGCTCGTCCGAATTAAAATTCGTTTGGGAATTATGGCACATACAAATTTTGTATCGTATACCGATGGTTAAATTCTAACCTAGAAGTTCTACAGAATTAACAGTATACAAATATTTCTAATTAAATTCTTGTAAAAACATATGTCAATGATCTCGACATTAGCTTTCTGAAACTTTAAACGGTTCATGATTCTGATTTCTAGTTCTCCCGAAATCGCAAAAACATCGAGACGCATCTATTTTTGGACATGCTATGCTCTACGAATTTTCCAGAATTTAATACTCATAGTTTCTTAAAAAAGTTTATATATTCAGAAATTTAACCTCAATATCATTCTAACGCAAGAAACTGGGCCTCGTTTGGAATCCAGAACTATGCGCAATGACTTCTGGAAGATGAAGGAACCCTAGCTGGCAATTCTCCAAAATTCGGCTCAAAGAAAACCCTAGAATTTTAACCTAACTATTATATATAGAGAGGAGAGAGGGAAGCCGCAGCTCGTGAGCTTGCCACGTGGCAGTCATCCGCGGCTCTCCGCTCAGATCGAACGGTCAGGCTTCGACCTGGCTCGGCTCAGCCGAGTCAGAGTCGAACTCGGACTCGGCTCTGGGTCAGCTCGGCTGCACATGCACCCACCTCGCGGTCGCTGACAGGCGAGCCCCGTCCAGTTGGCTGTGGAAGGCTGACGGGTGCACCCCCTGTCGACTGACTGGGCAGAATAATTACTTTTTTTGGTTTTTATTTTAAGAAAATAGTTTTTTATTCAGTTTTCCCTAATTAACTCAAAATAAATGCTAAAAATAATCAGAAAATTCCTAAAAAAATTCTAAAAAATATATTTGATTATTTAGAACCTAAATTAAAAGTTTGGGATATTTTTAATTAAGTTTGAACCTACAATAAATTCTTGAAAGTCCTAGAAAATTAGTGTTAATAGTTTTTAATTAACCAAAAAACTATGAAAAAATCCCACTAGCCCCAAATTAACCTAAAAACAACATTTAAGCTAGAATTTCAGGATACAGAGGTTACATAATTAGTTTAATTATAATTAGTTAGAGACTTCCCAAAATACCCTTTCTTAATTATTTTGAAACATCGGCTGACTTGAAGACTCTTTTTCCCTTGACCGTAGTTGTACAAAGACAGCGAAACCCCCGGGAGCGAAGCTCTAGATAAGTCGTAGGCGGTTGGACTAAATCTTCTGGTATAATATCGTCTTTGGCTCATTGTCATATAGCATTTGTCCATTGTTGATGTTCCTTATTTCTTTCTGCAAGTACATGTTAGACGAACAAGGAAATATACATAAGCAAATATTACATATATGGACAATGCTGAGTTTAAATAGAAGATACTATAGTGATTGATCGATTAACATAATGCTAAACTTAATCGGTTAGCCATATTCAAAAACTCAACATAAATATTGGGCCAACAATCTCCCCCTTTTTTATTATGGCAAATCAGTTAAGTTTAAGACATATATAATCGATGCATATATAAAAATTAATAAGCACAAATCACTATACATATACTACTTAAATATATACTTATATACTTAAACTTACTTCTTCCCCGTTGACATGATAAAAAGAAGCTCCCCCGTAAAAGAAGATATTGATACAAATTTTTACCAAAGCTTCTACATGTGTATAAGCTCCCCCGTAGTACGACGTTGGCGAATATGCATATATTTGACATATTTCTCCTCCTTTGTCAAAATATATTCTTTATGGCTCTCCCGCAAACGAAGTGTATATCATGAAGACAAGGTGAGTAGTATAAAGCATATAATATGATTATGTGGTAAAGAGTAAGTATCTAGACTATTAATATAAGAAATAATGTCGAATAATGATATGTATACCATAACAATGTCTTGAATAGTTACCTTACATATCATGAAGGTATATAGACACAAATATATTCAATTCATTACTATAAAATATTGGGTAAAAATAATACAAGAGAAGCATAAATGAATATGCACATTTAGTCATATGCAAGAGATAATTAAACAACTTCTCTCTATTATCATTGTAACTAGTCAAAGTCTAAACTCAAATTAAAACCAAGTGGCATAGTTTTAAAATAATTAGAGAAACCAAGTAGTGTTTACTAAAAGTCATAGTGTCACATTTTACACTAAAAGTTGTCAACTTTAAGTCAAAGGTAGGACTTAGATTCACTACTGTATTATGGAAACAATTACAAATAAACCTTAACAAATTATTATTCAATAAAGTGTTGATCATTTTTGGTTAGCTATAGGGGCCGGATCCCAGCTAGCGGTGGTCCGAAGACACTTAAGTACCATATCTCTTAGACTATTTACACCTTTTTGACAGAAGGGCCCTTTCGGCTAAAAATCAAAAGAAATCTTAACTTTAAAGAAATTCGATTTAATAGGTATATATGCTAATTATGAAATCATACAACATTGAAATCTAAAATCCTAATTCTTGACGAATAAAGTTTACTAAAAGATATAAAACATGCATATACAATTGTGTCATACAAATAGAAAGTAAATAACTTTATAGTGTGAACTAATCAATAAGGCTAATCAACTAGTCATACTGAATAGAAATAACTACAAGAAAATTAACTAAATATGCCAGTATCACATCTCTCATCAATTTAAATAAATACCAACTAAAAGATATTAATAAGAGATATGCTAGATTCTTTAATTATAGCAATTTTAAAAAAATCCATTAGCACGTTACCAAAGTGCTCAAGTGGCCATACTTATGTTGGTGCAATTTCTTGGTAGATGACATTTGTAGCTTTGCAATCGCCGACATTCTTCTTCGTGCTAAATTCTGAGATAAAGCGTTCTACCTACATCATTAGGCAGAGACTTTGGTATCCAAGATTTGGATCCATATTTGTTAGCTTTGGGAACCCACTTATACATATTTATATCAACTAATTTTCTAGCCTTGCATTGATGTGAAATGTGTCCTTTTAAACTACAATAATGACATATAGCGTAGGCATTTGTGTTGGGTATAGAAGGATGATTATATGAAGTGGTGTGATGTGTCTTGCGTGGATATTTGTAATAAAATGCATGATTATGTGAAGTATGTTGTGTTCTACATGCATGATAGTGTAGAGCATTTGGTTTGCTTGCTGGTGTCTTGTTGTGAGTGCTCTTTTGTTTAGCTATGTGTCTCGTGTTAGACTGACTAGTAGGTTGTACGACCTGCTTTCCTAATTTAATCTCTAACTTTTTAGAGGTGGCATATGAATCATCATATTTAGCAGTAAGAGGCATTAGAGTACTTCTCCTTCTCTTGTTTTAAGTCCTCCTTAAGTTTAGCATTTTCTTGATTACTTTCATCAAAGCAGTTAAGTGCTTCTTGTAAGCTAAGCTTAAGTTTGGAGATATAAACAGAATCATCCGAAGAGGAATAGTCTCTAGCTTCATTTAGTAGACAAATAAACTTTTCATTCTCAAGCTGATAAGATTTAGTATCTTTTCTGGCTTGCTTATACTTATCCATAAGCTTCTTGTTATCTTCAAATAAATTATTGAAAGCATCAAATAAGTTATTATAAGTAAACTCTTTAAGTAAAGGATTATCTTTTACCTTGTTGGTGAATACTATTAAGCATACATTTGCAGCATGTCGAGGGCTTTCTTCTTCTGAATTATTAGCTTCACTTTCACACCAGATGCTTGTATTTTCATATTTGCGAGACGAAGATTCTTCTTTGTTTGATCGTTCATATCAATTTTTTCTTTTTGGTTTGGAGCAATCTTTCATCATGTGGCCTGGCCTTCAAATTGGTTCTTCTTCAAGATCTTTCTTCTTTTGGTTTGATTTCACAAACTTCAAGAATTGTTTGACGAAGTTCCTAAAAATTTGGGCTAGATCCTTATTGTATGAATCATCGTCGGTTTTTTTATCTTAAGAAGCATCGTCAGAGGATCTTTATAATACTCCTTTAATGCGCCTTCTCTTTGGGAGTTGACTCTTCAAATTCTTTGAGGTCTAGCTCGTGAGTCATCCGCTTTTCTATTAGTGTTTCGAGGTCATCATGGTGAGATCATTTCCTTTTATGATTGTAGTGGCCTTGGGATTCCAGTTCTTGGTGAGTCCCCTAAGTACTTTGCGAATATTTTCATGATTACTGTACACCTTGCCAAGAGATGATAGAGGGTTGACGATGTCTAGGAACCTCGTAAATATTTGAGTGATTGTCTCATCTTGCTTCATCTTGAATGCTTTATACTCATGTGTTAGACGAATTATTTTTGATTCCTTCACTTGGGAGGTTCCTTCATGTGAGACCTCAAAATATTTTCATACTTTGTGTGAAGTACCGCAAGTGGAGCCCCTGTTAAATTTAATTCTGTCTACAATACAAAATAGAGCGTTAATAGCTTTAGCATCAAGACTAGTTTTTTTTTTCGGTGTCTGTGTACTTATCATAGGTTTTCTCTATAAGGTTGTCATCTACAACTATTCTAGGTTGCTTCTTGTATCCATCTATTACAACAGACCAAAGATTAAAATCAAGTAATTTTAATTAGAAACTCATACGAGTCTTCTAGTACGTGTAGTTAGTACCATCAAATAGGGATAGCCTATTGGTGGACTGGCCTTCACCATTGTTGGTGTGGATAGATCTAACAGTTTCCAAAAGTCTTTTAGGATGTTAAGCCAAATATCAAGAGAACTAGCTCTGATACCAATTGAAAGAGCAATTGGTATGAGCAATAGTTCCTATATAAAGAGCACCTGCTCTGATACCAATTGAAGGAGCTATTGGGATCAAAAACTAAATAAGAGACTACCTGCTCTGATACCAATTGAAGGACCATAAGGCAACTCTAGAGGGATGTCACTCTCACATTTTTATTCAAGGGTAGTTTGGTAATTGATATGGGTATTTTTATTTTTAGAATTATTTGTATTTAAATATTATGCATGCATGATTATTTAATTATTGTATTATTTATTGATTGCTATTCGTAGATTTATTTTAGACTTGTGTAGTGGACCTAACCTATTTAATTAGTTGTATGAGCCCACATGTCATATAAGTTTAGTTTGAGCCCATGAATTAGGCCCATGGATTAGAATGTTGTATTAATTAGTGAAACCATTAGACTAGAACCTTTTCTCCCTAATTAATTTCTTCATGAGAGGCCCCAAGGCGTAATTAGGATATTTCATATAGCATGGAGAGGGGTATATGGCCGGCCACATACTAGGAGGAGAGAAAAATCATTTTACTTCACAATTTCTAATTCCCAATTCCTTTAGATCTACATTTTTCTCTCTTTCAATTTCCTTTATTCCCTCATCAATTATCCACCAATTCTTCACAAATTCCTTTCCTATTCTTCTTTGGAGGCTTCTACATCAAGGATTTACAAGAAGGATGCAAGGAGCAAAAAGGAGGCCAAGATCTACAAGGAGAGGATCTACTTTTCATTTGGGGACTTTTTATTAGAAATCAATCTCCTAATAGATAAATTTTAGTTTTCTCCCTTCTAGTAGACTCTAAATCTGAGATTTAACTATGAGAAACCAATCCACATGCATAAGCTACCCATAGAAATTGGTTTTAGGTTCATAGGAGACCTACGGTGGAAGTTATGTACATTTTGGTGTCAATTTTGGGAGAATTTCGAGATTGGCACATGTGGGGTTTGTCATTTGGTCTAATAGATCAATATGACCTATGATTATTTATTTATGACTAGTGTCATATCCAAAATTGGGTACGTATAGGCTGTATCTCGTCAATTTGACGAAATGGATTAATTTTGGGAGTTTTTCTCTGACATGGGGACTTGTGCATATCACATTATGACACGGGCACGTAGATGATCTAATTACTATAGGTATTGTTCATATTTAGTGTATTAGACTTGCTCGTGTCCTCCGTGATGCGTTTGGTTATGTGTTGGAGCCATATCGCAAGCGTATCATAAAGTTAGTGTGATACGGGTGCGGTGCACACCACATGTTTGGTGTTTTGCTCTTATTTCTATATGTATATGTGTATTTATATATCTAAATAATATTTATGTAATATATATATATGTATATAATGGTGTATATGAGTTTGTGTTTATGTGTGTGTCTATATATATATATATATATATATATATATATATATATATATATATATATATATAGGTGTTTGTTATTATGTGTGAGAGTGTATATATATATATATATATATATATATATATATATATATATATATATATACACTCTCACACATAATAACAAACACCTATATATATATATATATATATATATATATATATATATATATATATATATATATATATATATATATATATATATATGTCATTGTATATATAAATATATTTATATAGATAGAGTATTTTATATATATATTTTCATAGAGTGGTATATGTATATGAGTTTGTGTGTTGTGTGTTTATGTTTGTAAGTGAGTGAAGGTGAGCATCAGTGTCAGCAGGGGAGAGGAGCTCAGGGTGCACTGCCCAACAGAGATCAGCAGTATCAGCTAGGGGGAGGAGGGTGCAAGTAACTGCACAGGTGCAACGGTGTGCTTCCAGTACATCCAGCAAAGGGGTATCAGTGGCTCACTGTGCAGTAAAATTCACAGTGGGATCGAGTTCAGCAACTGTGCAGAGGAACTGCACAGTTCAGCAGCCTTGAGACAGCACAGAGAAGCAGTGTCAACGAGCAATCGAGAGGGAAGCAACTACAGCGGGGAGTCAGACACCTACAGCATGTGCAGTATCAGTGCACAGTGGCAACAACCCCAGGTATCAGCTAAGTATCAGTGCGCAATCACTGATATTACTGTAGTTTTAGTTTCCTGTGTCAGTGAGTTAATGGTTCAGTTGGTTTTGGTTTTATGAGTTTTTGGTTTAGCTTGAGCTTGAGTTGTTGGTTGGTTTAGTTAGAATACTTAAGGGTATCAGTTAGTTAGGGATTTTTGGTTTAGGAAGTCTAGTGTATCAGTTTAGTTAGTAAAAAGATAACAGTTAGAGTAGTTCAATAGTTATACACTTGGTTCGGTTAATGTTTAGCTAAAGTAACTATATGTACTAGGATGAATATGTCAACTGTTTAGCTATTTGGGTGTATGGATCTATGTATGCTAGTAGGTACATAGGGTTATAGTTAGCATTTAATAGCTAAGTAGTTAGTTATGTATACTATTGGTATTATATATTAGTAGTTTAGATACATTATAGTCAGTATTTTAGGTGGGGTTTTATATTTGTGTATTAGCTATATGTTCATTGTTTTGGATTACCTTGGGATACCAAGGTAATACCAAGGTATTGGGTCGATACCCAAGGTATTGAGTTTGGGTGTCGAGGTAGGTGTGATACGCATTGTTGCAAGGCCAAGGTATCCTATTTTATTTATTTTGTTATAGTATTATGATTATTGACTTGTATATATATCTAAAAGACTATTTCCATATAATTAAACTTACGTATCTTAGGATATGGCTTTTTGAGTGTTTTTTAGTTTCTTAGATTAGCTTCTATAGTTTAGTTTCATAATGTATCGACTTAGCGACTTAGTGTTAGACTCTTGCTACATAGATTTAATCGGTTTGACCTAGAAATAGTTTATTGACCTAGAATTGTGTCAACTTGACTTATTTTTATTTCTGAACCTTGTATTGATGCAATATACCATATATAGGTCTGTGTGATACCAGTTTCGGCATCAAGAGACACACCTTGCTCAGGACTTCAGGCGAGTATATTTCTCTAATAGTTTTCAACTCATAATATTGTATATATGCATGTTCTAGAATTATATACTTGATTCCAACACAGTGATTTCACGGACTTGTACTACATGGATCCCGTTTTAGAGATGTTATCCCCTACCGTGTTCATCGGGTACTCGTGTACATGTATCTTATCGTGTATTTTGGGTATTGATTTTATTTTGTTTTTACACACTGTTCATGTTCAGTGTGCTTATTTGTGTACACCCACCACTCATGTTCGGTGGTTATGATATTCATGTATACCCAATGCTCGTATTCAGTAGTTATATTTTGTGTTCGTAGAGTGTCGTAATTGGATCATCGGTATTAGTTGGGGGTGGGAGAGTAGGAGTTTATTATATGATCAAAGCCCCATTGTTATATCGTGTACATTCGGGTTACATACCATACTTGTAATCGTCTTACCTGATTATGTTCATCCAACCCGATCACATAATAAAATTGTATTCTGAGGCCCATTAGTTTAGATTGCAGTTATTTCATCATATTGTTGATATTCATATTGTTGATCTATATTCTCGTACATTACCTGTATATCTGTTGTTCATTCATTCATATGTTTAGTAATATTATATTTCATTATATTATCTGTTTTATATGCTCGATTATGTTATTGAAATTGCTTTCAAAGGTATGTACTTCGCTCCAATCCTGACTGGATATATTTTTTCAGATGACTGGCTTATAGAGCAGTGTCCCACATTCTATGGGCTGCATGATGGTGTACCTATAGAGGATACTTCTATAGACCAGGAGAACTTAGTTGCAGAGCCCAAGGAGGTCTAGTGTTGGCATGTATTAGACTATTCTATTATTGAGATTCACAGTTTTTATTATTATTTTAGATTGTGGATTGTATCTTATTCTTTTCTTTACTATTCCATTCGTGCATTATCTTCCTTAGTTTATTTTGTGATTGTGATTAGTCATACTTGTGAGATACCATATTATTTCTCCGTTTGGAGTTGAGATGATTGACAGGTACCATATTATATTATTAAGATGTTAGATAGTTAGAAATGACCCAGACAGCGTTCTACTACCGATTCTGTGGCGTAGGCTGGGCGTAAGCACGTACTCGTGCCGAATATCAGGGTGCGGGTTGTGAAATATTTTTAGTGGTGGCCCATGCAAGTCTAGATTCATAATTAGTGCGATATCGTAGTTGTGCTCTTCTAGAGTACTGCTACGAGCCTGCTTTAGGAAATATGATTTAGGCTGAGAGTTTACTCAATCACAACTAGGAAACATTCTAAAGATCTGTTCTGCAAATCCTTATCTATTGAATATTGCTTTACTTTGAATAAAGTCCTGTCTTTCTTTGATGGTATCGTATCATATTAAATATTGATTCCGTATTTTAATCTATTTTCAGGATGTCGTCGAAGACGCGTTCCCAGTGATTAGGTGTCGCGACAGCACGATCAGTCACTTCATCACCCTTGAGGGCATCAACCTCAGACGATGGTCCAGCACCTACATGCAGGAGGTCAGCTTCATAAGTCCAGGTGGGCGTATCGGCAGCAGCTTTTGGAGGTGCTCCACCTCCAGTACCGAGGACAGCGCAGACAGTTTCTGAGGATCTTCCACCCCTACCACCAGTAGTTGATCAGACACAGATGTTTGCGCTCTTCCAGCATATAATGGAGGTGCAACAGTGACAGTCAGAGGTCCTACGATAGAGCGTGGAGAATGCTCACCAGATCATACTTACAACAGTTGAGAGAGCTACTACAGTCCAGCCACAAACGGTACCACCTCAGTTTATTCCTCAGTAGCCGAGGCCGGGTACCATCATAGACTTCAAGAGGATGGGCCCGAAGGACTTCTGGGGCACAGAGGGGATTATTTATGCGGATGATTAGACAGAGGACATCGAGCAAAATATGTGGCTGGCGTAGATTTCAGAGATGCTACGGATAGAGGCAGCGGGGTGTATAATATTCGACATTGCCTTGACATGGTTCCGGACAGACCCCAGGATTGTAGTACCAGGACTCACTTGGGAAGCCTTCAAAGAGCTTTTCAAGGAGAAGTTCTTCCCAGATGTGGCTCTTACATCTTTGGAGAGCCAATTCCAGTACCTCGTCCAGGAAGGTATGTCAGTGGACGAGTATGCGGCAGAGTATTGTCGAATAGGTCACTTCGTGGAGGGGCAAAACCCTAGAGGCAAAGCCAGGAAGTTCAGGAACGGCCTGAACCGGGAGGTCAAATCCCATAGCAATGGATATCCTACCGCCACCTTCGAGGAGATTCTCAGATAGGCGTAGAGAGCCGAGGATGACTTAGAGCTTGGCTCTAAGAGACTGAGAGACACAAGAGGATCTAGCACCAACACGGGTCTAGTAAAGAGGCCTTATTTCCAGCAACAGCACCAAAGGCCTTACCAGCACCAAAGGAAGTAGTATCACGGGCCAGCTATAGCGCCAGCACAGCAGATGCATCAGATCCAGAGGGCAACAGTTTCTTTGATTTTCTATAAGAAACAAGGACACAGATGTGATGCATATAGGATGAGGCTAGGCCAATGCTTATTCTGTAGATTGGGAGATCATCAGTTACAAGCTTGTCCTAAAGTCCCAACTCGTCTAGCTCAGGGTGGAGGACAGGCACAGAGGGCACCCACCAGACCACCAGCGGGACATCAACAAAGAGGACCTCTACCACTGTAGCAGCAGCAGTTTGCTCAGCATCAGTAGCAGAGGTGCGCAACGACAGGGATGAGCTTTTGCCTTAACTATCGAGGAAGAGGAGCATTTGGCGATGTCATCTCAGGTTCAGTTTATCTTATTTCCTTTCCAGCTCAAGTTTTATTCAATTTTGGTGCTTCTCATAGCTTTGTATCTGTATCTTTTGCTTTGAGGCATCGTCTTGAGTCTGAACCGTTGGCGAGGACTTGCAAGATCATGACGGGAGGTGGCATTATCCTGGTCAGTGATGTTTGTAAGAACTAAAGAGTTTATTTGGGAGGCCATGAGCTGAACGTATGTTTACTTATAATACCACTTCCGAGTTACCATATAGTACTCATGATGGATTGGTTGAGTAGACATCACGCTAGTATCGATTATCGTGGAGGAAGAGTTTTATTTCAAACGCCAGGAGAGCCAAACTTCAAGTTTGCCCGAGGAGCAGAGCAGAGCAGAGCGAGGGCAATTTCTGTGGAACTTTGGTAGAAGAGCAGGATCTGCCACACTCTGTCACTACCCTATTTCCAGAGCCGGATATTTTTTTTATTTTAATTCGGTTAATTGTGTATTATTTATAATTAATTGTATTTATATTTAATTAGTGATTGTATTATTTTTATTTAATTATTTTAGGGTTTTGGCTAGCCTGGACCTACGTCAAACCCTAGTAGACCCATGTCCGACCCAACCCACACCCTTGTGAGACTTATTTTTGGGTTTAAAAAATTTATTATATTTTTAGTGGGTTAGTTGGAGAGATTGGAGTTGGTTTGAGTTCTTTTGGAACCCGAAACCCAAACCCAAGTTAGCGAAGGGCATTTGGATATTTTGGATATTAGGGAAACCTTTTATTTGCTTGTGCCCTTCCCACTTCCCAGACCCGTGTAGCAGCAGCCCCAGCCCCCCATTCCTTCTTCTTCACTTCTTCTTCACTACTTCTTCTTTCTCTGCACTCTTTCTTCTTATTTCCTCCTCCCAACTTCAAGTAAGAGCCCTATTTCTCCTCTTTCTTCTTCTATTCTTTATGGTTATTAACCCTAACCCTATATTTTTTCCTAACCTAGATGGGTAGAGCTTAGATTTGGTGTGGAGGCTAGATTTGGAAGCTTGGAAGCTTGGTGTGGTGGATTTGGAGAGTTTTGGAGACTTTGGCTTGGGATTCCAACTCCCAAGAGGTAAAACCTGATTTTTCTCTTGTAATTACTCTTATATAGTGTAATTAATAGTTTAGAACCTTCCTAGACCTTAGGACTATCCGTGGGAGAAAGTTGGAACTAGTTTGGTTGTGTTTGTAGACTTTAACACTAGTTTTCTGTCAATTTCGGGTAGAATCTGAAATTGGCCCAATTTTGGGCGATGCCCTAGGTTAGACGGACCTAAGTAGACATTGTCGGGTGTCTTGAGGGTTAATGCATGTCTTCGTTCGGATACGTGAAGTCGTGTCGCGGAGAAATGGACGTTTCGGGCATTTTCGGGGTTTTCGTCGTCGCCGGTTCTAAGTGCGTGCGCATTTTCGCCACGTGCCTAGAATCGACGAGTTAGCATTTTTTCTAGGATCTAGACATAGTTTAGAACACGTGAGTAAATTTTGGGCCGATTCCGAGTTGGTTTGGTGTGCGTTTCAGGAGGTTTTCCGAACCGCACACCGCGTGTTCGTCGAAATGACCGAACGGCCATTTCGGCATAGTTTTCTAGTTTCGGGCTTGTGCGCACGTTGGGTTAGATTCGGGGAGTGTGTGCTAGAGTTCTCGGGTAATATTTTATATATATAAAGGTGTTTGTGTGCGTAGGGGTCGTTGGGCGTGCGTTGGTGGGGTATTGTGAGTGTTGTGTTGTGTTATGTGTGTTGTGTTTATGTGTGTGTGTATATATATATATATATATACATGTGTGTGTGTTTCTATATATATATATATATATGTATGTGAGTTTATATATATATGTGAGTGTGTGTTAGTGAGTGTTTGTGTGAGAGTGTGTGTTGGTGTTAGTGTATGTGTAGGTGAGTGTGTGTTTGTGAGCGTGTGTGTGTGTTTGTGTATATATATATATATATATATATATATATATATACATATATATAAATATATATATATATATATATATATATGTATGAGTTTAAGTGTGTGTATATATATATATATGTATGTGTTTGTGTAGGTATATACGTGTGTGTGTGTATATATATGTGTGTTTGTATTTATATATGTGTGTGATTGTGTGTGTGTGCTTGTGTCTGGGTGCAGCAGAGCGAGGCAGCGGACTGCACACAGCAGGCTGCAGCAGGGCAGCACGCCGCGGCAGCGCCACGGCAGCACGTAGCACTAGCAGCAGCAGCTAGTAGCATTTGCAACAGCATAGCAGCGTTTACGCGCCGTGTGGCAAGGCTCTGGCAGTAGCACAACGAGAGGGAGAGAGATATGTGTATATATATTTATCTAGATAGCTAGATAATTATATAGATAAATAGATAGATGGATGGATAGATAGATAGATAGATAGATATCTAGATAGCTAGATAAATAGATAGATAGATAGATAGCTAGATAAATAGATAGATAGATATCTAGATAGCTAGATAAATAGATAGATAGATATTAGATAGATAGATAGATAGATAGATAGATAGATAGATAGATAGATAGATAGATAGATAGATAGATAGATATTAGATAGATATATATAGATAGATAGATATCTAGATAGATAGATATCTAAATAGATAGATAGGTAGATTGATAGATAGATAGATAGATATTAGATAGTTAGATACATACATACATACATACATATATATATATATATATATATATATATATATATATATATATATATATATATATATATATATATATATATATATATATAGCTAGATAGATATATGTTATAGCTAGATATATATATGAATAGGTATAAGGTAAGGTATATGGGTATATGTGTGTTTGTGGATATATATATATACATATAGATATGTAGGTATATATATATGTTAGATATATATTGTAGCCTAGATTATTAACTAGGAATATATCTATTTTCTTAAATAGCTAACTAGAGGGGTAGTTAGTAAGGTATTGGAGGGTATCTCAATACCTTGAGATACCAAGGTATCTCGATACCTTGAGATATCCAAGGTATTGAGTTTCGAGCGGGATTTTTGAGCAATTGCCTAGGTTTGAGTTTAAAGATAGATTTTTATGTATATGTGTATATATTTACGCGTGCTAGCATAGGTTTTAGAGGGTATAGATGGGGCGTATAGCCTAGGTTGAGGTATCGGATACCGAGGGTATCCCGGTATCTCAAGGAGGCGAGTTTGAGGGTTTATTAGCCTAATGAACTAGTTTTGGCCTAAAATTTTAGGAGCACCCTAGTTTGACCTAGAGTTGACCGTAGTTGACTCGGTTGACCGCCAAAGTCAACTTTTGACCTAGTTTTGACCTAGGGTTGACTTTTTGGACCCAGAGTTGACTTTTTGACCCAGATTTTACCGGTTTGACCCGTTTGACCTAGAACGACCCTAGAAGACTGTTTTTAGTTATTTTATATCTGTTTAACTCATTAGATCCCTGTTTAACCTTGCTTTTCGTAATAGGTCCTTGCGACACCAGTTCGGATCGCCAGTTGCTCAGGACGTTAGGCGAGTACATTCTCTAATAGTTTTCATTATCTGATGATTATTATGATTCAACTTCTAGTATAGTATCATCTGATTTTCTGGCACAACACGGACTGATATTTCTGGATTTATTTACTTACGACACGTATATTTCATGTTTCTGGCCTCCATTCTGGAATCACCTACTGGCATCACCTACAAGCATCACTACAGGCATCACTCATGTTTCAGGCTGGATTCATACTTGATTTACGTGTCGGGTCTTGGATTCACTTGTACTAGTCAGGACGGGGAAATACTCGAGTAGACGTGTAAATATTCTCATCTGGAATCATCAGGAGTCACTCCCTCTGGTCTAATCTGGAATGATAGCAGCCGTGCACCCAGTGCGCGGTGAGCCATACTTACCCCTAGCTGTTTACATGTTGAAACAAGTATTTCAAAGATACCGAGTTCATTCTTTATAGTCTGGACTCTCTTGCATTTCTTACTGGTCTCACTTACATGTTTCTAGACTTGACTCTTTTCATATATTTTATGCTGGACTCACTACACGTTCATGTGCACAGACTTACTCTTAGTTTAGATTTCTTGTATCTTACAGTTATTACTATCTTGCTTCTGATATCCATGCATCTTTATCTTTATGCACCAGTGATATGTATATTTCTTTGTTCATACTTTATTTCATTCTTCTTGCTACTTGCTACAACTATTTTATAGTTTTTATCATTTAATTGGAACTGCTGTTAGAGATGTACTTGCTCCAGTCCTGACTGGATATATTTTTCTAGAGTATCCGAAGGAGTGGTGTCCGACGTTTTATGGACCTCAGCCTGTCGATGGTGCAGACAGTGACCCTCTAGTTTAGGAGTAATTTCCGGGTTGGTAGCCGGGATCATTAAGACCTTGTTATTATTTTTATTAGCTTTTGGTACCGAATTTGTCTTCGCTTTTGGTTTTGAGACTTGTATTGTATATGATTTTGGATGTTGTATTATTATTATTGATGTTGTGGTTGTTGTAGTAGTTGTTGTTGGTTAGACTTTGTAGTTGTTAGACTTCTTGCTATCTTATCGTGCTTAGATTCGTGATTGAGTACATTATGATTATCATTAGATTATTGCTCCTCTGTTTGGAGTTGAGATCTTGACAGGTTTATATATTGATTACGTGAGATTGTTATCTAGATAGTTGACCTAGACAGCGTTCTACCGCTGATGCTGCGGTGTAGGCTGGACGTACCCATGACTCATGTCCAATTTTTTGGGTACGGGTCGTGACACATTTTTGGTGGCGGCCCCATGCAGGTCTCGATTCACAATTAGTGTGATGTCGTGGTAGTACAACAATTTACTTGTACTGCTGCGAGCCTGCTCTAGGATATAGGATCTAGGATGAGAGTGTACTCAATCACGACTAGGAATAATTCCAATCTAATTATTCTGAAATTAGTTTCTTTTGAAATATTACTGTCCTTCTTTGATGATATCGTATCTTGCGCAATATTGACTTCTTTTGATCTGTGTTCAGGATGCCTCCGAAGACACGATCCCATCGTATCGTTCCAGCAGTTTCTACCGTGAGGTCTGCTACCTCTCGTCCAGCTCGTATTCAGGAAGCTGCTACCGCTCCACTCACCACTCTTACGGTCGAGGGAGCATCTGCTTCTCTCGGGGATCCTCCTTCACCTGTCGATCCGAGACAGCGTTCTACCACCGATGCTGCGGCGTAGGCTGGACGTACCCACGACTCATGCCCGATTTTTTGGGTGCGGGTCGTGACACACTAGTTGATCGCAGAGTTCATGGATGTCTTTCCAGAGGAGTTTTCGGGGTTGCCGTCGAACATAGATGTGGATTTCTCTATAGATTTAGTGCCAGGCGCAGAGCCGATGTCTCAGCACGTCTATAGAGTAAACAATAGCGAACTGTAGAGTTGAAGAAGCAGGTGGATGAGTTGCAAGACAAAGGCTTTATCCGTTCCAGTTTATCACCATGGGATACTCCAGTACTTTTTGTACCAAAGAAGGATGGGTTGGTACGTATGTGTATCGACTACAGGCCACTTAACAACCTCACTATCAAGAAAAATACCCGTTGCCACGGATGGATGACTTATTTGACCAGTTGAGCAGAGCGAAGGTATTCTCAAAGATAGACTTGAGGTCAAGGTACCACCAGGTGAAAGTGAAGAGGGAAGACATCGCGACGATAGCTTTCAGGACTAGTTATGGGCAGTTCGAGTTCTTGGTGATGCCATTTGGGTTGACCAATGCCCCGACAGTATTCATGAATCTGATGAACAAGGTGTTTCATCGGTACCTAGACTAGTTTGTTGTAGTCTTCATTGTTGATATTCTGATATATTCGAAGACCCCAGAGGAGCATGAGCAGTACTTGAGGATAGTTATGGAGACCCTCAGGAAGGAGAAACTGTTTGGCAAGTAATCAAAGTGTGAGTTCTTCTTTGATAAGGTTGAATTCCTTGGGCATGTTATTACATGAGATAGAATCTCGGTGGACCCGAAGAAGATTTTGGCAATTGAATTATGGTATACTCCGAGTTCAGTAGTAGAGATCAGAAGTTTCCTTGGATTGGCTGACTACTATCGGAGGTTTGTTCAGGAATTTTACAGAATTGCAGAGTCGATGACTATACTAACCAGGAAGGACGTAGAGTTCATCTGGACTAAGGATTGTCAGTCCGCATTTGAGGAGCTGAAGAGGAGGTTGACTACTGCTCCCATCTTTACATTGCCATCAGGAGTAGAAGGATTTTCTATTTATATTGATGCATCGAGAAAGGGTTTAGGTTGTGTGTTACAGCAGCACGGGAAGGTGATTGCCTATGCTCTTAGGCTGTTACGCCCGCATGAGAAGAACTACCCTACCCATGACTTGGAGTTGACAGCGGTTATCTTTCCTCTCAAATTATGGAAATACTACTTGTATAGAGAGAGAGTGGAGATCTTCACAGACCATAAGAGCTTAAGGTATGTGTTTACACAAAAAGTATAAACACCCAGATTTTTTTTAAAAATTTAAAATTAAATTTTTGGGATTTTTCTGGAATTTTTAACTAAGTAAAATAAATATTTTCTGGAATAAAGTAAATTTTATGATTTTAATAAATATTAAAATATTATAAATATAATATTTTTTGGTGTAAAATAAATAATTAGACATAATGTAATTTTTCTGAAATTTAGTGGACACAGAATTATTTTTAAAGACCTAAAAATAATATTCTTAAATAAACCAGTTTAAACCAAACTGAACCGGATTAAACCAAGCCCTAATTAAACCGAACCAACCAAACTGAACTGGACCCAAACTGTAGCGGGTCGAATCTGGACCCAACCCGCTGACCCGACCCACTATGACCCGACCCATTTCCTAATCTACAGTAACCGAAACTTAACCGCCGCCCCGTCGCCTTCCATAACCGCTGAACCCGCCGCCCGTTCGGTTCCCTCCGTCGCAGCCGCTGTGCAACCGCCAACTCCTCCTCTCATCTTCCAGTAACCGCCCGTCGACGGCCAACCCTATAAAAACCCCACCATCGAACCCTCTCCACCATCAACCACCATCGCCACCACGATCTCTGCCTCCTCTCCACTGCGACGACCACCCGACCCTGAGCTCCCCTCCAGCGATGCCTTCGCCCATCTTCCTGCAGCAGTGCCGACCCCAGCAGCCACAGTTCTGCCGCCAATGACGATAACGAGTAGAGCACCCACCGCCGACCGCCGTGTCCTGCCGGGCCACCTCCTATCACGACAACTGACATCATCAAGGTAGCCGTCTTTCCGTAGGCGTAACTCTTTGTACATCGATCCAATTTCCCCTCTGTCGAATCCTACGTGTTGACCTCGTGACCCCCTCGAACCCTGTGCAAATAGTTTGGGGTATCGCATCCTGTGTCGGTTGCAAACCGCAACGCAAAAACAGGAAAGTTAACCCTTATTTCTGAAAATTCAGAATTGGTCCCGAACTCTCCGGTTCACGACCATTTTGCGTGCAACCTGTTAACTAATTCTAAAAATCACCTTAATAGTAATTTAGACCATATAACCTAGTTTTAAACCATGTTTTTAGTTTATTTTATTGAGTTGTAGATTGTAATTAATTCTTAGGTAAAATGACCAAAAACTTGGTTATTTAAAAACCCAATTTTCCTGAAACTGGGTACGCCCCGCTAAATGAGCCGACTTGGTCGTGTGCGAACTTTATCGAAAGGTGTGCACTGTCAATACGGACGTGTGAGATTTTGTGAAAGTTGATTTGGAAGTACGTGCATACCAGAATCAACGCATATCCGTCGACAACGCCCGTATCGGCCCTACAGCTCCACTTGACGGGCGATTTTGTGATCGGCTCATCGAAATCCAGTTCTGGATATTCCGTTGGGTTCGTATCATCGATCTAGATTTATAGACACTAAGTTTGACGAATTTGAAGAACTTTGCCTCTGGCACATTTTTCGATACGAAGTGGGCCACAAATTAACCCCGCTTTGACCAAAAACTGTCAATTTTACCTATGTGTCCAAATTAGACATGGATAGGCAATTCTAGCTATTTGATATCTTATGAATATGATGATAGTGTTTATTTCAGCAACCGGAGGAGTACTTGAAGATCCCATAAATACCGCAGCAACTGTTGGAATCCAAGCACGAGACAAGTGTACCTTGCCAATCTTGTAGTACTTGTTTTATATTATTCCTTTGATTTATTTATATGATGTACTTGTTGAACCTAGGACCATGTGACATTGCTTAACGTCCGAATAATATTTGGGTGTCGACGTCGTATGCAGAGTTGTGTAACGTCACTAGAGATTGATATCGTAATCCTATACATTTTCGTGCTTGGATTATCAAGTACGTCATACCATAGGACACCTGACACTATTCATATGAAAGAATCTTCCTAAGTTATTCATGGTGATTCTGTATAGGCTATAGGATTATGACATAGATATTACATATGCATAGCTATCATTATGACTCACTACATTAGCTTGATCTTTCGTGTCATGGACATGAGACCTCGTAGACATAAGACGTGTGATTACATTGGGTTGGGAGAGTCTTACCATACTAAAGGCTGAATATATATAATAAATTACTGGGAGTGCCTTAGACTCTGACACAGAGCTTTGGTACACGTACTGGCCCTTAAAGATAATAAATGCTGCTATGGGTTTCCCAGTGCCTTTAGTAGTTTCTGCCCGAGTATGATTAATGCTCTCATTTGCATATCACATAGCTGGTTACTTAGTATGCCCTATTAATTCATTTATATACTGTATTTATTTTGGCTGGAGTTATTCTTGTACCTTACTATGTCCCCTGAGGACCTGGAATCCGGATTATGTCCCCAGGTTTAGCAGATGAGATCTACCCCGAGGTATACGGGACATGAGCAGACATTGGAGTAGTACCAGAACCAGAGAACGAGGTGATCGTAGAGGATTTCTCCTGAGTATCTGCTTATTCTATACTCAGTTATTTTTGCTATTTCTTGTTTATTGAATTGATGTATCAAACTCATTATCGGGTTGTTCCCCGAGATATGTTTTATTGTGACTTGATGTTGCTTTATATTTCATATTGATTGTATTTATTTATGTGGATGAGATTAGTACCATCGACCCTTATTGTTGTGTTACAGCTTAAGTACACCATGATGGGTCCATTAAATTAGATTTGCCCATTGGTTTGTGCTGCTGGCCATTGCCACGTGTCTAGTCCCTGGGTATTTTTGGACTGGGCGTGACATAGTTTTTTTTTTGGTGGCCCATGCAGGTCAACAACTAAATTATTTTGTTTCAACTAAGGAATCGAGCAAGCCTGCGATAAGGATAGGATAAGTTAAAGGATCTCATCCACTTGATTGAATCGTTCTTGATCTCTATATCGGATTTGAATTTCTTTACTTGCATCCTGCCTTGATTCCCCTGTGCTCCTTTTATAGTTTATTTTGGATGCAGAGTAATGAAATCACAAGCAAGCAATGAGATTCCTATAGGAACACCACAAGGTGCTTTGGTCATTTACGAAGATGAAGTGACACCAGAAGATAGAGGTCAATCAACTCAATAAATAATCAAGCAGATCAACGTGCCTCAAGATTTTGGCGAGACGATATTCCACCATCGCCGCAGTTTACTCCACCGATGCCTACTTTTCCACCAGGACAACCTATGGATGGACATCAGATGTTTCAAATGTTCTATACAATAATGCAAGTCTAACAAAAGGTTTATCAAGAAGCCTAGCAACAGTAGAGGGCACCACCACAAGGACACGGACAAGCTTTTGCGATGAGATTTAAGTTATTCATAGATGTCTATTTCTAGTAATGCTTTAGCACATGCCTGTTAGTTCATGACCTTAGCCTTAAACCTAGTAATTTTGTACTTGTTAATAATTTATAACCTAGTTTTCCTAAGCTGTAGTTTTTCTTGCTCTAACCAAATTTTTTTACTCTTGAATTACTTAACTTTCATTGTCTAAGGAAATACTTTATTTCTTCCCTATTTGTTTTGCTTAACCTTCATCCTTCGATTTCTCATTGATCATGATTCTTTGGTTGTGTCATGCTTCGAACATATTTTATAACTATGTCATCTCTTCTGACCGGTTATGTTTCATTATTCTTTGATTGCGAGGGTGCAATCCACTTAAGGAGGGTAGATTGTAAACACCCAGAATTTTTAAAAAAAATTAAAAATGAATTTTCAGGATTTTTTGGAATTTTTATCTAACTAAAATAAATGTTTTCTAGAATTAAATAAATTTTGTGATTTTACTAAATATTAAAATATTATAAAAATAATATTTTTGGGTGTAAAATAAATAATTAGCATAGTATAATTTTTCTGGAATTTATTGGACCACAGAATTATTTTTAAAGACCTAAAAATAATATTTTTAAATAAACTAGTTTAAACCAACCTGAACCGGATTAAACCAAGCCCTAATTAAACTGAACCAACCAAACTGAACCGGACTCAAACCGTAGCGGGTCGGATCTGGACCCGACCCGTTGACCCGACCCGCTAAGACCCGACCCGTTTCCTAATCTACAGTAACCAAAACCTAACCGCCGCCCCGTCGCCTTCCCTAACCGCTGAACCCGCCGCCCGTTCGGTTCCCTCCGCCAAAGCCGCTGTGCAACTGCTAACTCCTCCTATCCCCTTCCAGTAACCGCCTGCCGGAGGCCAACCCTATAAAAACCCCACCAACGAACCCTCTCCACCATCAACCACTACCGCCACCACGATCTCCGCCTCCTCTCCGCCCGAGCTCCTCCGACCTCTCCGCTGCGACGGCAACCCGACCCCGAGCTCCCCTCCGGCGACGCCTCCGCCCGTCTCCCCGCAGCAGCCGCCGACCCCAGCAGCCAAAGCTCAGCCACCAGCGAAGATCACAAGCAAAGCACCCGCCGTCGACCGCCGTGTCCCGCTGCGCCACCTCCTATCACGACAGTTGACATCATCGAGGTACCCGTCTTCCCGAGCGCGTAACTCTCTGTACATCGATCCAATTTTCGTTCTGTCAAATCCTACGTGTTAAACTCATGACCCCCTCGAACCCCGTGTAAATAGTTTGGGGTATCACTCATGTGTCAGTCGCAAACCGCGACGCAAAAACAGAAAAATTAACCCTCATTTCTAAAAATTTAGAATTGGTCCTGAACTCTTCGGTTCACGACCGTTTTGCGTGCAACTTGTTAACTAATTCTAAAAATTACCTGAACAGTAATTTAGACCATATAACCAAGTTTTAAACCCTATTTTAGTTTATTTTATTGAGTTGTAGATTGTAATTAATTCTCAGGTAAAAATGACCAAAAACTTGGTTATTTAAAATCCTAATTTTCCCGGAACTGGATACCCCCGCTAAACGAGGCAACTTGGTCTTGTGTGAACTTCACCGAAAGGTGCGCACTGTCAATACGAATGTGTGGTATTTTGCGAAAGTTGATTTGGATGTGCATGCACACCGGAATCAATGCGTATCCATCGACAACGCCCCATATCGGCCCTATCTTAAAACTCTTTATAACATTGTGTGTGCTTGTCATTTCGAAATGAAACTTGTGCCATCAGACTTGTAGCAATACACTGGTCCTGTGACCCAAGTTTGGTTCGATTCTGAGAATGTTGACAAAATCCTGTATCGTGGGCCCCACAACTCCACTTGATGGACGATATTGTGATCGTCTTATCGAAATCCAATTCTGGACATTCCGTTGCGTTTGTATTGTCGTTCTGGACTTGGAGACACTAAGTTTGATAAATTTGGAAAACTTTGTCTCTGGCACATTTTTTGGTGCGAAGTGGCCATATTTGGACCACGCTTTGACCAAAAACTGTCAATTTTGCTCGTGTCCAAATTAGACTTATGGACAGGCAATTCTAGCTGTTTGATATCTTCTGAACAAGATGGTAGTATTTATTTCAGCAACCAGAGGAATACTTGAAGATACCACGAATACCGAAGCAACTGTTGGAATCCAAGCACCAGGCAAGTGTACCTTGCCAATCTTGCAGTACTTGTTTTATATGATTCGTTTGATTTATTTATATGATGTATCTGTTCAACCTAGGACCGTATGACATTGCTTAACGTCTGAATAATATTCGGGTGTCGACGCCATATGCGGAGTTGTGTAACGTCACTAGATATTGATATCGTGACCCTATACATTTTCGTGCTTGCATTATCAAGTACGTCATATCATAGGACACCTGATACTATTCATGTGACAAAATCTTCCTAAGTTATTCATGGTAATTCTGTATAGGCTACAAGATTATGACATAGATATTACATATGCATAGCTATCATTATGACTCACTACATTAGCTTGATCTTGGGTGACATTGACATGAGACCTCGTGGACATGAGACGTGTGGTTACATTGGGTGGGGAGAGTATTACAATACTAAAGGCTGAATATATATAATAAATTAATAGGAGTGCCTTAGACTTTGACACAGAGCTTTGGCACACGTACTGGCCCTTCGAGATAATAAATGTTGCTATGGGTTTTCCAGTGCCTTTAGCAGTTTAAGCCTGAGTATGATTAATTCTCTCACTTGCATATCACATAGCTGGTTACTTAGTATGCCCTATTGATTCATTTATATACTATATTTATTTTGGCTTGAGTTATTCTTGAACCTTGCTATGTCCCCTGAGGACCTGGAATCCAGATTATGTCCCCAGGTTTTGCATAGGAGATCTACCCCGAAGTGTACGGGACAGGAGTAAACATTGGAGCAGTACCAGAACCAGAGAACAAGGTGATCGCTGAGGAATTCTTCTGAGTATCTGCTTATTCTATACTCAGTTATTTCTGTTGTTTCCTGTTGATTGAATTGATGTATCAAACTTATTATCGGGTTGTTCCCCGAGATATGTTTTATTGAGACTTGATGTTGCTTTATATTTCATATTGATTGTATTTATTTATGTGGATGAGATTAGTACCATAGACCCTTATTGTTGTTTTACAGCTTAAGTACACCATGATGGGTCCATTAAATTAGGTTTGTCCATCGGTGTGTGTTGCTGGCCATTGCCACGTGTCTAGTCCCTCGGTATTTTGGGACTGGGGTATGACAAAAAGAGCTCAACATGAGGCAGCGGCGATGGTTATAGCTGATAAAAGACTTCGATATTTTCTTGCAGTACCATCTAGGGAAGGCCAACGTAGTCACGGATACATTGAGCAGGTATCCCGTGGCTATGTGCTTGACTAAAGACAGACATTTATTGGCCGATCTTGACAGTTTGGGCATTGAGGTATTGATTCCTGGAGTCACAGCACAGATATGGGGACTTCAGGTACAGTTAGAGCTGATGGACAGGGTCAGTGTTGGACATTGTGAGGATGAGTCTCTGAGTAGCATCAGAGCACAGGTCCAAATCGGGTTGGCAGAGGACATCACCATCGTAGATGATGGATCATTGCGACACGGTACCAGATTGTGCATACCGAGAGGAGCATTACGTGAGGAGATTCTACAGGAGGCGCATCATTCTCAATACTCTATGTATCCAGGTGCCAAGAAGATGTATAGAGATATGAGAGAGCATGTATGGTGGTATGGCATGAAGCATGAGGTAGCTAGCTTCGTGTCCAGATGCTTAGTTTGTCAGCAGGTCAAGGCGGAGAGACAGAGTCCAGGTGGATTGCTTCAGCCTTTACCCATTTCGGAGTGGAAATAGGAGCATGTGACCATGGATTTTGTATCAGGACTTCCGCGTTCTCCAGGAGGTAAAGATGCAATTTGGGTCATTGTGGATAGGTTGACCAAATCAGCCCACTTTCTGCCATTTAAAGTGGGTACATATACGAAGAAGCTCGCAGAGATATATGTGCGCTAGATTATCAGATTGTACGATGTTCTAGTAAGCATAGTCTCAGATCGGGATAGTCGCTTCACGTCCTACTTCTGGAGGAGTTTACAGGCTAGCGTGGGCACTCAGCTCAAGTTTAGTACCGCATATCACCCTCAAACTGATGGACAGTCGGAGAGGACTATTCAGACTCTCGAGAACATGCTACGCACCTGCATTTTGAATCTTGGAGGTTCTTGGGAAGATCACCTTTACTTGGTAGAGTTTTCATACAACAACAGCTACCAAGCCAGTATTGAGATGTCACCATTCGAGGCGTTGTATGGACAGAGATGCCGTACTCCGTTATCCTGGGATAATATTGGTGAGAGAGCTTTATTGGGACCAAAGATGGTAGTGGATGCAGCCGAGAAGGTGATGATTATCAGGACAGACTTAGAGTGGCGTAGGACAGGTAGCGGCATTGGGCCAATAGCCACCGGAGACCTTTAGAGTTTGAGGTATAGATTTTGTTTTGCATTGCTTGTGTTTGATTGTTGTTTGTTAGAGTGCTAAGGTTGTGTTTCGTGCTAGGTTGGCAGTTTGGTTTTCTTGAGGATTTCTCCGACACATGGCATAATTCATTTCGGTGGAGGCGAAAAGCTTAACCCGCAATTCATCGGACCTTTCAAATTTTTTGAGAGGGTCGGTATAGTTGCATACAAACTAGACTTTTTACCTGCATTGGAGAGAGTACACAACGTGTTTTATATATCGCAGCTGAGACGGTACGTGGCAGATCCCAGTCATGTATTGGATCACTCAAAGATAGAGGTGGGCCCTACTCTTAGCTATCCAGAGCAGCCAATGGAGATTCTAGATCAGAGAGAGAAGGTGTTGAGGACCCAGATAATTCCTTTGGTGCGCTTTGCATGTAGGCATCACTCGCCAGGAGAGAGTACCTGGGAGCGAGAGGCCGACATGCGCGAGCGATATGCATATATGTTCGACCCGTGAGGTATAATTCTTTCTTGCATTGTATTGTTTGCTTTTGGTAGTTAGTTTCTTCCTTAATTTTAAGAACGAAATTTTTCTAAGGTGGGTAGGATTGTCACCCTCATATTTTCATTCACGGGTAGTTTGGTAATTGACATGGGTATTTTAATTTTTAGAATTATTTGTATTTAAATATTGTGCATGCATAATTATGTAATTATTGTATTATTTATTGATTGCTAGTTGTAGATTTATTTTAGACTTGTGTAGTGGACCTAACCTATTTAATTAGTTGCATAAACCCATATCTCATATGAGTTTAGTTTGAGCCCATGAATTAGGCCCATAGATTAGGATGCTGTATTAATTAGTGAAACCATTAGACTAGAACCTTCCCTCCCTAATTAATTTTTTCATGAGAGGTCCCAAGGGGTAATTAAGATATTTCACATAGCATGAAGAGGGGTATATGGCCGGCCACATACTAGGAGGAGAGAGAAATTATTTCACTTCAAAATTTCTAATTCCTTTAGATCAACATTTCCCTCTTTCAATTTCCTTTATTTCCTCATCAATTCTCCACCATTTTTTCATAAATTCCTTCCCTATTCTTCATTGGAGGCTTCTACATCAAGGATCTACAAGAAGAAAGCAAGGAGCAACAAGAAGGAGGCCAAGATCTATAAGGAGAGGAGCTACTTTCCATTTGGGAACTTTTTATTAGGAATCCATCTCCCAATTGGTATATTTTAGTTTCCCCCCTTCTAGTAGACTCTAAATCTAATATTTAACCATGAGAAACCAACCCACATACATAAACAACCCATAGAAATTGATTTTAGGTTCATAGGAGACCTACGGTGGAAGTTATGAGCATTTTGGTGCCAATTTTGGAGGAATTTTGAGATTGGTACATTTGGTGTTTGTCATTTGGTCTAATAGATCAATTTGACCTATGATTATTTGTTTGTGACTAGTATCGTATCCACAATGGGGTACGTGTATGTCGTATCTCGTCAATTTGATGAAACAGGTTAATTTTGGAGGATTTTCTTCGACACGGGGACTTGTGCATATCACTTTATGACACGGACACGTAGATGATCTAATTACAATACGTATTATTCATATTTAGTGTATTAGACTTGCTTGTGTCCTCCAAGATGCATTTGGTTGTGTGTTGGAGCCATATCGCAAGCGTATCATAGAGTTAGTGTGATACGGGTGTGGTGCACTCAACATATTTGGTGTTTTACTCTCATTTATATATATACATGCGTATTTATATATCTATATGATATTTATGTAATATATATATGTATATAATGGTGTATATAAGTTTGTGTGTATGTGTGTGTCTATATGTGTGTATATAATCGAGTATATAGTTTTATATATATATATATATATATATTTATATAGATAGAGTGTTGTATATATATATTATCATAGAGTGGTATATGTATATGAGTTTGTGTGTTGTGTGTTTATGTTTGTGAGTGAGTGAGGGTGAGCATCAGTGTCAGCAGAGGAGAGGAGCTCGGGGTTCACTACCTAACAGAGATCAACAGTATCAGCTAGGGGAGGAGGCAGCAAGTTACTCCACAGGTGCAACAGTGTGATTCAAGTGCATCCAGAAAAGGGGTATCAGTAGCTCATTGTGCAGTAAAATGCATAGTGGGATCGGGTTCAACAACTGTGTAGAGGAACTGCACAGTTCAGCAGCCTTGAGGCAGTAGAGAGAAGCAGTGTCAAGTGAGCAATCGAGAGGGCAGCAGCTACAACAGGGAGTCGGACACCTGCAACATGTGCAGTATCAGTGCACAGTGGCAACAACCCCAGGTATCAGCTAAGTATCAATGAGCAATCACTGATATCACTGCAGTTTTAGTTTCCTGTGTCAGTGAGTTAATGGTTCAATTGGGTTTTGGTTTTATAAGTTTTTTGTTTAGCTTGGAGCTTGAGTGGTTGGTTGGTTTAGTTAGAACACTTAAGGGTATCAGTTAGTTAGGGATTTTTGGTTTAGGAAGTCTAGTGTATCAGTTTAGTTAGTAAATAGCTAATAGTTAGAGTAGTTCAATAGTTATCTAGTTATACACTGGTTTAGGTTAATGTTTAGCTAAAGTAACTATACGTACTAGGATGTATATGTTAACAGTTTAGCTATTTGTGTGTATGGATCTATGTATGCTAGTAAGTACATATGGTTATAGTTAGCATTTAATAGTTAAGTAGTTAATTATGTATACTATTGGTATTATATATTAGTAGTTTAGATACATTATAGTCAGTATTTTAGTTGGGGTTTTATATTTGTGTATTAGCTATATGTTAAGTGTTTTGAATTACCTTGGGATACCAAAGTAATACCAAGGTATTGGGTCGATACCCAAGGTATTGAGTTTGGGTATAGAGGAAGGTGTGATACGCATTGGGGCAAGGCCGAGGTATCCTATTTCATTTGTTTTGTTATAGTATTATGATTATTGACTTGTATATATATCTAAAAGACTATTTCCATATAATTAAACTTGCGTATCTTAGGATACGGCTTTTTGAGTGTCTTTTAGTTTCTTAGATTAGTTGGTATAGTTTAGTTTCATAGTGTATCGACTTAGTGACTTAGTGTTAGACTCTTGCAACCTAGATTTAATCGGTTTGACCTAGAAATAGTTTACTGACCTAGAATTGCATCAACTTAACTTATTTTTATTTTTGAACCTTGTATTGATGTAACATACCATATATAGGTCTGTGTGACACCAGCTTGGGCATCGAGAGACACACCTTGCTCAGGACTTCAAGCGAATACATTTCTCTGATAGTTTTCAATTTATAATATTGTATATATGCATATTCTAGAATTGTATACTCGATTCCGACACAGTGATTTTATGGACTTGTACTACATGGATCCCGTCAGGAGATGTTATCCCCTACCGTGTTCAGCGGGTACTCGTGTACATGTATCTCATCGTGTATAATGTGTATTGAATATATTTTGTGTTCACACACTGCTCATGTTTAGTGTGCTTATTTGTATACACTCACCACTCGTTTTTGGTGGTTAGGATATTCGTGTACACCCACTGCCCGTGTTCAGTGGTTATATTTTGTGTATGTAGCGTTTCGTGATTGGATCCATCGATATTAGTTGGGGGTGGGAGAGTAGGAGTTAATTATTTGATCAAAGCCCCATTGTTACATCGTGTACATTCTGGTTACATACCTCACTTGTAATCGTCTTACCTGATCATGTTCACCCAATCCGATCACATAATGAACTTGTATTCGGAGGCACATTAGTTTAGATTGCAGTTATTTTATCATATTATTGATATTCATATTGTTGATCTATATTCTCGTACATTACTTGTATATCTATTTTTCATTCATTCATATGTTTTGTGATCTTGTATTTCATTCTATTATCTGTTTTATATACTCGATTATGTTATTGAAACTGCTTTCAGAGGTATGTACTTAGCTCCAATCCTGACTAGATATATTTTTTCAGATGACTGACTTATAGAGCAGTGTCCCATATTCTACGTGCCACAGGATGGCGTACCTATAGAGGATACTCCTATAGACCAGAAGGACTTAGTTGCAGAGCCCGAGGAGGTCTAGTTTATTTGTGTTGGCATGTATTAGACTATTCTATTTTAAAATTCATAATTTGTATTATTATTTCAGATTGTGGATTGTATCTTATTCTTTCCTTCGCTATTCCATTCGTGCATTATCTTCCTTAGTTTGTTTTATCATTGAGATTAGTCATTCTTGTGAGATACCATATTGTTCCTCCATTTGGAGTTGAGATGATTGATAGGTACCATATTATATTGTTGAGATGTTATATAATTAGAAATGACCCAAACAGCATTCTACCGCCGATTCTGTGGCGTAGGCTGGGCGTAACCACGTACTCATGCCCGAATATCCGGATGCGGGTCATGACAAGAAAGGGTGAATAAAGTGCAGCAGAATAATCTACACAATTAAAAATTATGTAGAGTGAAGGCAGTAAATATCTAGCTGTGTATATGCAATAATAAAGTAAGAGAAAGGGAGACAAACACAAATACTATGATGTATATTAGTTTTCCTCCGAGAGGACTAGTCCACTCCCGAGAACTCTTGCTTGGAGTTTTATCCACTATAATCACCAATAGTGAATCACAAGCTTTGATTTGAAGGCTTGACAACTTCTTAAAACCACGAGATTTGATCCGAAGTCTCGCAACTTCACATACTATGAGTTTTGATATGTAGGCTCGCAACTTCACACAAAACATGGGCTTGATAAACCAAACTCTTTAAAACTCTATAGACTTCTAGACCGAGACCGCATTTGGCACTTAGAAGGCTAGGGAGTTGATCACGGAGATAAAAAAGTTTAGGCTCTGAGGGTTTACTCACTATAGGATAGAAAGATTGAGAATGGTTGAGTGAGTAAGAATAAAGAATTTTAATCCTATTTATAGGATGTAGGCAAACATAATTTGGCTAGAATTCGGATAGGGTTTAATTCAAATTTCCAACCGTTGGGCCAAAAAATCAAGATCTAATTAAATTGGTTGATTTCATACCAAAAGGGTAACCAAGTTCTGTCCGAGATCAGTATAAGTTCGGCCCGAGTTCGATTTCTAAGTATTGTAGACTTTGTTAATGAATGTGGCCTGATTTTGTGGATAAGTTCTTTGGTTTATTTGAGTGGACTAGGTATCTGGGTACAGGTACTTTGATTTGTCAGTGCGACTTAGCTTACATCAATCCTAGACTCAAATAAAATATCAAATTGCATATGAAAACCAAGAACATTGATGACGCCAAACTTTTGAAACATCTGCTGACTTATCTGCATCGGAACCCCGGGTGCGAGGCTCCAGATAAGTCGTAGGCGGTTGGACTAAATCTTCTGGTATAACGCCGTCTTTGGATCATCGTCATATAGCATATTTCCATTGATGATCTTGCTTATTGCTTTTTGTAAGTACATGTTAGACGAACAAGAAAATATACAGAAGCAAATATTATATATCTGGACAATGCTGAGTTTAAGTAGAAGATACTATAGTGATTGATCGATTACCATAATGCTAAACTTAATCGATTAGTCATATTCAAAAACTCAACATAAACATTGGGCCAACTGATCCCTCCATTTCCACCATTCACCACAAGGCTAACACAATTATTATACTCAATGGCTTATATTTTAATTCCTTCTCATATTTCATGACATAATAGGATATACAGTGTTATTGATTAACTCATTAATTATTGTTCATTGTTCACTGTCTCATTGATTATTGTATCGTATTGGTAACGGGAGGTAAAGTATTTGTGTGTCATGTCGGCTACCCAATTTATACCCATTATCTTAATTGCTTGATAGGTATCGTATGCTACACGTTCGAGGCACCAAATTTAGCCCTATTCGCCCACATGTACATTCAGATATTCATGCACGTAGTGTTATGTACAGTTTTCTTTTCATACATATTGACTGCCAATGTACTTCCTTTTATTGTCCGTTTCATATATTGTTACTCTATAGCATTGCGTAGTCTACTTTTCTCCATCCTGATAGAATACCGTGGCAAATAAGGATGATTTTCCGACCTATTATGGTCCACAAGGAGACTTGGTAGAGGATAGACTGGAGGCACACCAGGCCCAGGGAATTTATCATTCTATAGTTCATTTATGATTCGAGTATGTGTTTTGGATGTTGTCTTGTGTAGTTATGATCTTGATGTTGAGGTTGTAGTGACTTTATTATTCACCGAGTTTGTTCTCGAATATCACATGTAAAAGATATTTAATAAAAAATAATAAGTGGATTGTGGTAATTGTTCATGGGAAACGCGATTAGTTAGTTGTGATAAAGTTGATCGAACATGTTTATTTTGATAACAATTGAGGTATGGACAGCTAACTACCACTGTCAATGATAACGTAGGTTGGGTGTGTCCGGCTCTCGTCTGATTATTTGGGAGTAGGGTATGACATATTTTAGTGGTGGCCCATGCAGGTCGCGCTTATGAAACCAGGTAAAGCCATGTATAAGACAGGTAAATCCATGTGAAACCAGGTAAAGCCAAGTGAAGCCAGGTAAAGCCATATGAAACCAGGTAAAGCCATGTATAACCATGTGAATCCATGTCAATCCAGATGAAGCCAAATAAAACCAAGTTAAGCCATGTACAATAAAGACATGTAAAGTCATGTCCAGCCAAGTCCAGTCAATCATGTCATCACGTGTAGCCGAGCAATGCCGGATGAAATCGAGTAAAGCCAAATCAAATCAAGTCATTTGAAGCCATGTAAGTTAATAACCAAATCAGGTCAAGTTATCGCATGTCCAAGAAAAATCAAGATGAATCAAAATAAAATCATAAAAAACCAAGAATTCTTAAAGAAAGAGAACGATTGGTATTCCGTCGGTATAGTCCAGTAAACCGTCGGTATACCGGTCCAAAGATAGAAAAAATATAGCAAGTTCTGGATTCCAATAAATTGTTATACCATCCATACACTGTAGTTTACCGTTGGTATGCGGTTCCAATTAGGCAAGAAAGGTTCTAGAAAACAAAGTTTCACAAATCGGTATAGTGTCAGTATAATGTAGTATACCGTCAGTATACTGTAGTTACCGTCGGTATGCCAGCCAAAAAAAATATCCTAAAGTCGATTAATAATGTCGATAAGGATAGGTATACCGTTGGTACACTATAGTACACCATCGGTATGTCGATAAGTTTCACAGAAAATATCTAAAAATCCAAGTCGGTCAAAATTGGTATACCGTGGGTATATTGTAGTATACCGTCGGTATGCCAGTTTTCAATAATAAACATGGTTAAGTCAAGTCTTATTTTCGGGATCCAAATCAAACCTCGAAAATTATCAGAACCAAGTCTAAAAAGAAGTCAAGTCTAGGGTTAGTCTAATATCATAATATGGACTAAATTTCATGGTCACAACTCCGGTACAGTATCCATTACAGAGTTACCAAAAAGGGACGGAACAAGATTCAACCAGAAATCAAAATTGAAACGATCTCTAGGCTAGAAATTATGATATAACAACTACATTAAATCATGTATAAGCTAAAAACCAAAAACCAAGCTCAAGGTATAAACCCCCTGATTTTTTCAGAATTTTTAAAAACATTTTTTCTCACAATTTTCTGTAATTTTTTGGAATTTAAAACTAAGATATTTTGTGACTAAATGTTTTTTAATGATGTTAATTAATATTAAAATATTTTGAAAATAATATTTTTTGGTGTAAAATGGAAAACTAGACATAGGATAATTTTTCGAAAATTTATTGGACTCCGGAAGCATTTTTAAAGCCCTAGAAACTAAGTTGTATTTAAACCAAAATAAACCCTGACTGAACCCGGTTTATTTAGAAATAAACCAAACCAAACCACTGTCAAACCCAACCGGACCAACCCAGCCTTAACGGGTCGGGCCGGGTCGGATCCGAATCGAACCCGACCCAGACCCATATATATGCCTCGACGTTCTGGCCCTATATATATGCCTCGAACGAAAACCTCGATCCCGAATCCTACCGGAAATACTGTTCTGGCCCTATATATATGCCTCGACGTTCGCACCGCGCCCACAAACTCTCTCTCACATCTCTCCCCCGCTGTAGCACCCTTGCCTGAACCCTAACTCATCCCCGCCGCCTTCTTCCTCCAGATCTCCCTCCACTTCCGCCCGCAGCGCCGCTCCCTCGCCTTAACCCACCTCGACGACCCTCGTCGATCCCCTAACTCTTCCTCCGCCTCGACCATCTCCTTCGACCCATCCCCGACGAGCTCCACCGCCCTAGCCCAGCCCTGACCTCGTCTTCCCCGACCAGAACACCCCCTCACAGTACCAGCACGATACCACGAGTCCAATGGCGCAAGTTTTATCGTATTCTGACGAGCGTACATAAAAGGTGCGTTGTTTTGCAAAAGTCACGATACGGAGATTTTTTGCGGATACGGGGTGATTCCGACACGCACACGCATCCAAATCAGTTTCTGCAAAAGTCCACACATCTGGGTATACCGTGCGCGCCTTTCGGTGCACTCGGTACGCGACGGGGCAGTCCCGTTTGGCGGGGCGCGCTCTGTATCGTAATTTCTGGAAGTTTCAAAAACAGATTTTTATGGATTTTTAACCTAATTTAATTCAGCATGCAACATCAAATAAAATAATGTAATTGACAGGAAATAATCTGGATTAGGTGGTCTTCGCATAGGAAAAGAAAAAACTAAATTTGGATCTCTGTAGTGGGAGATACGAGTCCGTAAACTGGGGTGGTTGCAACAGATTTTCTGAGATTAAATGTCGTGGTTTTTCTTCGACTTGGCGTCGACTTTTACCTAGGTTTGCACGCTACACGATGGAAACTAATCTACGGGATTGGAAGAGGGATAGGTCGTGAATATACCGGTGAAGTCGGGGTTGAGTTTGGTCGAACGAGGACACGGGAAACGAAGCATGAACAGGGTTAAGTCGTTGTTCAGTTCTGCTGTGTATTCCAGTCGCGACGCGGCTCGAGCGGCGGACGTGTGGTCGCGGGGGCGGTGCTCCGGCGAATCTGTGCTGGAGGCAGCGGTCGAGGTGGAGAAGAGATGAAAAGTTTTAGTGTTAGGGTTTGAGTTTAATCTATGTAATATATACATAGATGGGTGGGGGTCGGATGAATGCGCGGGGGGTACTGCCTGGTTTGAGAAGCTGCCGCTGCTGTTGTAGGTTTTCTTAACGGGTAGGTTAGAGTAGTGGGTTTAATAGGTAATGGGTTTTAGGGTTTTAGGTGTATGGGTTTTTGGTTTAAAGTAAATTCTTTTCTTTCTTTATTCTTTCTTTTCTAATTCTTTTCTTTTCTATTTCCTTTATTCCTTTTCTATTTTCTTTTATAATAAACTATATATATATATATATATATATATATATATATATATATATATATATATATATACATAGAAAATTCTAGAATTTATATTTTAGAGCATACAATTAATCTATCAACCGTCCACAGGGTCTCCTACATGGAATAAATTAATAAAAAATTACGGTTGCTCCATAAATCCTCTAAATGCACAATCACCTAAAATAAAAATTAAATAAATTATATTTCTACTAATGAGCTAATAAATACTATAATTTAATTAAATAATTAATCAAAAAGATTAATACGGTTTTTTGAAATTAGGGGTTTTATATTCTACCCAACTTATAAAAATTTTGTCCTCGAAATTGGCACTACCCATATTTATGATGAATCACTATAGCTATTACACTACTTTGGTATCTACCAGTCCTTCTTAAAAGTCATGGTCTGCCATTCTAACACTACACTATTTTATCATCCTCTAACTTATCTATACTACCCAACTTATAAAAGTTCCACTAGTAGTCAAAGTCTCTTGCGGCTATTGTCTAGGTTGTAAAACAAATTTATTGGGTCGAGAATCTTGGGATACCTGTCTGGAATCTCACAACCATGATTTTTCTTTGTCACCGTCAAGTATCGTAATCTAATACTGCCATGCCACCTGACCAGTATGTCTGCAATACTTCGACTACTCTACTATAACGGTCTAGCTGCAGTTGTCGCTACTTTTCCAGCGATTTGTCATAGTTGTCAGTTCGTAACAAGTGTCTTCAACTCTTCATAGGTTTAGTCTAGGTTTTAGGATAACAATTAAGGTCTTGACTAACTTTATAAAGCTATTTAAAGTATGAACTATTTCAACAATCCACTAATTCCTATTAGACTAAGGGATATTATATATGGTTTTGAAAACAGAAAGAGGATACAGATGTTGCTATTGTGCATATACATAAGGGTTATCATTATGTACTCATCCTTTAGTTATTAATCATTTACGAAACCATTTATGTTTTAACTAACAATACAAGGGTGCGGTCGAAATAAACCAACAATTCATAATGGCACGAAAGGATACGACTATGATAGGAAGAGTTAAGCACGAGATAAGGAATGGATAGAGAAGAGAAGATGAGCCACCCAAGAGGGCGAGATGGTGATAGAAAGAGAATACTACTACTGCTATGCGTGACATTTATTAGCATTGCGTGTATGCCATCTGGGTAGAATATCCATACATCCTCTTACCTGCTAAACTACCTTATATATAATTCTACGTCATCTTCCTGCATCTTCCTAACCCCTATCAAGCACGAAATACAAGATAAGATTGACTTTGAGAAGGGATCACGCAAGATGCAATGCAAGCAATCAAATAAGATTGCAAAACAAATCAAGGGAGGTGATTAAATAAGTGAATAAGATCCTATATTCTAATCCTATGCGCAGGCTTGCTCGGTATAGTGACGTAACCGAGACAATATACTCTCGACCTGCATGGGCCACCACAAAAATATGTCACGCCATAGTCCCAAAATACGTAGGACTAGGAACACGTAAGCATGACAGCCGTATGTATATGGCAACTCCAATATATGGATACCATAATAGAAACGTCCGCTGTAATATGAATATAAACTCACATTTGGTGTATATAGTGTCACAAGTCACAGATATACTAATCTCATCCATACTACCACTCATAGAAAAGAAATAACCAAACTAGAATAATGAGTCTGAATAATCCAAAATAATAGTCGGGTGGAGACAAATCCACTACCAATGACTATATCAAAACTAGAATGAGAGAGGAGTATAAAATCTCTAATATAAATAAGATTATGATATAAAGGTATCAGCGAATCGATCCATCGCTAGAGAGAATCAAAGATGCTCTGAAGGTAAGACCTCCTCGGGAGAGATAAGTAGTAAGTCCTGATTCGTGCTTCTGCGAATAGTCATGAACATTTACACCTGGAAAGGGACCAGGTCCTCAGAGGGACGTAACAAGATACATAGAAGCAAGCCAATTTGAATACAGTAAACATGCATAATGTTTAAAAATACATAACTACGTTGTACAAGATAATCTATATGAATAAAAATGAGGACAACTTTTCGACCTATAGGCAAGGGTAGGCTACTCGATCTAAGCCTCACAACTCACACACCCGTCTAGAACATCAGAAATCGACATACCTCGGGGGTAGCGACCAACGAGACTCTACAGAAATTAGCATACCTCGGGGGTAGAGACCAGCGCGACACACTCCCGTAGTACGAGCTAGATACTACGGTTTACCAGAGTGGTTAAAGCCCATACGCCTACTGATTGTCCTCTCATGATACTAAGTGTCATGTGTGTGTCAACATATCTAATATATAGTAATGACTAAAAGAAACTACACATGCAATGAATATACAAAAATGCAATAAATATACAGAAATATAATAAGCATGCAAAGTACTGTAAATAATTTGACAAGGTATCTTGCCTGGCAAGAAGAGCTGCAAAGTGTAACGTTCAAGAGTCAAGCACACAGGATCAGAAGCTACGGCCTCAGAATGAACGTCTCCGGATGCTGAAATAAACATCACCAATATTCCCAGAATAAGCGAGATAGCTAGAAAATATTACCCTTTCGTCCAATTTGGACACAGGGGCAAAACGATAATTTTGGGTCAAAGCGGGCTTCACATGTGGGCCACCTTGACCCAAAAAATATGCCAGGGGTAAAGGTCTCTAAATGGGATAAATTATAGGTCAAACCAATTCTAAACATTAATACAAACTCAAAGGTACGTCCAATTTTAGATTCCGATGAGCCGTACACAAATTCGCCCAAAAAGTCAACCGTGGGGACCACAAATAGGTGGCTTGGTCAACTGTCTCAGAATTGCGTGAAACTTGGGTCACTGGACCAGCGCGATACCACGAGTCAAATGGCGCAAGTTTTATCGCGTTCTGACGAGCGTACAATAAATGGTGCAGTGTTTTGCAAAAGTCGCAATATGGGGATTTTTGCGGATGCGGGGTAATTCTAACGCGCACACACGTCCAAATTAGTTTCCGTAAAAGCCCACACATCTGGGTATACCGTACGCGCCTTTTGGTGCACTCAGTATGCGACGGGGCGGTCCCGTTTGGCAGGACGAGCTCCGTATCGCAATTTCTGGAAGTTTTAAAAACAAATTTTTAAGCTAATTTAATTCAGCATACAACATCAAATAAAATAATATAATTAACAGGAAATAATCTAGATTAGGTTGTCTTCGCATAGCAAAAGAAAAAACTAAATTCATATCTCTGTGGTGGGAGATACGAGTCCGTAAACATGGGTGGTTGCAACAGATTTTCTGAGATTAAATATCGTGGTTTTTTTTCGACTTGGCTTCGACTTTTACCTAAGTTTACGTGCTGCACGATGAAAACTAATCTACGAGATTGGAAGAGGGATAGGTCTGAACATACCGGTGAAGACGTGGTCGAGTTTGGTCGAGCGAGGGCACGGAAAACAAAGCGTGAATAGGGCTAAGTCGCTGTTCAGTTCTGCTGTGTATTCGAGTCGCGGCGCGTCTCGCACGGCGGACGTGCGATCGCGGGGGCGGTGCTCCGATGGCTCTGGACTGGAGGCAGCGTTCGAGGTGGAGAAGAGATGAAAAGTTTTAGGGTTAGGGTTTGAGTTTAATCTATGTAATATATACATAGAGGGGTGGGGGTCGGATGAACGCGTGGGGGTACTGCGCGGTTTGAGAAGCTGCCGCTGCTGTTGTAGGTTTTCTTAACAGGTTGGTTAGAATAGTGGGTTTAATAGGTAATGGGTTTTAGGGTTTTAGGTGTATGGGTTTTTGGTTTAAAGTAAATTCTTTTCTTTCTTTATTTTTTTTCTAATTCTTTTCTTTTTTATTTCCTTTATTCATTTTCTATTTTCTTTTATAATAAACTATATATATATATATATATATATATATATATATATATATATATATATATACATAGAAAATTCTAGAATTTATATTTTAGAGCATACAATTAATCTATCAACCGTCCACAGGGTCTCCTACATGGAATAAATTAAGGAAAAATTACGGTTGCTCCATAAATCCTCTAAATGCACAATCACCTAAAATAAAAATTAAATAAATTCAATTTCTACTAATGAGCTAATAAATACTATAATTCAATTAAATAATAAATTAAAAAGATTAAAAAGATTTTTTGAAATTAGGGGTTTTACATAATTGGGGAGGCTAATTGGGTAGTTTTTAACTAATTATAATTAAGCGAATTCTCCCTATTTAATAAGTGAGAATGGTCTAATGGACTTGGGTCCAAGTTAGCCTCACTAGTTGTCAGCTTACAAGGTTCAAGTGTAACTATTGGACTAACCTACTAACTAAAAATAAATAATGCAAGTCACAAATAATTTATAGCTCACTAATAATTAAATAATTAATATAATCATAATACTAATATTAATATATATTATTAAAATTATTTACCCATGCCAAATTACTAAACTCTCCCTAGTTGAAAAAGTAGGTGAAATCCCACTCACCTTAGAAAAATTTTGTCCTCAAAATTTAAGGAAGATACTAACTACTAACAATACTCAATACAAGCAAGAAAGAATTATACCTCACGGCTTAAACAGATAAGGATATCGCTGGAGCATCTTAGCCTTTCGCTCCCAAGTACTCTTTCCCGATGAATGATGTAGAAGCATAAAAAATACGCTGGATAGCTATACGCAGCATGCTGATGCTGGGCAGCGTAAAAAGATGACTTCAGAGCCATCAGCGTGCAAACAGAGCTTTTTCGCTGAGCACAGCATAAAATATAAAGCTCAAGGACTATCCGCGTAATGCAGTATGTCCAGGCTACTTCAGCGTAAAAAAGGGTGCTACATCGCCTTTATGGCGTAAAACTCATCCCCTTTTAATGCAGCATTAAAGTGTACGAGGGACGCTTCGTATTACCCGAAATGAACCTGACAAATCGTGCAGTGAACTTGACGTCTGTCTCCTGACAAAGAGTACTGCACGACTACCCAAACGACGGCTATAATGATGGCGTGACACAGCGACCCAAATTGTCGTTTAGTGACATCTCCTTGGCGTAAACTGCTTTTACGCATACAAGGGAATACGCTGCCTAGTTTTACACAGGCAGACATGAGCTTCTTACGCTCCGCAGAAGACAAACAGACTACCACGTCAAAAGCTGCTCTTCGTACAGAGCTCGAGGCACGTCTCTGCATTTAATTCACAGATTGATGGCAGAGCTCGAGGCACGTCTCTGCATTTAATGTGCAGAATAATGACAGATCTTCGAGACACGCCTCTGTATTTAATGTGCAGAATAATGACAGATCTTCGAGACACGTCTCTGCATTTAATGCGCAGAATAATAGCAGATCTTCGAGACACGCCTCTGAAATATGCTGCCTAGTTTTACACAGGCAGACGTGTGCTTCTTACGTTCTGCAGAAAACAAACAGACTGCCACATCATCAGTTGCTCTTCGTACGGGGCTTGAGGTGCGTATCTGTATTTAATGTGCAGAATGATGGCAAATCTTCGAAGACACGCCTCTGCATTTAATGCGCAGGATGGGGGCAGATCTCTGTATTTAATGCAAGAGATTTGATTATATCTCCAAAAGTCATAATTTCGGCTAAAACGTCCACATCATCACTTTGGCACATTACGCCATCAGGCTATTCTCAGCTATGGGAGCACGTTGTACGCTATCTCCTTGGAATACGCCAACTCAGGCCACATTTGCATTGGCGCGTATTAAGGCTATTCGGTCCAGAATTCGCTCAAGACCTCAGTCAGGGGAGGAGGATCAGCTATCTTCTACGCCCACTCGGCTTCTATGCCTACTCGGCTTCTACGCCTACTCGGCTTCTATGCCTACTTGGCTTCTACGCCATGGTGACAGTTATTGGCTTCTACGCCAGCCTTTTCTACGCGAGGAATAACTACCTACATGGCTTTTACGTCATGATCTTCGCAGCAGTTTTACGCATTGTCTCTTAATGGGACACGCGTCACACGCTCATTCAAAAGGTCATCTATACGCGGGCAACGGTTATTGTAGCCATCGTGTAAAAGGGTGTTGTACTTTCCACTACTCGGTTTCTACGTCGACTGAGTGGGCACTGTCACTAAAACTCAATAAATAGAGACCTCTGTCGAGGTCGCAGATTTAAGGTCGAAAATTGGGGGAGAAAACGGTCTTTGAGAGAGAAAAATCCAGAGCTCAGGCAAAGAGTAGTGATCGACGACTTTAGCATCGAGCGCCCACTCTCTTTAGCAACCTTCGAAGCTGCTTTCTGTCTTATATGGCACTTCTTCATCATCGTGTGGTCCAAGGGACAAAGTGATCGACTGCAGATCAGACTCCTATAGCAATATTTACCCAGATTAAATAAATTGTACTCGACATCCTCGTATAGGATTAATTGTACAATCTTGTTTGTAAACTAAAGAGCGGATTTTCGTATAAAACTTGTCATTTTCTTATTTCTTTCGTTTATTATCAAACAACAAGATGATGACTCTGTTGGGGACGTCTTTCTCTTCTGATGAGGAAGCAGTTGCTCAACACGATGCGGTATCCATGGGATCCGTAAAAAAGATACTGGTCGTCCAGTTCGACCAGTCTGCCTACTGTAGAAGCATGAAAAATATGCTGGAATAATCTGCGCAGCATCTTGATACAGAGCAGCATAAACAGAGGCCTTCGAAGCCATCCAACGTAAAACAGGGTTCTACATCGCCTCCATGGCGTAAAACCCAGCCGCTCTCAAGGCAGCATTAAAGCGTACGAGGAACGCTTCGTCTTCCCCGAAATGAACCTGTCAAATCATGCGGTGAACCTGGCCTCTGACTCCTGACAAAAAGTACTGCACGGCTACCCAGACGACGGCTGGAAACGATGGCAGATCCCTCGGGACGCACCCCACAGTATGATGGCGGATCTCTGCATTTAATGTAGAGGATTTGGTTAAATATCACCAAACCATCGCCTACCAAAATCCCTCCAGCGTAAACCGCTCTTTCGCGTACAAGGGAATACGCTGCCTTGTTTACACAGGCAAACATGAGCTGTTTCGCGCTCCGCAGTAAGGCAAACCACTGCCACGTCAAAAGCTGCACTTCGTACGGGACTCGAGGCACGTCTCTACGTCTAATTGCACAGAGCAGTGACAGTTTCCCTCAAGGCACGTCTCCGCGACGGATGCACAGAAGGGCTGCAGACCTCCAAAAATACGTCTCCGTATTTAATGCACAAGATAATAACAAATCTCTGTAGAAGACTTGATTACATCTTCGAAAGCCGTAATTTCGGCTAAGACGTCCGTATCAGCACTTCGACTCGGTACGCAGTGGCTTCTACGCCCGCTCAGGATCAGTGCTCCCTCGGCTTCCAACGCCCTCTCGGTCTCTACGACCATTCGGCTTCTATACCCATTCGGCTTCTATGCCTGCTTGGCTTCTATGCCCATTCGGCTTCTATGCCTGTTCGACTTCTATGCCCATTCGGCTTCTATGCCTGCTCGGCTTCTATGCCTATTTTGGCTTCTACGCCAAGGTGACAGTCGCTTGGCTTTTATGCCAACCTCTGCTACATAAGGGATACCTACCTACGTGGCTTCTACGCCATGATCTTTGTAGCAGATATACGCATTTTGTCCCCTTAGTTGGACACGCGTCACATGCTCACTCAAAAGGTCATTTACACGCAAGCATTGGTTATTTTAAACCGTTGTGTAAAAGGGTGCTGTACTGTCCACTCCTCAGTTGTTACACCGACGGAGTGGTCACTGTCACCAAAACTCTATAAATAGAGACCCCAATCAATGGGGAAAAAGGTCGAAAAATTGGTCAAGAAAACCAGTACAAGATCAAAGGTCAAAAAATTAGAAACTCGAAGATCGGACAAGGTCATCGAACCAGAGATCAAGGAGGAGAGATAGAGAGAGAGAGAGGAGAACCCAGAGCTCGGGCAAGGAACAGGGAGCGACGACCTTCAGCATCGCGCATCCACCCTCCTTTGCAACCTCCGAAGCTGCATCCTGTCTTCCACGGCACTTCTTCAACATCGTGTAGTCCAAGGGCTAAAGTGATCGACCGCAGATCAGACACCTATAGCAATTTATACCCAGATTAAATAAATTATACTCCCACATCCTCGTATAGGATTACATTATACAAGTTTGTTTGTAAACCAAAGGGCGCGGGTCTCTTATAACCCCGTCATTGAAATACACTTTCATTCTTTCGTTTAATACCACAAACAAGATGGCGACTCTGCTGGGGAGATCTTTCTCTTCTGACGAGGAAGTAATTGCTCAACACGATGCGGTATCTGTAGGAACCGTGAAGAAGACACTGGTCGTTCAGTTCGACCAGTCTGCCTACGAAGACATGCTTCGGACTGGGGGTAGCTCTCACTCTCTTTCCGTCCAAGACAGCAGGAAGCTACGCAAAGTGTGGATGCCCAAGACATCCTTCGCCGTTCCTGTGGACTCTCCGATCTCTCCGATCTCTCCGATCTCTCCGACCAATGAGGTGGTAGCATCGCTCCCTCCGTGCCCCGCACGTAAAATTTAGTCTCCCGCTACGCGCGGTACAGACAAAACTTCTGGCAAAGCCTCAGCGCTAACCCAGGAGTATCATCTGCGTTATACGCGCAGAAATCAGTCTCCCGCTACGCGCGGTACAGACAAACTTCTGGCAAAGCCTCAGCGCTAACCCAGGAGTATCCTCTGCGCTATACGCGCAGAAATCAGTCTCCCGCTACGCGCGGTATAGACAAAGCTTCTGGCAAAGCCTCAGCGCTAACCCAGGAGTATCCACTGCGTTCTACGCGCAGAAATCAGTCTCCCGCTACGCGCGGTACAGACAAGACCTCTGATGGCGCCTCAACACCAAATCAGAAGTACAGATCACGCTCTACGCGCAAAAAGACATCTGACCTTTACGGTGAACCAGATAAGCACGGCGATCTCCGCAAAGGAAAGCAGGCGGGTGAATATTCAACTACTGGGCCTTTACGCCAGGCACAGTCCCTCGGCATAAAACAAGCTCAGATTGCGGAAAGACCCCCTCCCAGGGGATTATCCGTCGTCCAGATGGCCAACCTGTTGTATACAGGCGGTATAGGGAAAACCAGGGTGCCCAGTCTCCGCGTACCCGCTGAGGGGAACAGAAGACACAAGCCTACGTCTTCCTCTTCAACAAACCCTCCCGACCTGCATACCTATCTAATCCGAAAAGACAAAGACAGGAGTCGTAAAACCGTCAAACGAGGAGAGATCATATGGGAAAATGCATCAACATCTAAAGTCATCATGTTGTGTGAACCATATGAGGATAATGCCTTCATTGTCCCTCCTACCCGCGGCGATCAGCATCCAATAGTCTTCAAACACAAACAGAACGGTCCGGTTGAACAGGAAGAATTCCGCGAGCCTGAGAGCGAGAAAATACAAATCCACAGGTACAGCCCGCAGGCTTTGAAGATTATACAGAACATGGGTTATGATTTGGAATCGAAGCAAGGCCTCAACTATGGAAAGGGTAGAAGAATACCATTGCAGGGTAATTTTCGCCATCAGCAAACTCGTTTTGGATTGGGATATGCTGCTAAATTTAACCCGGTACGACCAAGGACAATTCCTCCTGGTTTAATTTCTACGACCGAAGACCATAGCGTGTCTGGGGATAGCTCGCCTCGACAAGACAAAGCAGCATCCAAAGCGAGGGGTAGAATGTCCACAGGATTCAAAGATGATACGACAATGGCTATCTTCCCAGAAGACCATGAAACTCAGGCATCAAAAGCCCCACGACCGAAAGGAACTTTCTCCTTCAGAGAAGATGATGTAATTGAAATCTTCAACATATTAAGGAAGGAACGTAAGCTTCAGCTACCCGACATCAGATATCCTGAGAGGTCTGGCAGAGTCAATGACCCAGATTATTGCCTATTCCATCAGTACACTCATCACCCCACGAAGGCCTGCTATGTACTAAAGAAGAGAATTCAGGAATTAATCGACGCCAAGGTCATAACTCTACGTCTATAGGGAACGATCACTACGGCAGCTGAGCAGATATGTGCCTCCCTCTCCGATGAAGTCACTATCACAAAGTTTGTCATGTTCATATTACCTCTGAATAAACTTTCGACCATCAATTATCATGTCCATATTACCTCTGATATCGATTATCGTCTACACTTAACATTCGTACTTAAATTCTAGGTACGCCAGTGATGTTAAGTCCACAAAAATTGCCATGTCCATATTACCTCTGAGCAGATATGTGCCTCCCTCTCCGATGGAGTCACTATCGCAAAGTTTGTCATGTTCATATTACCTCTGAATAAACTTTCGACCATCAATTATCATGTCCATATTAGCTCTGAACCTGCCAACGACTGGGAGGCCCGCTCCTCTGCCAGAGCAAGTTTTTCCCTCAGCTTGGAGACCCTCGCTGCATTCTCTTCATGCTCGGATCGACACTTCATCTCGACAGCAAGAGCTTCTTCCATAACAGCCTTTCTCCTATCCATCTCCAGCTTATGCTTCTGGATAGAGTTGTCTAGACTTGCAAGCTTGGTAGCGAGCCGCTCAGCCATGAGGTCGAATCGAGCCTGGACATCAGCATCAAGGCTGGCCTCCGCCCGCTGCAAATATTCGTTAACGGGTTGCTCTAAACCATTAACCACCGCCTCCAAAGCGTCAGCTACTCCAGGATTGCCAAGCCCCCTGACAACCTCGATCGAAAGCTGAGAAGTCTTCTTCAGGAGCTCGAAGTCAAGTTTCTTCGCCAACACCATCGGTATCATCGTTTGTAAACCGGTGTAGACAAGGCTGGTATGCTGCTCGGTCAACGCGACTAGACCCGACTGAACGTCCGGAGTAACCGCGATGCTAGTAACTCCCTCTCCAGGGACAATTGCAGACGAGGTAGCCACCGTCGCCGCCTCGGCGGGCGGCACGGCCGAAAAAGGTGTGACGGCAACGATCGAGGTCATCGGCATACTCGCGAAAGGCGAGGTCGCGATAACAGGTTCGTCCCCCTCCTGAGGCGACGAAACCTCTCCAGGCAAGCTGGCCCCCGAAGACACCTCTGCCTCGGAATTAGGTGCCTCCACATCTTCACTAGGAGCCAACGGCATATACGATGCGTCTGCAACTGATGTGGCTAAACCACGCCTTAAGGACGCAATACGACCTGTCATGCCTGGAGAAGGAGGTAGGCCGACCGATATCGCCAAAAGTTCGGTCAAGCCTTCCCCAAGACGCGGTCGAGGTTCGTCAGCCGGAGTCTCGCCAAGCGCGCTCGCTGACACAGAAGCAACTTCCCCTACTGCTGACCTCGGGAAAGATTCTCCCATCTGCAGCGGCCACGTGGGCAATCCCGCTCCGCTGCTTGAAGCAGCCACAGCGACAGCGACCTCTAGCGAGGACTCCCCAGCGCCACCTACCGGAGCTGTAGAAGGTCCCTCTCTAAAAGGCGAGGAACCTCCAGCCAAAGATTCATCCCTGATATAGGGAGGTGCCGACTCACTCACGGGAGCCTCAATACCAGGAATGCGGAGAGGACGAGCCACCGTCTCCTTCCTCCTCTTACGAAGGGAAGCTTCCTTCGGAGCAGAAGCCCGTCGCTTCCCAGAGGAGACTATCAAAGCCCCCGCCGGCGCAGGCACTGCACACCTCGGCAACGACACCAGGAGCTCATCCGGAGTACCAGACTCCTCGCCCTCGTCAGAAGAAACCGAGGGGACTTCGATTCTTCCCCCAGGCTTGGCGGAAGGCACTCTAAAGCTTCCCCGCATGTCGAAATCGCGATAGAAGGTGTTAATCGCCACATAAAACTGGGCGTAAGAGTGAAGGATGCGCAGCTCCGTGGAGGTTGTAACGACCGGCACGATAAAAATTGCCCCCGTACAACCCATGATAAAATATTGCCACCCTCTAGCTCCATCAATGAGTCCGCCCCTGGGCCTAAAGCTGGTGACGGCGTTACCCATGTGCAATTGATCGTACCCGAACTGCCTGGCAAATCGACTAGGCAAGTAGGGCTAGAAGATGCAATAGTGTTCGCTCCTATACAGGAGATGGGATGGTCTGATACAGACCAACCAATTAAAAGCCTCCGGAGAAAGAACGGTCTTCTCTCCACCTGAATCCTCAAGCCACACCCCGGATTGGTTGCGATGTACCGGAGGGGGAGTACAGAGGATCTTCCAGCCGTGGCTGAGGTTCAACACTAACCGACAGTCTAAAACTGTGTTCACATTCCAGGTAGAATCCCTGTAATTCAACAGGAATATGCCACCTGAGCTGCTGCCGGAACCAGGAGACATCACCCGGGGGTTGTGGAGAATTAACCAACCCATCAGATACAGGTATGGCAATTCCACCCTGGGAAAACTCTCACGCCGAGCTTCATCGACGAGCAACCCATCGGTCATGGCCCTCAGGCCAGCCTGAATACGGCACACCATGGCAGGAAGCAGGCCCAGTCTTGCCCCAAACACCAGACGTACTGCGGGCCACAGGATGTTTCGGTGAATTCGATCCGCAGACGCGATACCGGGCACTACCACTCGACGCAGCCATATGGAGAGGAAACTAGCCAGCTGGGCTTCCTTAGATAGAGGCCTGCGACAGCGCCTCAAGTAACTGTGGGCCTTGGTGCCTTTGGGGTATTTTCCTACCCCCTCAATGAGAATCTGATCGGGAGCCTTGGCGTCCTCCATAAGAGCCTCGACCACTTGGGCACTAAGGACGCTCAAGCAGTTTACGGGCTCATTCTTACCCCCCGAAGCTTTCTCCGACTTGGCGGCCCTAGCCCGATGGAAGAAGAGGTAAGACATCCACTTAGTGGTATGGGCCAAATCCGAGGGCTCGTCATAAAAAATGCACGAAGTACTGACACATCAGCTCCTGATATACCTCCGCCACCCGAGGGTCCAAATCCCCCAACTCCCGGTTGGTGGGGACATACTCTTCATATGGGGTATCCCCCATCGGTAGTCTCGAGACAACTGCCATCTCATGGAGGGCCAATCCCAACTCCCCCAGTGGAGTGGCGAAGGTCCCGGTGAGCGGAATATACCGCTCCATCAGTGCCAAGAACAAATTAGCATTGGGAGGCAACCCAACACTCGTCGCGCTCACAGCGGCGTATAGTCCGATGTCCTCCAGCTCTCTTCGAAAGTGCGACAAGGCCCAATCAACTAGGCATCTTCATCGGGAGTTCGTCGGGGCGATCCACCCGTTGCACCGAGGATTTTCCTTGGGGTATACCCCACCTCGACTCATAAAGTTGTTGCAGAAGGTCGGCAACTGAACAGGCTGGATCACCGAGCTAACTTCACTCGGGACATTACCCGGGCACAGCCCCCGGAACAGCGTAACAACGCCGGAGGGGCGGCTGACAAACGACCCCTGGTCGGCTCCTTTCAGATGAAAGATCTTTCCAGGCTTCCCGTGAAGATCAGGAGTCAGCTTCCACGACATCTTCCTAGGATGCGTCGCATGGGAGAAAGTCGAGATAGGATAATCCCTCGGCATCGTCGGAAGATACAAGACCAAATTCTCGGCAGGGAAGACCCAAGGCTCCCTCTTAGGCTTCGTCTGGGACGGTTTATCGATCATGTCCCCAAAGAGGAAAGCCGACTTTATGTACTGCTCCCCGTCTACATGTGTCAAGGGTTCGCCATTGATCATGCTCAACAACATTCGCTCACCCTGGGCCGATATCAGAAACTCCCTGCCCTCATGGTACTGGGGTCCAAAGATGGGAAAGGCCACATGGGACAGATCCTCCAGGTAGTTCGAGTGCAGCATCCCGGCAGCGGAGCCCATCACCTCAGCCAGCGGTGACTCACCCAAACAACTGCAAAAGTGCAAGGAAAATAGGTCATTACAAATCCTGCACAAGTGCGGACCAAAAGAAAATGACAGTCTGTGCTTTACGCCAAGATTGCGCAAATTTGGTCTCTATACGCCGGAAGTCTCCTCCGCAAGCGTAAAATTCAAAATTTACGATATACCCCGATTTTCGTTAGCCAGAGCTTTTACGCTCGGAACTACGAAAATATGGAGTTCTTACGCTGGCACATTAGAAATATGGACGTAAAAGATGAAAATGTCTCCGTGCATCATCTTTCTCAAAAGAGGCTATCAGCACAGAAGACGACCTAGCGCGGTCACGTTCAACGTGTGCGAAGGATTTTTTGTCGTTTGTGTCATCCCAAAAGGCTCTACCTCTAAAGCCGGGTGCGCTGCTCGTCGGCAGGATGCTCCTCTCGGAAGGAGGTTCACCTTGCCCGACCGAAGATTCTCTCTCCGGTACCGAAGAACGAGAAGAAGAACCTACGCTCTTTCCCTTAGTGGAGGAAGTTTGTTTCGACGCCATTTCTGAGGACTCGAAGTGCTCGGAGAAGGAACGAAGGAAAACTCGAACAGTCGAAAACTCTCTTTCGCAGAAGACAGATAAAAAGCTTTTTCTCTCAAAAGCTTGGGGTATATATACGGTCCGAGTCGACTCCTCGAATCCTCGGACGGACCCCTCGAGACCCCAACCGGATCTCGCAATTAAGAGTTGGTTATGATTGGATGCTACGTCAGCCCACTACCCTCGAAAAACGGACAGTCAGCGAATTCGAAAGGTTTTTTCGTGCAAGACGGTTCAGCGGGTTCTACGCTAAAGGAGCTTTTTCTACGCTCGACAGCAACAGATCTACGGTTTTACGCTCGCAAGCGACAAGTCTATGGTTTTACGTCCGGATGCCTTTGTGCTCGGTAGCTTTTATGCTCGAGAGGCCACAAACCTACGACTTTACGCTCAGCAGATACCAAATCGACGATCTCACGCTCGGTGGCGCTCAGTTTACGGTCAGAAGCAACAGATCCGCAAAACCTCACGCTCGAAGAAATTTTCTTTTCAGGAGTACAGATCTACAGTTCTGCGCTAAAGGAGCTTTTCTACGCTCGACGACAACAGATCTACGGCTTCACGTTCGACAGCTACAAGTCTACGGTTTATGCCCGGATGCCTTTGTGCTCGGTAGCTTTTATGCTCGAGAGGCAACAAACCTATGACTTCACGCTCATGAACCACAAGTCTACGATTTCACGCTCGATGGTGTTCTTATGCTTACAGGCTATAGATCTACAGTTCTGCGCTAAAGGAGCTTTTCTACGCTCGACAGCAACAGATCTACGGCTTCATGTTCGACAGCTACAAGTCTACGGTTTATGCCCGGATGCCTTTGTGCTCGGTAGCTTTTATGCTCGAGAGGCAGCAAACCTACGACTTCACGCTCAGGAACCACAAGTCCACGATTTCACGCTCGATGGTGTTCTTACGCTCACAGACTACAGATCTACAGTTCTGCGGTAAAGAAGCTTTTCTACGCTCGATAGCAACAGATCTACGGCTTCACGTTCGACAGCTACAAGTCTACGGTTTATGCCCGGATGCCTTTGTGCTCGGTAGCTTTTATGCTCGAGAGGCAACAAACCTATGACTTCACGCTCAGGAACCACAAGTCTACGATTTCGTGCTCGGTGGCGTTTTTACGCTCAGAGGCTACAGACTGATGATTTCGTGCTCCACGACTTTCCGCATATCCGAACAGTCCCCAAGGCGGTCAATTGCAAAGAGTTCACACAGAAGATACTCGTTCTTGACCCAGAGCATCCCAAGTACCCGAAGCATACAGAGTTCAAACATTGAGAAATTACTCTTTTTGGGTCCAAAATTGGAGGTTCATCCAGACTCCAGTCTGAACATTCCGTCTATCAAGGTGGCAACTCAATTCGACAGCCAAAAACCTCGACCCTGTTCCAAGGGAGTTTCGAAAGATCATTCTTGAAGACGAAGTCTGAACAAGATCCTGCTCATCAGAGAAGCAACAGTTCAGAATTCTGCGCCGTCCCTCAGTCCTAGCAACAGGACAGTTCTAAATGTTCAAGGACGCTCAGCAGCATTCTATGGACTATTCAGGGCCTAATACTCTTTCTATCATAGTCGGCGTAAAGATTCAGACGTGTCGAAGCTGCACATATCCAGACTTCACAGCAACGTATGACAAAGACGATCATATGCAGAGAAGAAAGACGACTTTATTTAAAAATCATAATTATATATGAGGAAAATCCTGTCTACAGGGGTTTTCTTCATTTTTCGTGATTACATATGAGGGAAATCCCTTCTACGAAGGATTTCCTCATCATCGTCTGAAGATCGCCCAGAAGCTGTTCTGACAGATTCTCGCATGGGCTTCAATTCTTCATCCATCTTCTCCAGCAGTCAGTCGACAGAACTGACTGGCATGGCGGTGGTCGACGGCGGAGGACGACAGAGTTGGGGCTTGCATAGATTTTGTAGGTCCCAAGCTCTGTGCATCGCTCAAGCCGGGACAGGACGAGTCTGTCTGACTCTCGTCACCGGAGGCAACGGGAGAAGGCGCCATCTGCAAGCGGTGTGGTCAAATACGACCCTTCCTCTCTCCTGGTGCAACGCCATACAAAGTTGCTGATTATCCCGAGCAAGGGAGGCTAAGATATCCTTCCATGATCCATTGTTGCAATGGACACTTGCTCGAAGACACCGTCTTCTTTGGCTCCTTACATGCTGGAAGAACATGATCTCCTTCTTCCTCAGATCGATCCGACGAGCTCCGGCGATCATCTCTGCATGACAATGGGAATATGGTGAAACAGGTTCACCCCCCCAGCCTTTTATAGGCGAAAGAGATCACAGCTGTCCCCAATAAATCCGCCATAAAGTCAGTACCGACCGTTTCAAACGCTCCATTCAGAAACGTTTCGAGTTACGAGGGGCCGTTCATGCTTCTTTCAAAGCGTTTCAAATTCCATGGAATTTAAAAGCTTTGAAGGGGGTCTTGTAGAAGCATGAAAAATATGCTGGAACAATCTGCGCAGCATCTTGATACAGAGCAGCATAAACAGAGACCTTCGAAGCCATCCAACGTAAAACAGGGTTCTGCATCGCCTCCATGGCGTAAAACCCAGCCGCTCTCAAGGCAGCATTAAAGCGTACGAGGAACGCTTCGTCTTCCCCGAAATGAACCTGTCAAATCACGCGGTGAACCTGGCCTCTGACTTCTGACAAAAAGTACTGCACGACTACCCAGACGACGGCTGGAAACGATGGCAGACCCCTCGGGATGCACCCCGCAGTATGATGGCGGATCTCTGCATTTAATGCAGAGGATTTGGTTAAATATTACCAAACCGTCGCCTACCAAAATCCCCCCAGCGTAAACCGCTCTTTCGCGTACAAAGGAATACGCTGCCTTATTTACACAGGCAAACATGAGCTGTTTCGCGCTCCGCAGTAAGGCAAACCGCTGCCACGTCAAAAGCTGCACTTCGTACGGGGCTCGAGGCACGTCTCTACGTCTAATTGCACAGAGCAGTGACAGTTTCCCTCAAGGCACGTCTCCGCAAAGGATGCACAGAAGGGCTGCAGACCTCCAAAAATACGTCTCCGCATTTAATGCACAAGATGATGACAAATCTCTGTAGAAGATTTGATTACATCTTCGAAAGCCGTAATTTCGGCTAAGACGTCCGTATCAGCACTTCGACTCGGTACGCAGTGGCTTCTACGCCCGCTCAGGATCAGTGCTCCCTCGGCTTCCAACGCCCTTTCGATCTCTACGACCATTCGGCTTCTATGCCCATTCGGCTTCTATGCCTGCTCGGCTTCTATGCCCATTCGGCTTCTATGCCTGTTCGGCTTCTATGCCCATTCGACTTCTATGCCTGCTCGGCTTCTATGCCTATTTTGGCTTCTACGCCAAGGTGAAAGTCGCTTGGCTTTTACGCCAACCTCTGCTACACAAGGGATACCTACCTACGTGGCTTCTACGCCGTGATCTTTATAGCAGATATACGCATTTTGTCCCCTTAGTTGGACACGCGTCACATGCTCACTCAAAAGGTTATTTACACGCAGGCATTGGTTATTTTAAACCGTTGTGTAAAAGGGTGCTATACTGTCCACTCCTCGGTTGTTACACCGACGGAGTGGTCACTGTCACCAAAACTCTATAAATAGAGACCCCTATCAATGGGGAAAAAGGTCAAAAAATTGGTCAAGAAAACCAGTACAAGATCAAAGGTCAAAAAATTAGAAACTCGAAGATCGGACAAGGTCATCGAACCAGAGATCAAGGAGGAGAGATAGAGAGAGAGAGAGGAGAACCCAGAGCTCGGGCAAGGAACAGGGAGCAACGACCTTCAGCATCGTGCATCCACCCTCCTTTGCAACCTCCGAAGCTGCATCCTGTCTTCTACGGCACTTTTTCAACATTGTGTAGTCCAAGGGCTAAAGTGATCGACCGCAGATCAGACACCTATAGCAATTTATACCCAGATTAAATAAATTGTACTCCCACATCCTCGTATAGGATTACATTGTACAAGTTTGTTTGTAAACCAAAGGGCGCGGGTCTCTTATAACCCCGTCATTGAAATACACTTTCATTCTTTCGTTTAATACCACAAACACCTACGAAGACATGCTTCGAATAGGGGGTAGCTCTCCCTCTCTCTCTGTCCATTCCTGTCGACTCTCCGACTTCTCCAACCAACGAGGTTGTAGCATCGCTCCCTCCGCGCCTTGCGCGTAAATTTAGTCTCCCGTCACTGACGGAATAGACAAAACTTCTGGCAATGCCTCAGTGCTAATCCAGAAGTATACATCGCGCCCTGCGCATAAAACAAAACTCAGTCTCCCGTCACTGACGGAACAGACAAAACTTCGGACAATGCCTCAGCGCTAGTCCCGAAGCCTACACCGGGCTCTGCGCATAAAATCCAGTCTCCCGTCGATGACGTGGCAGACAGAATTCCTGAAAATGCCTTAGCGCCAAATCAGAAGTTCCAAACGCGCTCCGCGCGTAAAGATGCATCTGCCCTCCGCCAAAAAGTAGATGATCCCTGCAATCTACACAAGGGAAAGCAAGTGGCGCACTGCTCAACTTTATGGCCTTTACGCCAGCAAGGGTAGAATCTGCCCGCCCTCCAGATTATGCGAGGAGCTGACGGCCGACTGAGGACCTCCTCAGCTTTACGCCAGCCAGAATTATGCCAGGGCAGGTCCTTCAGCGTAAAGCAGGCTCAGTTTGCGGAAAGACAAACTCCTCGGGGATTATCCGTTACCCAGATGGCCAACCTGTTGTATACGGGTGGCACAGGGAAAACTATGGTTCCCAACATCCGCATGCCCACTAATGTGAACAGAAGGAACAAGCCATCTTCTTCTTCTTCTTCTGCAAATCCTCCTGACATGCGTGAGTATCTGATCCAGAAATGCAAGGATAGGTGAACTTCCAGCATGTCTATTACGCCTCCTAACGAGCACTATTGTAATATTCATAGGATTGTAATTAATTGTTGCTGTTCAGAAATAAAATGGTCGGTTTTCGACCGGTTGAACTACTCTTCGTCTTTCCAGGAAGAAGAGCCCACACATGCATCTGTGAACATGGCTTCACACATACCTAGAGGAAGATCGAACTCAAGACGTCATCCCTCTAGAACTCCGAGCCAAAGGAGATTCAATAAGCTCCTTAGGAACACTGATGCCAGGGTATTCCAAAATACCTGTTCGAGGTCGCGACAATCGGCTTCGTACTCTTCTGATTCCGATGCTGGGGGTCGCCAGTCTCCCGAATCAGATGCTGAAAGTATAGAGTTAACTTCTACATAGACCTATACTCATCCTTCAATGACACCCAGGGAGATGGAATTTTATGCCATTGGAGATGAACACGAGGAAGCTTTTCCGACGGGGAGCACTGAGCAACGCATTGCTATGCTGGAGACATCTCTGAAAGAAATGTAATCCATAATGGAAAATATGCACCAGATGATGCTGACTCAACACACAGCTGCAATGGCTCAAGCATCGGTCCCTCCAACTCAGATACGTAAGGGGGTGGACTTACCACCATCCAATGCGATCCAAGAGCCTGCTCTAGATCAGGAGTCAGCAGTTCCTCCGCTTCCTCACTCGGAGAATGTATTACCTCCCGTTGGAGTCGCGATACAGTCGATTCCTCATCACTCCGTGGTCCCACTACCGGCTAAAAATCTGATACAGGTAGTACGGGAGTTGAAAGCCTAATTTGATGTCTTGAAGCACAAATATCAGCTCAAGAAATTGGGAATCAACCAGCCTTACCTGGTTATCTGGGAAGAGGCCCCTTTCCCTCCTAGATACAAACCACAGACTATGGCTTTGTTCGAGGGAAAAATATCACCGAGTCAGTACATGAACTACTTCAGTATGATGACGGTGTTATTACAAGGGAATGACGCCCTCCTCACTCGGGTGTTCAAGGGCTGTCTCTCGGGAGTGGCTTACCAGTGGTACCGCAGCCTGGCGGACAACTGCATTACTTCCTTTGAAGACTTCAAGGCTCTATTCTTTGCACGATTCTACGAGAGAGTGATGGACATGTCTATGTCCTCTCTCATCGAAGTAAAGCAGAGGGAAAAAGAGGACGTTCACACCTTCATCGAACATTTTCGTCAAGCCACTTTGCAAATGCCTCCTGGAGTTCCAGACTCGGCATTAGTGGACATTTGCAGAAAGAACCTTCTTCCCGTAATCTCGGTGTTCACAGGACCATATCAGTTCCATGATTGGCCTTCGTTCATCATTTCAGCGATAGCCGCCGAGGATAACAGTCGGAAGGCGCATGATAATGGCATCATGATCTCTACCTCTGATAGAGGCAAGAGGTTATCCCCCAACAGCGACCATCCTCGTGGTTCCAAAGGAAAATAAGCTCTGGCAATCAATACGTCCAAGCAAAAGACTGCGGCAACTACACAGAAGAAACCTGGGACTTCCAGGCCTATTGAAGTATACTCTATCGACGACGACGATATTCTGAGCATATTCGAGTATCTCGTCAAAAGCGGCAAGATTACCCTTCCCGAGGAGAAACGGCCTAATGAAGTCGGTAGTACTAATAACCCCAAGTAGTGCATCTTCTATAGATACATACACTACCCTACGAAGGCGTGTTATGTACTAAAGAGGAAGATCCAGGAGTTGATCGATGCTAAGGCCACCACTCTGCGCAACAGCGAGAAGACGGTCACAGCCAACATGATCTCTCTATAATTTGGCGATCTGCCTCCCCAAGAAGTTCCGGATGGTGTTACACCAATGTCCCGGACAATGATAAACATCGTTAATCTCCCTCCAGCTAGAGGTCAAAATCATGACCTGGTACCCCTAACTACCCAGCGAGGCAAGATTATGTTGGTTCATCCAGATCTGGTGTCAGAAATTGAAGAAGAGACTCAAGCTGCTAAGGCTAAGTCTAAAAAGAACTCGAAGCGTAAATCATGTCACATGGTTGCGGTATACTCGACATCATAAGACGAGGTCTTAGCTACTGAAACCCGTTCAGGGAAAGCTTACCTCAAGGACTATGGAGCAAGTCAAGAAGATGCACTGGCGGACGCTTCAGCTACCAAGCCTTCAGAACCAGAGCCCGCCATACCAGAGGCCGGTCCTTCGAGACCAATTCCGACGGACAAAGGGAAGCAAAAAGAAGTGCGTTTCGATAAACCTTTGAAAAACATTCAAAATAAAGGTTTAGAGAAGCCATACAACTTTGACATCCTGGCCCAATTGGCTAATACACCAGCCAGGTTGTCCATCTTCGAACTACTCAGGCTTTCTTAAGACACTCGTCAAGCCCTGAGTGAAGCCTTAATGCAGGCGGATGCATACTTGACCCAGCTCAAGTCCCCTGACGAAGAACCCGTGGAATGTCCTCAGTGCCACAGTGTGATGGAGGTGGTCCCGAATATCATATTCACTCAAGATGACATGCTGTTAAAGCATAACAGGCATGACATACCCCTCTATTATACCGGATACGTCGGTTTCATAGAGGTCGACCGAATTCACATAGATCCGGGATCATCAATCAGCATCATTCCTCATAGTCTGCTCAGACCACTGAGGATTCCTACCAGTGAATTGGCTTACACCACCACTACAATCGTGGGTTTTAACGCCAGGAAAAGTAAGTCGTTGGGGAAAATTCGCCTGAGGATCCAGATTGGCGACCTCAGATCAGCGGCTACGTATTACGTCATTGATTCAGAGGTGTCCTACAACATTCTGCTGGGTAGACCTTGGATCCACGACCACAACATCGTTCCTTCGACTCTACATTAATGCTTTAAATATGTAGATGCCCAAGAAACAGTACAAACAGAGTTTGCTGACCTGAACCCATTTAAAGGAGTAGAATTCTACTACTCTGATGCCGTGTTGTACTCTTAAGACTACATGGAAGAGGTGTCAGGCGAAGCAGAGAAGGAATCCCATCGGGAGCCAGAAGAACCCTCTGCCAAGCAACCTCTGTCAATCAAGGTGAAAGGGCGGACTACTCGTCCAAAAGCTATGGAGCCTATGGCTATCTACCTGAACAGAACCAAGTCAGGAAAAGGGGGTGATCCTCTAGTGATCACTTTGAACCAGAAGCCTCCACCCTTGGTCATCAACCTTCGGCGCAACAGGCAGTCGATTGATGTAAATGCAACCAGGAACGCGGTTTCGAATGATAATAAAGATCCTTTTTTCCAGTATATTGACGCTCAAATTCTAAATCAGGAACCCTCTCCCCATGATGATATAGAATCTATAGCACAAATATTCTTGGAAGCTATAGACTCCTATCATCTGTATATGTGGGAAGTAGCATCATCATCCAATGTCACCATGATATATGGACCATATGAGGATTCTATCTTTATTGTCCCACCTACTTGCAGCAGTCAGCATTCAATAGTCTTCGGCCGCATACGCAACGCACCAACTGTACAAGAAGATTCTTTCGATGATGATGCTGGCAAAATGCAAGTTCACAGATACAGCCCACAAGCTTTGAAGATCATGCAAAGTATGGGTTATGACTTGAAGCTGGAACCAGGTCTCAACTACGGGAAAGGCAGACGAATACCGCTGCACGGTGATCCCTACTGTCAATGAACTTGTTTCGGGTTATTGTATACCACCTCCCTTGCAACTTCTGAGTCAAACGAGGATATTCCCGACTGGGTCGCCAACGTTGTCCCGGTCATGAAGAAAAATAGGAAAGTATGTGTCTGCATCGATTATCGAGATCTGAATGCAGCCTGCCCCAAGGATGAGTTTTCTCTTCCCATAACAGACGTCATGATTGACAATACATGTGGTTTTGAATGTATGTCTTTCATGGATGGATTTTCAGGATACAATCAAATCAAGATGCATCCTGAAGACGAGAAGCATATTGCCTTCCGGACACCATTGGGGGTATATTGCTATACGGTCATGCCCTTCTGATTGAAGAATGTCGGGGCTACGTACCAACGGGCTATGAGAAACATATTTCATGAGCATTTACGGAAGACAGTAGAATGTTACGTGGACAATGTAGCTGTCAAAAGCTGCCTCAAGGATAATCACATCCAAGACTTGAAGACAGTATTTGAGTTGATGCGCCAACATCAACTCAAAATGAATCCTACAAAGTCCTTTCTGGGTGTATCTAGCGGCAAATTCCTGGGATTTGTCATTACCGCCAAAGGCATTCAAGTGGACCCTGATAAAGTCAAGGCCATCTTAGAAATGCAACCGCCCCGTAATCTGAGAGAACTCAGGGGATTTCAAGGTCGTCTGGCTTATATCTGGAGATTCATATCCAACCTCTCTAGGAGATGTCAGCGCCATCTCGTCTCATGAAGACAGGTGTATCCTTCGTATGGGACGAAGCCTGTCAGCAAGTGTTTAATGATATCAAACGCTACCTCACTAGTCCGACAGTTCTGGTGCTTTCCGTCATAGGAAGACCATTATTGCTGTACGTTCGAGCGATGGATCATTCAATGGGATCTCTTCTTGCACAAAAGAACGATATGGGTCATGAACAGGCTATATACTATCTGAGCAGAATGATGGTCGGAGCCGAACACCGGTACAATCCAGTAGAAAAAGAATGCTTGGCTCTGATGTTCGCTATCCAGAAAATGCGGCACTATGTCACAGGCCAAACTATCTATATCATCTCCAGGATCAATCCTCTTCGGGTATTGATGAACAAGCCAAGTGTTCTTAATTCCTGACTCGCGACTTGGGCGATGTTATTAACACCATATGACATGGTGTACGCCCCTCAGAAGTCCATCAAAGGCCAAGCGTTGGCTGACTTCCTAGCTGCTCATCCGATCCCGGAGACCTCCAAACTGTACGAAGACATTCCCGACGAAGTTGCAGAATGTAATTCCGTAATGGAAAGTGATGCATGGAAACTGTTCTTCGACGGTGCCTCCAGAACTGGTCCCAAGGGAAACGTGGTTTCAGGAGTAGGGATTGTCCTGGTTACTCCTGATAAACTCGTCATCTATCGGGCGTATTCTCTTAGCGAGCCATGTTCTAATAATGTGGCGGAGTACAACGCTCTACTAATCGGGCTCCAAGTCGCTAAAGAATTGGGCATCGACTCTCTGGAAGCTTTCGGTGATTCTCTGCAGATCGTCAATCAAGTCAGAGGAATATATGAAGTCCAGAATCCAGACCTCATCCCCTATCACCGAGCAATGGTCGAGATAGCCATGACATTCAAAGGATTCTTCCTAGAACATGTGCCCCAATCTCAGAATCTGGAAGCTGATACCCTAGCCAGTCTAGCTACAGATTTAGCTACTCCTATAAGAAGGCAGAATTCAGTGATCCTTCTTAACAAAGATTTATTCTGTGTGAAAAATAACTTTCACATAGAAAGGAGCTACGCTGTGAACATAGATCCTCCCAAGAGAGACTGAAGAAGTCCCTTTATAGATTTTATGGCATACAAAATCTTGCCGGAGGACCCTAAAGAAGCAGTATCCGTCGAACGACGATCATTACGCTTCTATCATGACGCTTCTTCACAGTGTCTATACCGCCGGACCTACGACGGACTGCTCTTAAGATGTCTCTCCGATGACGAGGCACAACGAATTATCCATGAAGCTCACGATAGTGTATGCGGAGCGCATCAACCCGGTCCTAAGCTACAAGATCGTATCAGGAGAATGGGCTATTACTGGCCTACTATGATCACAGATGCAATAAAGTATGCAAGACAATGAAGAGCCTGTTAGGTCCACGCAGACTTTATCCATCAACCTTCTGAACATCTACATCCTACGGTTGCAACCTGGCCTTTTGAAGCATGGGATATGGATATCATTGGTCCTATTCACCCGTCTTCTTCCAGAGGTCATCGGTTTATACAGGCCATCACGGATTATTTCTCCAAATAGGCAGAGGCGATCCTTCTTGCTGAGGTAAAGGCATCTAATATGATCAGCTTCATCAAGCATCATGTTATTTATCGCTTTGGGATACCCCGAAGGATAATTCATGACAATATACCTCAATTTATCAGCCAAGCGTTTCATCAATTTTACGATAAAAATCAGATACAAAATGTGGCCTCTACGACATATAATCCTGCTGCTAATGGTTTAGCGGAAGCTTTCAACAAAACCATTATCAAGCACTTGAAAAAGTTTGTCTCTTCGAATAAGAGGGATTGGAATGAGAAGCTAGGAGAATGTCTCTGGGCATACCGCACAACGGTACGAGCACCGATAGGTTGCACCCCATTCTCATTGGTTTATGGGAGTGAAGCAGTTCTCCCCATCGAAGTCCAAATTTTGTCACTCAGGATAGCAGTGGCTAATGAGATAACTCAAGAAAAGAATGACCTGTTAAGGCTTCAAGAGTTAGAAGGATTAGACGAGAAACACATCCAAGCTCAACAACGCATCGCATTCTACCAGGCACGCATTTCCAGATCTTTTAACCAAAAAGTAAAGGAAAGAGTGTTCAAAGTCGACGAGCTAGTTTTAGCTGTGAGAAGGCCGATGATTCTTACTCACATGAGTAAGTGTAAATTCCAGCCCAAATGGGAAGGCCCTTATGTGATCGAGACGACTTTCTCAAACGGCGCTTACAGGTTAGCCAAGCCTAACGGAGACCTATTGATGGCTACTATCAATGGCAAATTTCTGAAGAGGTACTATGCTTAACCTCCTTTGCTCAAGTGGAATATGGCAAAAATCTCATTCTGACAAAACTACTTCCAAAATAAAACTAGGTGGATCGTATTCTATCACTTCCATATAACCTCTGAATAGATATGTTTAACTAATTTGGAACTTCAAGACCTATCACGTCCATATTACCTGATAGTATTTTGTGTACAAATTTTAGCTGAAACGTATTCTATCATATCCATATAACCTCTGAATAGATATGTCTTACTAAAACTTACCGAGAGTATATCATGTCCATATTACCTCTGATATCACTTTCACCCAAACCTGTCATTTATATTCTAAAATGATGGGTCCACAAAGTCAGATAAAAGCCTCTTTATTATTCCTAAAAAGAGTAAAAGTACATTGGAAAAACAAAAAGTACATCATTTGGGAGCAGCAGTCAGGTCGCGAATCTGCTGGGCCAGAGCAGCCATTCTCTCATTCCTGGAGTTCAAAATGTCGGCGCGAGCCCGCTCCAACCCTGCTGCATCATTGTTCAAAACAGACAGCTCGGACCGAGCATGTACAAAATTGACGTGGATGACACCCACATGCGTCAGGTTCTGCTGAGCTGTCTCCATTTGATTCTTCAGCATATCTCGGGTTGCCGACAAAGAGACAGCCTCCCCCTTCGCTTAAGCGAGTTCATCTCTCAATCTGCGGACCCTTGCTGTCACTTTCTCATAGTCGAGTTCGCACTGAGTCAGCTGAGGAATGACGTACTCCAGTTGGCCATGCTCCTGATCCATCTCCTGCTGCTGTTCCTGGACGGATTTGTCCAGAGATTCCAGTTGCCCAGCAAGCTCTGCAGTAAAGGAGTCGAACCTAGCCTGGACCAGGTCGTCAATGCTACCTCGAGATAGCTGCAGATATTCATTAATGGGTTGCTCCAACACATTAACTATCTCCTCTAGTGTGTCCGCTACCCCAGTGTCGTTAATGTCCCTGATCGGCACTATCGTGAACTGGGAGGACCTCCTCAGAGACTCAAAGCTCCGATTCTTCTCCAACACCATTGATATCAATGTTTTCATAGTGGTGCAGAAGATACCAGTATACTACTCAGTCATCATAGCCAGATCCGAATGTACGCTGGGAGTGGCTGCAATATTGGCGAACCTCCCTCCAGGAACGATCGCAGACGATGTTGCCACAGCCATCGTCTCAACTGGTGCTACGACAAAAGAAGATGCACCAACACCGGACAAAGGGACCGGCGTACTCAAAGGAGGCATTGTCGCAATGACAGGCTCATCCTCCTCCTGAGATGTCGGAATCACTTCGGGCGAGCCGGCACCCGGAGATGTTTCCTCTTCAAAGTCAGGCACCTCCTTGTCTTCGCCAAGACCTGAAATAGAGCCAAAAGGCGCGTCAACACTGCCCTCCCCGAAGATGTCTTCCCCTGAAAAGAAGACAAAAGGAAGTTAATATCGAAATGATGTTAACTTTTCTAAAAAGAGGCGTGAAGACGACATTTACCCATGGTCGGTGGCATATATGTCGTGTCTGCATCCAGTACAGCTAAATCATTTCTTAATGATGTTAAGCAAGCTGTCATACCTGGAGAAGGCGGTATGTCAACCGACACTGGCAAATAGACTTCTAGGTCCTCGTCAAGTTCCAACCGAGGCTCATCGACTGGAATCTCGCTAGGTGCGCTTACAGGCACGGCAGGGGTCTCTCCCGATGCTGATCTGGACAAAGGTATACGAAATCTTATTATGCTCGGCCCCGAAGGCGACCTCGTTCCACTACCTGAAGCAGTAGCAGCGACAGCAGCCTCCAGCAGAGATTTTTTGGCACTGCCAGCCTGAACTGCAGAGGTTCCCTCTCTAAAAGGCGAGAACCTCCAATCAAAGGATCGTCCCCGACATGGGGAGATGTAGGCTCATTTCTAGGAACCTTATTGCCGGGATCCTGAGAGGACGAGTAACCGTCTTCTTCTTCCTCTTGCGAGGGGAAGCCTCCTTCGGAGCAGGAGCCTTTCGCTTCCCAGAGATTACCAGAGGCCTTGCAGGCGGAGGTATTTCACCCCTCGGTACTGCCAACAGAGGCTCATCTGGATTGACGGAATCTTTACCCTCGTTAGAAGAGACCGAGGGTATTTCGACTCTTCCCCCAGGCTTGGAAGAGGGTACCCTAAAACTTCTATGCATATCAAAATCGCGATGGAAGGGGTTGGTTGCCATATAGAACTGGGCATACGAGTGGAGAATGCGCAGCTCCGTGGAGAGTGAAATGACCGACACGGTAAAAATTGCTTCAGTACAACCCATGATGAAGTATCGCCATCCTCTCTCTCCATTAATGAGTCTGCCTCTGGACCTGAAGCTAGTGACGGCATTGCCCACATGCAACTGGTCGTACCCGAATTGCCTGGTAATTCGACTAGGCAGGTAGGGCTCAAAGAAGCAATGGTCTCCACTTCTGTACAGTAGATGGGAAGGTCTAATGCAGACCAACTAATTAAAAGCCTTAAGAGAAAGAACGGTCTTCCCGTCGCCTATATCCTGAAGACTGATCCCCTGTTGATTGAGATGTACAGAGGGGACAGTACAAAAAAGCTTCCAACTGTGACTGAAGTTCAGCGCCCGCCGACAGTCTAAAACTGTGGTCACGTTCCAGGAGGAATTCTTAATTCAGCAAGAAACTACCCCCCCGAACTGCTGCCAGAGCCGAAAGACATCACCCTGGGGTTATGCAGAATTAACCATCCCATCAAATACAGGTATGGTAATTCTACCATGGGAAAGCTATCGCGCCGAGTTTCATTGGCAAGCAGCCCATCAGTAATGGCCCTCAGGCCAGCTTGTATGCGGCACACCATGGCAGGGAGCAAGCCTAGTCTTGCCTCGAACACCAGACACACTGCAGGCCATAGCGTGTTATGGTGAATGCGGTCCGCAGATACAATACCGGGTACCACCAATCGGCGCAGCCATATGGAGAGGAAGCCAGCCAGTTGAGCTTCCTTGGACATAGGCCTGCGTTAATGCCTCAGATAACTGTAGGCCTTAGTGCCTGCAGGATATTTTCCTATCCCTTCGTCGAGGATCTGGTCCGGAGCCCCAGCGTCTTCCATAAGATCGATAACTACCTGAGCACTAAGCACACTCAGACAATTCAGAGGCTGATCCTTGCCTTCCAAGACTTTCTCTGGCTTAGTAGTCCTGGCCCGGTGAAAGAAGAGGTAGGACGCCCATTTATTGGTGTGAGCCAAATCTGAGGGCTCACCATAAAAAGTGGTGTAAGCGAGGTAGTGGCACATCAGCTCCAGGTATACGGCCACTACCCGAGGGTCTGAATCCTCCAACTCCCGGTTTGTGGGAACATACTCTTCATATGGAGTATCCCCCATCGACAGTCTCGAGATCTATGCCATCTCATGGAGGGCCAATCCCAACTCCCCTAGTGGAGTGACGAAAGTCCCGGTGAGCGAGATATATCACTCCATCAGTACCAGAAACAGGTTGAGGTTGAGAGGTAACCCAATACTGGTAGCACTCACAGCTTCATACAGACCAATACCCTCCAGCTCGGTCTAAAAATGCTTCAGGGCCCATTCAACTATGCGAGCCCAACGAAGATTTATAGGGGTGATCCACCTACTTGTCCGAGGGTTCACCTTAGGGTATACTCCCCCGTGCCCCATGAAATCGTTACAAAAAGTCGATAATTGCACTGGCTGGAGCACTAAACTGTCTTCACTCGGGACACTGCCCGAGTACAGTCCCCTGAACGGCATCACAGAGCCGAAAGGGCGGCTGACAAACGACCCCTGGTCAGCTCCTTTCAGATGAAATATCTTTCCCGCCCGGCCGTGAAGATCGGGAGTCAGCGTCCACGACATCCTCCTGGGATGTGTAGCATGGAAGAATGCCGAGATGGGATAGTCTCTTAGCATCTTGGGCAGATACAGAACCAAGCCCCCGACAGGGAAAACCCAGAGTTCTTTCTTGGGCTTCGTCTGGGACTATTTGTCAATCATGTCCCCGAAGAGAAAAGCCGGCTTTATGTATTGGTCTCCGTCTATGTACGTCATGGGATCTCCGTTGATCATGTTCAACAGCGTTCGCTCGCCTTGAGCCGATATCAGGATTCCCCTTCCCTCAGGATATTGGGGTCCAGAGATGGGAAATGTCAATTGGGACAAATCCTCCAGGTAGTTGGAGTGCAGCATCCCGGCAGCGAAACCCATCACCTCAGCCAATGGAGACGCATGCAAGTTAACTGCAAAATGCAAGAAAGACAAGTCAATTTCTATACTAGACAATCTTGCAGCATATGCCAAAAATCAACAGTATGTGCTTTACGACAAGACTGTAAAAACTTGATCTTTTACGCTGGAATCTCATTCCAAGGCATAAAATTCAAAGACTGGCAGTATACTCAAAGTTTCGACAGTCTGTGTTTTACGCCAGACTGCCAAAATTTGAGTTATTATGTCAGAATTTTTATCCAGAAGAATAACACTCAAATTTTATGGTATACGCCAAGTTTCGACAGTTTGTGCTTTTACGCCTGACTGCTAAAATATGGAGTTTTTACGCTGACATATTAGAAATGTGGGCATAAAAGATGAAACATCTCTGTGCATCATCTTCCTCGAAGAGGCTATCGGTATAGAAGACGACCTAGCGCGTTCACGTACAACATGTGTGAAGGATTTTTAGTCGTTCTTTTTGTCCCAAAAGCTCTACCTATAAGGCCGGGTGCACTACTCGTCGGCGGGACACTTCGCTCAGAATGAAGCTCGCCTTGCCCGACGGAAGTCGCTCTCGCTTGGACAGAAGAGCGAGAAGAAGAGTCGGTCTTCTTTCCCTTAGAGGAGGAGATCGGTTTCGGGGTCATTGCTGAAAGCTCTGAATGCTCGGAGAGGAGACGAATGAGAGAACTCGAACAGTCGAAGGCTTTCTTTCACAAAAGACAGATGAAAAGTTTTTCTCTGAAAAGCTTGGGGTATATATAGAGTTTGGATGGACTCCTCGAATCCCGAACCGAATCTCACATTTAATATTCGGTTATGATTGGGGACTACGTCAGCCTATTACTCAGAGAAGTCTGACAGTCAGCGAATTCGAAAAGTTTTCGTGCAAAGCAGATTCGTGGTTTTACGCTAAGGAGCTTTCTACGCTCGACAGATACAGATCTACGGTTTTACGCTAACAGGCTATAAGTCTATGGTTTTACGCCCGGATGCTTTTATTCTAGGTAGCTTTATGCTTGAGAGGCTACAAACCTACGACTTTACGCTCAGAAGCTACAAATCTATGATTTCACGCTCAGTGGCTTTTACGCTCAGAGGCAACAGATCCACAACTTCACGCTTGAAAGATTCTCTTTTCAGAGGCTACAAATCTACAATTTCTACGCCCAGATGCTCTCATGCTCAGCAGCTTTTACGCTCGAGAGGCTACGAACTTATGATTTTATGCTCATCTACAGTTACAGATCTATGACTTTCCGTATATCTTAGGATACGCAGGCCAGAATATGCGTATATCCGAACAATTCTCAAGGTGGTCAATTGCAAAAGTTCACACAGAAGATACTCCTTCTTAACCTCAAAATATCCCAAGTACATGAAGCATACAGGTTTCATCATTGAAAATTACTCTTCTCCTTGGGTCGATTGGAAATTCATCCAGAATCCAGTCTGAAAATTTCATCTATAATTCAAGATGGTGACTCAGTTTTTGACAGCCATTTCTCGCCCTGTTCCAAGGGATTTTCGAGAAATCATTCTTGAAAGATGATGGTCTGAAAAAGAATTCTGTTTATCAGAAGTGACAGTTCAAAATTCTACGCGGTTCCTCATTCCTAACAGCGAGACAGTTCGAATACTCGACTTAAGTGCTAAAGCGGCTTTTTATGCATCGTCAGTTATGCGTAAAAGACAGGACAGAACCTAGCACTCTTTCTATCAGAGTCGGCATAAAGTTACCAGACGTGTCGAAGCTACACATATTCAAACTTCATAACAAAATATGGCAAGATGATCATATCCACAGAAGAAGACGATTTTATTAAAACATGATTACATATGAGGGAAATCCAGTCTACAAGGGTTTTTCTTTATTTTTATGATTACAAATGAGAAAAATCTCGTCTACAAAGGATTTCCTCATCGTCATTTGAAGATCGTGCCCAGAATCTGTTCTGCCAGGTTCTCTCATGGGTAGAATTCTTCATCCATCTTCTCCAGCAGTTAGTCGGTTCCCGCAACCGACTAACAAGAAAATGATAAATGGTGGGAGGATACAAAACTGGGCCTGCATAAATTATGTAGATCCCATGCTCCGTACGCCATGACAGATTGAGTTGAGGTATTTTACCCAACTCAATACTCGAGGACAGAGCTAGTTTGTCTGCTCTCGTCCACGAACGACATGAGAAGATACAGCTTGCAAGCTGTGTGGTCAAATGAGACCCTTCCTCTCTCCGGAAGAACCGCCATACAAAGTTGCTGATTATCCCGAGCAAAGGAGGCTATGATATCCTTCCATGATCCTTCATTGTAGAGGACATTTGCTCGAGGATGCCTTCTTTTTTGGCTTCTTACATGATGGAAGAACATGGTATTCTTCTTATCGACCCGACGAACTCCGGCGATCATCTCTGTGTGGTGAAGAAAATGTGGGAAGAACAGGTTAAAACTTCTCAGCCTTTTAAAAGCAAGAGAGAGCCCACCGAATCCCAATAAATCCCCAATAAATCCGCCATGAAGTCAGCCTTGAAGAACGTGTCAGATCTGACCGTTTCATGCTTTATTCAAAGCGTTTCAAATTACGAGGAATTTAAAATCTTTGAAGGGGGTCTTGTAGAAGCATGAAAAATACGCTGGATAGCTATACGCAGCATGCTGATGTTGGGCAGTGTAAAAAGATGACTTCAGAGCCATCGGCATACAAACAGAGCTTTTCCGCTGAGCACAGCGTAAAATATAAAGCTCAAGGACTATCCGCGTAATACAGTATGTCCAGGCTGCTTCAGCATAAAAAAGGGTGCTACATCGCGTTTATGGCGTAAAACTCATTCGCTTTTAATGCAACATTGAAGTGTATGAGGGATGCTTCGTATTCCCCAAAATGAACCTGACAAATCGTGTAGTGAACCTGACGTCTGACTCCTGACAAAGAGTACTGCACGACTACCCAGACGATGGCTATAATGATGGCGCGGCACAGCGACCCAGACTGTCATTTAGTGATATCTCCTTAGCGTAAACTGATTTGACGCATACAAGGGAATACGCTGCCTAGTTTTACACAGGCAGACGTGAGCTTCTTACGCTCCGCAGAAGACAAACAGACTGCCACGTCAAAAGCTGCTCTTTGTACAAAGCTCGAGGCATGTCTCTGCATTTAATGCACAGAGTGATGGCAAAGCTCCAGGCACGTCTCTGTATTTAATGCGCAGAATAATGACAGATCTTCGAGACACGCCTCTGCATTTAATGCACAGAATAATGACAGATCTTTGAGACACGCCTCTGTATTTAATGCGCAGAATAATGGCAGATCTTCGAGATACGCCTCTGGAATACGCTGTCTAGTTTTACACAGGCAGACGTGAGCTTCTTACGCTCCGCAGAAGACAAACAGACTGCCACGTCCTTAGTTGCTCTTCGTACGGGGCTCGAGGCGCGTATCTGCATTTAATGCGCAGAATAATAGCAAATCTTCGAAGACACGCCTCTGCATTTAATATGCAGGATGGGGGCAGATCTCTGCATTTAATGCAAAAGATTTGATTATATCTCCAAAAGCCGTAATTTCGGCTAAAACGTCCACATCATCACTTTGGCATATTACGCCATCAGGCTATTCTCAGCTATGGGAGCACGCTGTACGCTATCTCCTTGGAATACGCCAACTCAGGCCACATTTGCATTGGCGCGTATTAAGGCTATTCGGTCTAGAATTCGCTCAAGGCCTCAGTCAGGGGAGGAGGATCAGCTATCTTCTATGCCCACTCGGCTTCTATACCTACTCGATTTCTACGCCTACTCGGCTTCTATGCCTACTTGGCTTCTACGCCATGGTGCCAGTTATTGGCTTCTACGCCAGCATTTTCTACGCGAGAAATAACTACCTACGTGGCTTTTACGTCATGATCTTCACAGCAGTTATACGCATTATCTCTTAATGGGACACACGTCACACACTCATTCAAAAGGTCATCTATACGCGGGCAACGGTTATTGTAACCATCGTGTAAAAGGGTGATGTACTTTTCACTACTCAGTTTTTATGCCGACTGAGTGGTCACTGTCACTAAAACTCTATAAATAGAGACCTCTATCAACAAAGGTCGAGGTCACAGATTTAAGGTCAAAAATTGGGGGAGAAAACGGTCTTTGAGAGAGAAGAATCCAGAGCTCAGGCAAAGAGTAGTGATCGATGACTTTGGCATCGAGCGCCTACTCTCTTTAGAAACCTTCGAAGCTGCTTTCTGTCTTCTACGGCACTTCTTCATCATCGTGTGGTCCAAGGGACAATATTATCGACTGCAGATCAGACTTCTATAGCAATATTTACCCAGATTAAATAAATTGTACTCGACATCCTCGTATATGATTAATTGTACAATCTTATTTGTAAACCAAAGAGCGGGTTTTCGTATAAAGCCTGTCGTTTTCTTATTTCCTTCGTTTATTATCAAACAACAAATTATGCCTTCACGCGACACGTAGCAAAGGAATCGTCTGGTTCTGCAACACCTTCTTCCTATGATCCAGAATCTCCACGGGCTGCTTTGGGTGGTTGAGAGTAGGACCAACCTTGATCTCTGAGTTATACAATAGATGGTTAGGATATGCCACATAGCATCTCATCTATGATACATAGAACACGTTATGCACTCCCTCTAATGCAGGCGGCAAGTCTAGTCTGTAGGCCACTGCATCGAACCCTCAAGAACATCGAAGGGTTCGATGTACCGTGGACTAAGCTTCCCGCCTCCACCAAAGCGAATCGTACCCCATGTCGTAAAAATCCTCAAGAAAACCAGATCGCCAGCCTAGCACGAAATACAGCCATAGCACTCTAACTAAAATAGTCAATCACAAGCAATATAAAACAAAAGTTGTACCTCAACCTCCAATGGTCTCCAATGGCTATCGGTACAATGCCGCTATCTGTCCTACGCCATCCGAAGCCTATCTCTAATAAGCTTCACCTTCTCAGCTGCATCCACGACCATCTTCGGTCCCAATAAGGCTCTCTCACCAACATCATCCTAAAATAATGGAGTACGGCATCTCCGTCTATATAATGCCTCAAATGGAGACATCTCAATGCTGGCCTGGTAGCTATTGTTATAAGCAAACTCTACCAAGTAAAGGTGATCCTTCCAAGAGCCTCCAAAATCTAAAACACAGGTATGTAGCATATCCTCTAGAGTCTGGATAGTCCTCTCCGATTGCCCGTCAGTCTAGGGGTGGTATGTGGTACTAAACTTGAGCTGGATGCCCAAGCTAGCCTACTAACTCCTCCAGAAATGGGATGTGAAGCGACTATCCCGATCCAAGACTATGTTGAGAGGAACTTCATACAATCTGACTATCTGACGCACATACATCTCTGCGAGCTTCTCCGTGGACGTACACACTCTGAATGGAAAAAAGTGGGCCGATTTGGTCAACCTGTCTTCGATGACCCAATCGCGTCCTTTCTTCCTGGAAAACGAGAAAGCCTCGAAACAAAGTCCATCGCCATATGCTCCCACTTTCTCTTTGAAATGGATAAAGGCTGAAGCAATCTACCTGGCCTATGTCTCTCTGCCTTTACCTACTGGCATACTAAATATCTGGATACGAAGCTAGCCACCTCCTACTTCATACCATACCACCAAACATGCTCTCTCATGTCCCTATACATCTTGTTGGCACCAGGATACATAGAGTACTGAGATCAATGCACCTCCTGAAGAACCTCCTCGCGCAATGTTCCACTCGGCACACACAATCTGGTACTGTGCCACAATTATCCATCCTCTATTTTAGTGAAGTCCTCTGCTAATCCCATTCAGACTTGCACTCTGGTGCTCCTCAAAGACTCATCCTTGCACTGTGCGGCTCTGATCCAGTCTATTAACTCTGACTGTACCTGAAGTCCCCATATTTGTGTCGTAACTACAGAAACTAGCACTTCAATACCCAAGCTATCAAGATTGTCCAATAAATGTCTATCCCTCGTCAAGTACATAGCCACTGGATACCTGCTCAAGGCATTAGCGACTACGTTGGCCATCCCTAGATGGTACTGGAAAGAAATATTGAAGTCCTTCATCAACTCCAACTACCGCCTCTGCCTAATATTGAGCTCCTTTTGTGTAAACACATATTTTAATCTCTTATGATCTGTAAAGATCTCCACTTTCTCTCCAAACAAGTAGTGCTTCCACAGCTTAAGAGCAAAAATAATTGTTGCCAACTCTAAGTCATAGGTAGGGTAATTCTTCTCATGCGGGCATAATTGTCTGGAAGCATAAGCAATCACCTTGTCGTTCTGCTGTAACACACAACCCAAACCCTTACCCGAAGCATTACTATATATAGAAAAGCCTCATATCCCCGATGGCAACGTTAACACTGGAGCTGTAGTCAACCTCTTTTTTAGCTCCTCAAAAGCAGACTGACTCTCCTAACCCCAGACGAACTCCACGTCCTTCCTGGTTAGTCTAGTCATCTATTCCGTAAACTTGGAAAAATTCTGAACAAATCTTCGATAATAGCCTGCCAATCCAAGAAAGCTCATGATCTCCGCCACTGAACTCGGGGTAAACCATGACTCGACTACTGATATCTTCTTTAGCTCTACTGAGATCCCATCTCCTGTAATCACATGCCCAAGGAATTCAACCTTATCAAGGAAGAACTCACACTTTAAAAGCTTGCCATAAAGCTTCTTCGTCATGAGGGTCTCCAGAACTATCCCCAGGGTCTTCTCTTGATCCTCGGGATCTTCAAATATATTAATATATCATCAATGAAGACCACAACAAATTAATCCAGATACTGATGAAACACCTTATTTATCAGGTTCATGAATACCACCGGGGCATTGGTCGGCCTAAATGGCATTACCAAGATTGCAAACTGCCTATACCGAGTCCTGAATGAACAGTCTTCGGAATATCTTCCTTCTTCAGATTCACCTGGTGGTACCCCGACCTCAAGTCTATTTTCGAGAATACTTTCGCTCCGCTCATTTGATCAAATAAATTATCAATCTACAGCAATGGGTATTTATTTTTAATAGTGAGGTTGTTGAGTGCTCTGTAGTCAATACACATACGTACCGACCCATCCTTCTTCGGTACAAATAATACCGGAGTACCCTACGGTGATGAACTAGAGCGGATGAAGCCCTTGTCCTGCAACTCATCCACCTTCTTCTTCAACTCTACCAGTTCATTTTTGTTGACCCTATAGACGTGTTGTGATATCGGTTCTATGCCTGGCACTAAGTCTATAGAGAACTCTACATCTCTGTCTGGTGGCAACCCTGACAACTCCTCCGAAAAGACATCAATATATTCTACAATCAATGGATATGGCAGCTCCTTCTCTTCCACCATTGCTCCACATAAGTCTCCCTCGTACTGCTCTGTTGCACCTTTAACGAACTCAAACTCTGGCTCTCTTGGCGCCTGAAATAAAATTCTGCCTCCATGATAATTGATAGTAGTATGGTGCCTACTCAACTAATCCATCCCGAGTACTATGTCGTAGCTCGGAAGTGGCATTACGAGTAGACACATGCTCAACTGTCTGCCTTCCAAAGAAATTCTTCGATCCTTTTAAACATCAATGACCAGGATAATGCCACCCCCGGTCATGAACTTGTAAGTCCTCGCCAATGGTTCAGTAACAAGATGATGCTTCAAAGCAAAAGATACAGATACGAAACTATGTGAAGCACCAAAATCAAATAAACCATGAGCTGGAAAAGAATCAAGGTAGACTGAACCTAAAATAATATCACCAACTGCCTCCTCCTACAACGGCAAGGCGAAAGCTTGCCCCTGTCGCTGGGCACCTCTCTGCTGCTGGTGGTGCTGAGCGAACTGTTGCTATTGTGGTGGTAAAGGAGGTACTCATTGCTGTCCCATGGGTGGTCTCACGGGTGCTCTCTGTGCCTAGGCTTCCGTCATGAGCTGGACGAGCTGGAGCTCTAGGATAACCCTTCAACTGGTGGTCTTCTAATCCGCAAATAAATATTGGCCCAATCTCATCCTACATGCAACCCATCCATGTCCCAGCTTTTTACAAAATAGGTAAGGAATATATGGCCTATGGATCTGGTACGCTTGCTACACTGGCGCTCTAGCTGGTACAGGGTACTGATGCCTCCGTTGCTGAAAGTGTCTCTGATGCTGCTGTTGAAAGTGAGGCCACTTTGTTAGGCCCATGCTAGTAATGGATCCTCTTATGTCCCTCTGCCTCTTGTAGCCAAGATCTAGATAATCCTCTACCTGTTGTGCCTGCCTTAGAATCTCCTCAATGTTAGCGGTGGGGTCTCCATTTGTGTGTGATTTGATCTCCTTGTTTAGGTCATTCCTGAACTTTCTTGCCTTCCCTCTGGGGTTCTGTCCCTCCATAAAGAGGCTTAATCAAGAATATTCTACCGTATACTCATCCATCGTCATACCTTCCTGAATGAGGTACTGAAACTGGCTCTTTAGAGATGTCAGAGCCACATCTAAAAAGAAATTTTCCTTGAAGAGCTCCTTAAAAGCTTCCCAAGTAAGTTTCAGTGCTGAGATCCTGGGGTCCGTCCTGAACCAAGTCAATGCGATGTCAAACATCATGCTTCCTACGGTCTCTATCTGTAACCTCTCTAAAATTTGTGCCAGTCACAGGTTCCTTTCAATGTCTTATATCCAATCATCATGATAAAGAATCCCTTGGTTGCTTTAAAATTCTTCGGCCCTATCCTCTTGAAATCTATGTTAGTCCCCAGCCTGAGGTGGTACCGTCTGTGGCTGGACTAAGACGACTCTCTCTACTACCGCGGGCGCAATCTAGTGGACATTCTCAATGCCCTGCCTTATAACCTCTGGCTGGCGCTGCTGTGCCTCCATCATCTGCTGAAAGAGCGCAAACATCTTCATCTGATTGACTATGGATGGTGTAGGTAGAAGATCCTCTGAGACTGTCGGTTGTCCTCTGTACCGGGGGTGGAGCACCCTCGAAGGCTTCTGCAGAAATGGCCACCTGGATCGGTGAAGCGGACTTCTGAACTTAAGCTGCTGGAACGGTGCCTGCTGGCCTCAGAGGCAACAAAGTGACCGACCACGCTGACACTGCGCCTGAGCGCTCGGAACGCATCTTTAGTGGCATCCTGAAGATAGATTGAACAAAGGAATTAATATTAAGTAAGATATGATATCATCAAAGAAGGACATAATTATTCAAAGTTAAGTATGCATTCAAATAGATAAGAATAGCAAAATAGATATTTAAAAATATTCCCTAGTTGTGATTAAGTATACCCTCGGTCTATATCCTATATCCTAAAACAGGCTCGTAGTAGTACTCTAGGTAAACACTACTACGATATCGCTCTAATTGCGACACTTGACATGCATGGGCCACCACTAAAAACGTGTCATGACCCACAACCGGAATAAGGGCACGAGTAGTGAGAAACGTCCAGCCTACGCCGCAACATCGACGGTAGAATGCTGTCTAGGTCAACAATACTAACTAATATCTCATACAATATATATAAGGTACCTGTCAATGTCATCTCCACTCCAAACGGAGGAACAAATATAATAATATGATAATGATATCCATACTCAGTCACAATATCAAATTAAGGAAGATAAAACACAATATGGAATAAGGAAAATGAAATAGGAATCACGATACAATTACAAATCCACAATAAAATATACATGCCAAAAGTCTTAATAAAAGTCTAATACAAGTCTAAACAATAAGTCTAAGCCTCCTCAGTATCTGGCACTAGGTTTCCATGCTCTAAAGGAGTATCCTCTAATGGTATGCCATCCTACGGCACGTAGTAAGTGCAACACTGGTCCACAAGATAATCATCTAAAAAATATATCCAGTCAGGATTGGAGCAAAGTACATACCTCTGAAACTAGTTCCAAATATATAATCGAGCATATATAACAGATAATAGAAAAGGATACAAGATAACTATCCATAAGAAATGAAATAAACTATAGTGAACAGGTAATATACTGGAATGAAGAACAGGTAATAAGAATAACTATAATTTAAATGAAAATAGATAAAACTAACTAATGTTCCAAAATGTACAAGTTCATTATGTCATCAATTTAGGTTGAACACGAATACAATAGGGTAACTCGATTACATGTGTGATATGTAATCGACATGTACATGAATACACTTGGGATTGATAACATAACCAAATCCTACTCCTTCGTCCCCAACCAATCCTATTGAATCCAATCACGACACATTATGAATACGAATATGCGCACACTGAATACGAGCAGTGTGTGAACACGAAGTACACGATAATCAATACCCGATACACACGATGAAATATATGTGAAGGAGTACCAGCTGAATACGGTAAGGGGATAACATCTATTGACAAGATCCACATAGTACCAGTCCGTGTAACCATTATGTCGGAATCAAGTATACAGTTCTAGAACATGCAATATATACAATATCATAAAATAAAAACTAACATAGAGATGTACTCGCCTCTGGTCCTGATCAAAGGGTGTCTCTTGATCCCCAAGCTGGTGTCACACAGTCCTATTTAGAGAAATTTTAAGTTAAATGGTGTAGTAGAAGATAATTGAGTTAAACAATGCACTAATATATGCTCTACTAGCCATACTAGGTCCATACTAATTTATTCACCAATTTCTAGGTCTATACTAAGTTTAAAAGTCTAAATTGGTCGTTAACTAGTCAATACTAGCTAGTACTAAGTCTCACCTTAGCTATACTAAGTCATTACCTAGGTATATAGATAATACCTTAACTAACATTAAGTAATCTAACTAACTGACACTAAATAATACTAACTAATACCTATACTGCATTAACTGATATCTTACTCTTAAGTAGTAACTGATAACACAACTTACCCTTAATATCACTTCTAACTGATAACAACTTTTATCAATACTAATGCTAACTAATACTAACATATCTCAATTTTTTAACTGGTACTAGCCTCACTAACTATACTAATTAATATCATATTGATATACTAACTCGTTTGATAACCACAACTTATAACCTAAAAGCAACTGATATAAACTAATACTTATACCTCTAATTGATACAATAATATACTAACACTTAATGCTAAACTCAACTAATCCTCACTGATAATAATACTAACTGATACCCTAATATATTTTCTCACTGACACTCACTACACCTACCCTCAATGATTCACTGATACACATTGGTGTATCCTCCCTGATACACACAGCGGTGTGTATCCACTGATATACACACATCAGCATGTATATACACCGATAAACGTAGCTCCCCCCATCTAAATGTGTTGCAACTACTGCTCTCCAATTTTATCCCAAGTTCCTTTCCAAGAGTTGTTGCTGCTACTGCAATCTGATATATGGCCTGCACTTTCAATAAAGTACTGCACTATCCTCTCTCTCACACACACACACACAAACACTACTGCTTGCCCCTTCATATCTGTTGTATAATAACTCAACCCCTTTTCAACTTCATGTACAACACTGCATTTAGCATCTTGTGTCCAACCCAAACTACTAACGGCCACGTGATCTCAGTAACCCTGACCCCCTGATACATACAGTTCCTTGATACTCTTGTGATAGTGATACATAGACACTACCTTGCCTACTGCAATTGTTGTTACCTTGGACTCTAGCACTCGACTCCCCCTCCTCTTGCCAAGCTATCACCAAAAGCAATCTCCAATACAACTTGCAACTCTTCAACCCCAGTGCACTGCAGGTTGTTTCCCCTCCCTAGTACTTATAATACCCCTTGCTGCTATGTACCAGGTATTCAATTGCTGCTACTGTTGTGCATACACCTCACTAATACACAGGGTTAATCAATATCCCCTCAAATACAGTTTACTGCACAGTCTACAGTGTACACATTAACCACCTACACACCTATACTAACATATACACAACCCTAAAATCTCACACATATAAATATATCTATCGATATATGTATAAACACTTATATTACAATATACATATATCTAAATGGTACATTGGAGACATTTAATCAAATACTAAGAGTATTCACTTAGGAAATCATGATACCCTTCAACTCAGAAGCCAAAATCCTAATTTCTCCCTTATAACCATTACTACATATCAAATATATAGTATTATCACTATTAGGACTAGCTACAATAGGATTTAAGGGAAAATTATACAAAATGCCCAAAATAGGGCTCAGTATCATACGGTATCGCAAAATACCATGATACGGCCTACACGTATCCATTTATGGACACGTACCTAGTCCCATAACCCCGATCTAAGTCTAATTAGATCTAATTGGTCTCATGACACCAATTGATGTGTCAATCTTGTAATTTCCCTAAAATACACACAAATTTTCATATAGAATTCTCTATAAACAACCAATTGATCTAGAACTTGTTCCTGTTGGTAGCCTTAAGCTATGGGGTCGTTTCTAATGGTCATATGAATGATTTGAAAGCTAGAATTGAGAAAATTTTAGAATTTACCAATTGAAAGATGGTTTTCCAATGAAAACACAATTGCACACGATCTGGACACGATCTCTCTAGCAATGCTCCTTCTTCTTGTGCTCCTTGCTTCTCTAAGCTCCAAAGCTCTTCTAATGGTGAAAGTGAGAGGGAATGTAAGTGAATTGAGAGGGAAATTAATGGAGGAAATATGGGAAATTGGGGATCTAATTTCTAGATCTCAAATGAATGAAAATGAGTGAAGAGATAGAGAGAGAGAGAGAGAGGAGAGCCCCCTCTAGTAGTGGCCGGCCCCCTTCCCCCTTTTTAAAGTCACTTATAAATGTCCCATGTACCCCTCCATGATTTATTATGGAGAAATAATTAGGGAAGGCTATTTGGGTAGTTTTTAACTAATTATAATTAAACTAATTCTCCCTAATTAATTAGTTAGAATGGTCTAATGGGCTTGAGTCCAAGCTAGGCTCACTAGTGGTCATGACAAATCTAATTGGACTTACAAGGGTCAAATCTAACTATTGGACTAACCTCCTAACTAAAAAAAATACAAGTCAAAAACAATTTATAGCTCTCTAATAATTAAATAATTAATACAATCATCACACTAATATTAATATTTATTTCTAAAATTATTTACCCATGCCAAATTATCAAACTACCCCTAGTTGAAAAGTGAGGGTGGTAGTATACCCCTGCACGGGGCGAGCAGCTGAGTTGACCGTGGCAAACCTCTACGTCGGAGATAAAGTTATGAGTGGCGCCCGTATCAACCAACGCCCCTGTTCTCATGCCATTGATAACATATATAAGCTTCCTGCTTGGAGTCTTCCTGCTTGGCATATATAAGCTCCCAGGTTGGAGTCTTCAACACAAAGGACCGGGCCTTAAAGTCATTGAGTAAGCGCAACGTTCCCATGTGCACTACCACTTCTTACTCCTCATCCTCCACCTCCTCATTGCAGACGACAGTGACACGCTTTCTCCTGTCCTGGCAATCCGGAGCATAATAATTTTTTCCACATATGAAGCACAAAACTATCCGCTCGGATTAGGCTGTTTCCCGCTTCTTTCCCTAGGATGGACCCTCCTTAGGAGAGCTCTTATTCTCTCCTCCACCATTACCATTTGTGGTCTTTGGCTTGGCCTTGGACGTATCCCTCTGCTGATACTCCATTAGTTTCTCAGCAACTATGATGGTCGTATTCAAGTCTTGAACACGTTGCCTCTGCAACTCTTGTGTCCCCCATGGTTATAGACCGTCGAGAAAGAAGAATAAGTGATCCTCCTCGCCCATGCTAGATATCGCGAGCATCAAGCGTGTGAACTCTACAGTGTACTCTTTGACTATACTTGTGTGCTTGCACTACCAGAATAAGTCAAATTAGCGACGTAAAGAAACGTCGCTAAATGGCCAAAAAATATCGCTAAATTAATTTTAGCGATGTAATTAGCGACGTTTTGTTGAAATCGCCTTTAAACTAGTCGCTGACAGAAAAAACGTCGCCAAACGTCAGTATTTCGACATTTTCTAGCGACGTATATGAGCCACTATATTAGCGACATATAGCGACGCAACATTGCTAAATTGGTGACGTATATTTTTGTCGTTATATGTTGCTAAGTTAGCGACGTAGTTAGTGACGTTTATAGCGACGTAAATAGCGACTTTTATAGCGATGTATGTGCGACTCATTTAGCGACGTTGTGCGACTAATTTAGCGACGTTATTATGACCTGGCAATATTGCCATGTCAGCAATTTACGACGGACATCGACTTGTTTAGCGATATTTTTAGCGACATTTTGAGTGACGTATATAGCGACGTATTCAGCGACATATTTAGCGACGTGAGTAGACGTCGCTAAACGTCACAAAATGTCGCTAAAAATGTCACTAAATATACAGTGAAAAAAAAATGAATACTGAATTATTTCCAAACTATTCTTCCTATAGTTTATGGTTTCACAATTTATACAAATAGACCCGGAGCAACCCTCTATTGAATTTGCTGGGTTCGCCGACCCCCTTCGGTTGAACACTCAACACCGATAAATTAACATATATTTAATATGAATAATATAATAAAATTTGAAGAAAACAAAATATTGAGATTACAAACCGAATCAGAAGAAAATATCGGCATAAAGAATACTCGAAATATCCACACAACTGAGTCTGAAAGCCTCGTCCTAAAGAATACAAGAAATAATGTATGAATGCCTCAAAAATAAAAAATATTCATAAATGACCAAATATCATAGGTCTGAAACACAAATAATCAATAAACGGTCCTAACTAGGACTACTATGGATCTGCGGGAGGATGACTACCGGCGCGCATGAAGGATAAGAACAGATCATACTGCTTTCGTGAAATTGACAACATTGTCGATGGAGAAGGCAGTGTCGTCGGTAGAGTTTGTGTCGATATAGGCGCACCAGGAGGGCGTATCCGCTCCAACTCTGATAGTCACTAGTTGTATGAATCCATGGTAGATAACAGCCTCGTACTGCTATGAATAATTGAATCATGCATCATCGTTAGCCTCTCGCCCATAGACAGTTGTGATTCATGCAGCTCCGTCATGCTGCTCTCTGTTGACGCTCTAAGATCAGCTGTCAAATCCCGGATCTCCATGATGCTGCGCTCGAGCATATCAAATTATGCGACGAGCGTCGCATCGTCCGCCTGCGCTGGGACAGGGGCAGCTCCTCCATCCTTCGCAGCAACTTGTCACGGAGAGACCCAATCTGAATGTCAATGGCCTCATGGACTCGGGCCGACGATTGCGAGGGCTGTGGGGAATGCGCACTTGTTGGGGAGGCCCTAGATGACTGCGTCGCAACAAGGGCGCCATAGGATCTCGTACCGTAGTACGTACCCCTCTGGAGACCACCAGTGGCGGTCACCCACAGCTCGTCCCCCGACGGAGCTGGAGAGGGCCGCGAGGAAGTACCAACCTCTCCCTCTGTAGGTGCACTAGCAGTCGCCCGCTCACGCAGCCTAAGATACTCAGCTTAGAAATGTTTGGATACTCGATAATTGCCTAAGTTAAATTAAAATTAATAAAAGTAAAGTTATACTTACATAGGTCTGAGAGGCCCTCTCATCAATGAGATTTTTGCCACTTTCGATAGGTGGCCAGGAAGACGATTACCAGGTTTGCATCCTCACCCCTCTGTACCTGTTAAAAATATATTATTTAGTACTTAAATTAAACAATTTTTCCTACTACCATTTTATTGTACTTGCATTAAAATAATATATCTGAAATAAAAAATATACCAAACGACGAAAATATTCCGTCATAGAAATCGAGCCACCATACCACTTTGCTGCCTTTCGCCTAGCCACATTGGCCTTCTCAGACCTTTTCTTGTACCTTAAATCGTCGAATCTAGCCCTCATCGCAGTCCACTGTTCAGGTGTGATCCAACCTTGGATCGGTTTTCCAATATGATCACGAGCCTTCTGGTCATCCAGAGCATCACGGATAAGCTTGGCGACAACGGCAGGAAACATCCGCTCGATCAACTCGGCTCGGTACGGAGGATAGAAATACGTTTGCTGTAATAAATAATTTAGTAAGTTATATAATATGCATAAATTAGAGGATTTATATAATATACTTTTACCTTGAAGTGCGTAAACCAGAACGCCTTCCTCTCCTCCGGAGCTTCAGAGTAGTTGATCCAAGGGCCACCATAGTTGTTCCTCAGAAAGAGGCCCAAGCATCTCTGTACCGACGAGGGACGATATCTATACAGAGATAATTATTTTTATCGAAAAAGTCAATATATGATGAATAAAGAAATACACGATATATATGATGCTAAACCATCTAATTGACTTACTTTGTATCGTCGGCCCAAATCTCTGTCCTCGTCTCCTCCGGAGGTGCGCATAGAGGATCTAGCTGATGTTGGGATAACGTCGGCTCAACCTCCTTCATATGCTCATCTGTCTCCATGGTTCCGTCAGCAGAAGGAACGCTGGACGAGGGAGTACTATTAAGCCTAGAGCCACTCGTCCTAGGAGTGATGCCACATAATGTCGTCGCAGTCGGAGATGTGACTGATCAATATACTGGAGTACTAGGTGACGAGGATCCAAAACCAACAGTAGGCAGTACTGGAGGAGTACTCCGTCTACCTCGGGACCTGCCGAACCCTCTGTGTCGTCCTATCATACCTGATAACAACATATGATAAATAAAGAGCTACACAAATATATAGTACATTCTACAGTCAAAAAATTATGCATATCTCACAACATTCATAGAATTGTACAATAAATAACTAGTGGTGTCACAAGTCTAAATGGATAGTATATTCTACAGTCAAAATATAATACATATCTTCGTCAAAATAGTACATTCTACAGTCAAAATATAGTACATTCTACAGCCAAAATATTTTATTTTTAATCATCTTCATAAAATTCATCTTGTTCGAATTCCTCGTCCTCTTCCTCCTCATCTTCACTTTCATCTACTTCGTCTTCGTCTTCGCCTTCCTCTTCGGATAATCTTCATAATCATCTTCAGAATTTTTTATTTTCAATCATCTTCAAAAAAATTATCTTGTTCCTCCGGTACGGATGATCCTTCGGCAAAAATTGTCGATGACAATCGAAGAAGCATGGTTTGCCTCCGTGTTTCAAACGGAAAGCCTTAATACGGTCCATGGAATACGGATATGAGAGACGACCATGAGTGCTTCATTCCGATAATATTCTATATGCCAAAAATTCGTTGATGGTCCACATAAGTGCTGTCCTCATCTGAAAATTCTACTTTCTGAAAATATCGTACGTGTTGGCACCTACTTCCCATAGTTGATTCAACTCATTTATCAAAGGCTGTAAATATACATCGATGTTCCTCTTCAGATTGTTCGGACCCGGGATAATAACGATTAGGAACATATATAGAATCTTCATGCACATCCAAGGCGGTAGATTGTACGAAGTGATGATCATAGGCCAACACGAATACTGGGAGCCCAAAAGTCTGAATGGGGTAAAATCTTCGGAGGAGAGCCCAAATCTGACACTACGCGAATCTGAAGCAAAATTTGGATACTCTCGATCAAAGTGCTTCCATGCTTCTCCATCGGATGGATGATCCAATACTCCTTCGATCTGTTTTTGCCTGTGCCAACTCATATTTTCTGCAGTCTCATTCACCATAAACAACCTCTGCAACCGCGATGTCAAAGGCAACTAGTGCATCAAATCGGTAGGCTTCTTTGCACCGACAGACTTTCCTCTTCTAGTAACCTTGTAGCGATCAGCACCACAAAATCTGCACGCATCTTCATCCTCGTCGTCTTTATAGTACAACATGCACCCGTTGCTAGATGCATCGATTTTCTCATATCCCATCCGGAGCGATCTCACCATCCTCTTTGATCGGTAGAAGTCTTTAGGCAACTTTGCATCCTCTGGTAAGATCTCTATAATCAAATCCATAAGTCGGTTATAGCATTCTTGTGACATATTAAAATTGGACTTGATGCTCAACAATCTTGTAACAACCTCCAACGGTGAATGATCTTCACAACCAGGATATAATGGAGTCCTTGCATTCTCCAACAATTCTACGAACTTTGCAGCATCGGTATTCGGTGCCTCCTCAGCTGCATCATGATTGTCCGGATCGAAACATGGCCATGCCACTTCAAAAACCATGTTCACCCACCCGTCGTCATAAGTAGCGTAGTCGTGGACATCCATATACGGCTCCACATAAGGCTCCGACTCCAATGCTAAAGACATAAGTTCTCCGTGCGCGGTCCACTGATAGTAATTCGGCATGAAATCCTTCGAGTACAAATGATATGTGACTTCCACTTCTGGATGATATTTTAAGTTGCGATATCTCACACATGTATACTTAATTTTGGTACCGTCCATATACTGAAGGAACGTCTTGGCGAACTGTAGGAACTGATGTACACCCTCAATGAATTTATCCCGTATATCGCACATGTCATCAGGATGACGGTTGTACATCCACGAACGATGATGCAGATAGTAATTTATATCCATTTCTAGATACTTCTGTAGTAAAAATGAATATACAATTACCTTCAAGTATATATGGCGTGCTGTCATAGGCACCCAAAAATAAAACCTTTACTCTTGAAATAATATGTAGTAGTGAGAGTAAGGATCGTTCCCACGAAGAGTAATTAGTTTGATCTTTATGCTATGTGAAATAAGATGGGGGGAGTTTTGGATCAAAGCAAATTAAAAAGAGCTAAAAACAATTAAAGTATTAAAACAATCAAAGGAAAAAATGTTGGTCTCAGTCAACATCCATCATTGGAATCTTAAAATTGATTATTGATACAAACATAAATTATCATACTTTGAATATTTACCGTTGGAAGTATTTTCTATCTCTCTTAGGCTTAGATAATTAGAAACAAGCGATCTAATTAGATTTAATTACTAAATAATTCAAGACAAGCGCTGAAGATTTAATCTAGTAATTTCTTAAAGAACAAAGAGATCGATGAAGCAAAATAACACAAGCACAAGCGGTTGTATTTAATTTTGTCAAAAGTTTTTCTCCTAAGATCTAATAAAACAAAGCAGTTTATTAAATCTTGGTTGCTTCACAAATTAGAAAAATCAAACAATTACGAATTTGATGTCTAATTTAGTAGTAGATCGAAATGGATAATAGACTAGTAGGCCTCCTAGTAATTAAACAAAATAATCATGAAAGTAGGCATAGAAAAACATTCAATACTCAAAGCATAAATCAAAAATATGAAATAATTTAGATCTCACAATTTTATTGATTCCAAGGCTTCTGTTTCCTTCGACCAACAAGACTTTTAGCTCCGCACGTTCATGAAAACTTCAAATGAATATTGGAGAAGAAGAAGAGAAGTTGTGTGTTGTTCCTTTTTTTTCTCCTGATCTCTATCCCTTTTATAGACTCTAAATTAGTGTTTGAAGATCACAATATCTTCCCACAAATCCTCTAATAGTTACAACAATCCAAACAATAAAATAAAATCTTTGAACAAGTTGGGAAATGGTTATTTCAGCTCCACTTTTTGTGTATAGCATAGTTGACTCAACTCCAAGCGTGATTTGGTCCATGATGCAGCAAGAATCTCGAAAAACTCAAAACAACAAAATTGTGCCTCTATCACTTATCTTTCCGAATCAATTTGGATCAGCTCAATTGGACTTCGGATGAGTAAGTTATGACCATTTTTCTACAAGGTGTCAGAATTGTCCAGAATTGATAATTAGCTCCATTTTGCTTTTAGTGACTCCAATTGCATCCTAGATCAAAATATAAAAGTAATGAGTATCTTTAGACATTAAATGAGCATAAAGGAGTATATATTAAGGAATAAAAATATAATATTTTATGTTCTCATCAAATACCCCCACACTTAACCTTTGCTGTCCTCGGGTGAAACTCTAATTTATTTTTCCAAAAAGAAATCAAGGTTGCAATATCATAAATAAAAATATAACCAAGCTCTTCAAAACTCATAACATATCATGAACATATATTTTTAAACAACTTCTAATTACTTAGTAGATATTTTTACTTGAAAAATAGAGTAAACTAAATAGGTAGACCCTCACGGAATAAATACTCAACTCTCATGTGTTTAAAGGTATATATTTCACTCAAATTCATTCCAAAAGAAATGATCTACCATAAGCTTGCATATCTTCTCATTCTCCACCACTGGGATCACATGCATAACATAAATCATAAGGACTTTTCATGGGTTGTAACGTGGCTTAGGATTAAGGTGTGATATATTTGGGAGTGTAGCTCAAAAGCCATCAAAACTAGTGGAGCAAAATTGAATTAACTCAAGATCAATATAAAACATGTAAAATCAATCACTCCATTTAACTTCTTCTTCAATTTGAGTTTTAAAGCATTTAAACAATGTAAAACAACTTTCACCATTTTTTTTTCTTTTTTTTTTCTTTTTTTCTTCTTTTTTTTTATAACAATAATGGAACTTAAAAAATTTGAGGATGAAAATATGTTACATTTTATGGGTTGTAACCAAACCACAAATTTAGACACCCCCACTCTTATTTTTACGTACACCCATACATATCATAATGATCAACAATGCTCCACTAGCTTTGTGACTTGGGTAAAGGTATAAATATTATTGGTTGAAAGCTTGTAATGTGGGTATACCAAGAAAAAGGCAATAAAGCTCAAAAGGGTTCAACAAAAAAGAAAATTAATTACAATGTGGGCTATTTGGCTTATGTAACGCATAACAAAGATGACCTTAATCATGTTCATGCATGCATGTGTCAATGTGACCTCGAAGAGAATCAAAGCAAATTCTAGAGAAACAAATCAGTGGAAGAATATATCTCATGAAAGAATAATGAGACTGATGTGTCAGTCTAAAGGCTCAAATCCTCACTGGCTTTTGTCTACCAATTTAGATACTACCATTTTCAATAAAAAAATAACTCGACTAATTAATTCTAAGTTGAAAAAAAAATTATTTATTCAATCATGTTATGAATTTTTCAAATCTAGTTGAATCTTACTCATGACATACACAACCAAAAATCATTAAAAACCAAAAACCAAAATTCTTTTATTAAAAAAAAATTATTATTATTATTATTATTATTTTTTAGAAAAATAGCGAACTAAAAATGCTTAAAATAAAGTAAATGTCCTCCCCCACACTTAAAACTGACATTGTCCCCAATGTAAGGTGAAATGCAAGGAAAAGGCAAAATAAAAAAAATGAAAGAATAAGAATAAGAATAAACTCCCCTTGGGTTGCCTCTGTTTATTGTCGTGGATGGTTCCTCCTTCAATTGATACAAATTGGATCTTCAAGGTCCAATTCATCCACATTCTCTACTTTGAAACCTTCGTAGAAAAGATTGAACCTTTGGCTATTTACCTTGAACACTTTGGAAGTTCCTAAACTCTGAATTTCAACTGCACCATGATAAAAAACATTAGTAACAATAAAAGGTCCAATCCAACGAGAACGCAATTTACCCGGAAACAGACGAAGTCGTGACTGGTATAGAAGAACTTTTTGACCAACTTGAAACACCTTCCTAGAGATCATCTTGTCATGAAAATTCTTCGTCTTCTCTTTATAAATTCTAGCATTCTCATAGGCGTCATTGCGAATTTCCTCCAACTCTTGTAGTTGTAACTTCCTATGTTCTCTATTTTTATATGCACTCATATTAAAACTCTTGATAGCCCAATAAGCCTTGTGTTCTAACTCAACAGGAAGATGACATGGTTTCCCAAACAGCAACCGATAAGGTGACATACCGATAGGCGTCTTGTATGCAGTTCTATACGCCCACAAAGCATCATCCAAGCGCAAACTCTAATCTTTTCTACTTGGATTGACCGTCTTTTCAATGATTGACTTGATCTCTCTATTTGACACTTCCGCTTATCCACTAGTTTGTGGATGATAGGCAGTTGACACCTTGTGGATCATATGGTACTTTCTCAGCAATGTCTCCACGGTTCGATTGCAAAAGTGAGTGCCTCGATCACTTATTAAGGCTCTTGGATGTCACGCCCCGATCTCCCGCAGGCAATCGGCCGTTCCCGCTAGGCGGGAATCACCCTCGCCAGTGCTCCCGCGGAACGATCGCTTGACCCATCCGGGCGTGATGCCGCACGAGCGTGAACCGCGCCCGTGCAAGGCCGTGATTCATTGGCTGGTGGTAAGAGTTCTAAGCCACAGAGTCGCACAGATTGTCCGAGTGCAGCGGAGTCATGAACGCATAGGCGATCGGTAACAGGTTCACTGAGTCGACAAATATAGCGGAAGCATTGAAACACAAGTTTGAAGTAAAGTAACTCTTTTATTGATATGAACAAGTGTTACAGGCGGCGTATAGCCAAGATTACAAATCGCTCAAGCCTCTCTCTCTGAAACAGTAAAAGCGTGCCAAGTGGCTACAACTGTGGAATGATTGTACAGACGATTTTCAGGCGAGTTCGGGCTATGTTCCAATATTATGTCTTGTATATATGCTTCTGTTCCGGATGCACCGTTGCTTCGGAGTAATCTTCACGCCTAAACACGCACGTTGGAGGCATCCGCACCGAACGAGGTTCTTCCGCACCCTGCATACAAACTGGTGGATTATCAGTACATTGAATGCACTGGTGGGGAAGCTACTCGCCCGCTCGACAAATCCAAACACGTAATATAAGTTCCGTGCACCAACTATTAAGTTATCTTTCTAGTTGCCTTATAATCAGTTTTATGCAAATATTGAATAGCCTAACGTGTCGGGCAGTGCGCCGTGCAACATGAGAGGAAACACGGCAAGACTTACCAACTTACCATCTCCTTCCCTGTCCAAGGCAAACATTGTTAACTCAAGCACGACAAGTATAAGCATTCAGGAGCATAGCATATGCAAACACGAGGGTCGTTTTAACATGATCGTTCAGGTGTTCAGTTAATGCGATGCAATGACTCGCACGCGGATAGCCGCTAAGCGAGGATGACTTAGCTATATGAACATGAGTCGCTGGCATAGCCATAAAGGACCAATCTAGTCAATGACAAGGATGGTTTGCTACGTACAAGAACGTGAGGCACCGCATACCACCCTGTCCAAGTACGTGAGACTATACGTGTATTCAGTCTGTGACGAAGATAGAATGCAGCCAAGAATGTGAGTGCTACAAACCATCCCGTCCAAGAACGTGAGACTGAACGATGAGTTCCATCCGGATCGGATCGGCCCCAGTGCCCCGGAACCGTCCGTGGAACTTTACCTCATTTCCGAGTTGTCCGCGACATACAGGTCAGGGTCTTTTCTAATTCCATTATTTCGCCAAGCAGGCTACGTGAGTTTCGCCAAACAGGCTACGTGATTATGTTTCCGCCTAGCAGGCTACATGAGTACGTTTTTGCCAAGCAGGCTACGTGAGTACACGAGAACACGTGAACACGGATACTTGCAGGTTCGTTCAAGCACGGAACGACTACTTAGTGGTCTTCCGGGGTTTGGATGAAAACAAGGCAACATTCAAGCAGACAGGCATGCATTTCTAAGGAACAAAGCAGGCACGTTGCTCGGACCCGAAGGTAAGCCGAGAGATGAAACCGTTAAGGGACTTAGCATGCGAGGGTCTGAATATAAGCAGTATTTTATTTCCATGTTCTAGCATAGCAATACAAGTTGGGATTATTCTCTTAGCTAGGTGCGTTAGATTTATTAGCATGCAGGGGGTGAATCACCTAGCAACTAGCATGAATATTCCAGATTTTTATGTGTGCTGGCTAAGCAAAGACAAGTTCACCGTAGCCACCCACCTTAGCAATGATTCACCTCGGTAGAGCGATACGTCAAGCGAGCCTTTGAAATTCTAAGCCGGATTCCTATAGGGACAAGTCTGGATATCTTTTGCTTCTTATTTGAGGCAAGGCGGGTCGGGACAGTTGCACTATTGCCGTTTGAAACGGCAGTCCGCTAGAGCGGAACGGGGCGTTATATTGGAATCCCAAACTTGGAGAATATGTTGGATTTGATAAAATCTGAAACAACTTTAGAATCATCAGTCCTAGTAGCTTTAGCTTCTACCCATTTTGATACATAATCAACAGCAAGAAAAATATAAACATAACCAAAAGATACAGGAAACGGTCCCATAAAATCGATGCCCCAAACATCAAAAATTTCACAAAATAGTATAGGATTTTGTGGCATTTCATTCCTTTGAGATATATTACCTGTCTTTTGGCAATTGTTGCATGTTTTACAAAAAGAATATGAATCACGAAATAAAGACGGCCAATAGAAACCACATTCTAATACTTTTCTTGCCGTCCTCTTCGCTCCAAAATGTCCTCCACATTCATAAGAATGACAAAAGGTGAGAATTGAAATAAATTTATTTTCATGAACGCACCTTCTTATCACTTGATCTGTACAGTATTTCCACAAGTATGGGTCATCCCATACATAGTATTTGGCATCACTTTTGATCTTATCTCTTTGAGCCTTTGATAAGCCAGAAGGAAACATATTGGTAACCAAATAATTTATAATATTTGCATACCAAGGCGATGTCACACTTGAAGCAAATAATTGCTCATCAGGGAACATTTCTTGTAGACAAAGTTCATCCTCCATATGAACTAAACGACTTAAATGATCTGCAACACAATTTTCTGTCCCTCTTTTGTCTTTGATCTCCAAATGAAATTCATTTAAGAGAAGTATCCATCGAATTAACCTTGGTTTTTCCTCTTTCTTCGTCATCAAATAGCGAAGAGCTGCATAATCAGAATAAACAATGACTTTAGTACCAAACAAATAAGATCAAAAAATTTCTAAAGCAAAAACAACAGCTAAAAGTTCTTTTTCAGTAGTAGAATAATTTTTCTGCGCCTCATTCAAAGTTCTTGAAGCATAATAAATGGCGTGAGATGCTCTTCCAATCCTTTGACCCAAAACAGCACCTACTGCATAATCACTTGCATCACACATTATCTCGAAAGGCATGTTCCAGTCAGGGGGCTGGATAACTGGGGTAGAAGTTAATAGTTTCTTTAGTGTGTCAAATGCCTTTTTACATGCTTCATCAAATTCAAAAGCTACATCCTTTTGTAGCAACTTGCAAAGGGTTAACGCTATTTTGGAGAAGTCTTTGATGAATCTTCGGTAAAAACCTGCATGTCCAAGAAAAGAACAAACTTTCCGCACATTGGAGGGATAAGGTAAAGATTGAATAATATCAATTTTGGCTTTATCTACCTCAATTCCCTTAGAAGAAACAATATGACCCAAAACTATACCTTGGTCAACCATAAAATGGCATTTTTCAGAGTTTAACACAAGATTAGTTTCTATGCATCTTTGAAGAACAAGTGTAAGGTTATGCAAGCATTTATCAAAAGAGTCTCCATAAACTGTGAAATCATCCATAAATACTTCTATAATATGCTCAACATAGTCTGAAAATATGCTAACCATACACCTTTGGAAAGTAGCTGGGGCATTGCAAAGACCGAATGGTATGCGACGATATGCAAAAGTTCCAAATGGGCATGTAAAAGTTGTCTTTTCTTGATCCTCCGGAGCAATTACAATTTGAAAATAACCTGAATAACCATCAAGAAAATAATAGTAAGAATGACCAGCTAACCTTTCAAGCATTTGATCAATAAAAGGTAAAGGAAAGTGGTCCTTTCGGGTTTCAGCATTTAATTTTCTATAATCTATACAAACCCTCCACCCATTCTGGACACGAGTGGGAACTAACTCATCATTTTGATTCTTTATGACAGTTATCCCGGTCTTTTTAGGAACCACTTGCACTGGGCTAACCCACTGGCTATCCGAAATAGGATAGATCACTCCAACTTCAAGAAGTTTTAGGATCTCCTTTTTTACTACCTCCATCATGGGTGGGTTCAATCTTCTTTGCGGTTGACGGAAAGGTTTTGCTCCTTCCTCAAGTAAGATGCGATGCATGCATGTAGATGGGCTAATTCCTTTTATATCCACAATTGTCCAACCAATAGCCGTCTTATGCTCCTTAAGGATCTGAACAAGCTTTTCTTCCTGTGGTACACTAAGTTTATTGGAGATTATCACTGGTAATGTTCCTCCATCTCCAAGGAATACATACTTGAGGTGACTAGGGAGAGGCTTCAATTCTGGAATAGGGGCCTGCAAAATAGAGGGTAAAGACCTCTTGTTAGAAATTGGTAATGAAATATAAGAAGCTTTACCTGATTGTTGTATTTTTGGAAAATCATTCAATGCTGTAACAGTTTCCTGCAAATCAGAACTCAAAGTTAACTCCTTATGATCTTTTTCAAGATGCTCACTAATGGCCACTTCCAATACATCTTTGCCATCAAGTTAAAAAATATCCTGTGCTAAAGAATCAACCACATCAATGGAATAAACAGTATTATCATCATCAGGATATTTTATGGCATCATAAATATTAAATTTAACAATTTTACCATCAAATTCCAAAGTAAGTGTGCCACTATGAACATCTATCTTAGTCTTGGATGTCTTTAAAAATGGTCTTCCTAATAAAATTGGAGCAGTTTGATCGCCATTTTCCATATCAAGCACATAAAAATCAGCAGGAAAAACTAAATTATCAATTTATACAAGAACAACCTCAACTACTCCCTTAGGATAGGCATTAGATCTATCAGCCAATTGAATCACAATACCAGTTTTATTCAGAGGTCCAAGATTTAAAGATTAATATATAGAATATGGCATGACATTGATAGAAGCTCCTAAATCTAACATGGCTTTCTCATATTTATTGTTACCTATCTTACAAGGGATAGTAAACATTCCAGGATCTTTGTATTTCGTAGGTAGTTTTCGTTGAATTACTGCAGAAACACTCTCCCCAACTTTTACCTTTTCATATCCTTTAAGCTTTTGTTTCCTCTTTATTGTAGAAAATTCTTTTAAAAATTTAGCATAGCGAGGTACTTGTTTGATAGCATCTAAAAATGGAATATTTACCTCACATTTACGAAAAGTCTCATATAACTCATTATTTTGTTCAATTTTTCTAGATTCTGTTAAAGCTTGAGGAAAAGGAGGTACTGGCTTATAATAACAAAGGAGTGGAAACTTACAATTGGATACCTCATCATCATTGGGGACGTTCGTGTCTGCCATGGTGCTTTTCTCTTCTTCTTATTTTGATGTTGCAGGTACTTCTTTTACTGGAATGTCAACCTCTTTACCGCTTCTCAAAACGATTGCACTTGCATTTTCTTTTGGATTTACTATCGTTTGAGATGGTAATTTTCCAAAACTTTGTGCCTCTAGCTTATTAATTGTTGTAGCCATTTGGCTCATTTGATTGTCCAAGCTTTGAATGCTAGCCCTTGTCTCCTGTTGAAATTGTAAATTATTAGTGGCAAGAGACTTAACAATATCTTCTAAAGACATACCAGAGTTAGAAGTTTGGTTTGGTTGTTGTTTAGGATATGGCTGCTTGTACTGTTGGTAACTTGGGCGATTTTGATTGACAGGATGATTTGTTTGTGGATTCCCATAGCTGAAATTGGGATGATCTCTCCATCCTAGATTGTAAGTGTTCGAATATGGATCATACTTTCTTTGTGGTTGTCTAGGGAAAGCACCTACCATATTCATTTGTTTATTGAACTCCTCTTGAAGAGTTGGACACATGTCAGTTGGATGTCCTGCTACTGAACAAATCCTACAAGCTTTTGCTGTTTGCATGTTACCTACAGCCATTTGACGAACAAGAGACGTTAAACTAGCAATTTGTTGTTCTATGGAAGAAATATTTACCTCGTTAGCATGCCTAGATGGAAGATCTAGCCTAGTGCCAAATTGTTAAGAATTTGCCGCCATATTTGCAATTAAATTTCTTGCGGCCTCAGGAGTTTTATCTACCAAAGCTCCTCCACTAGCAGCATCTATCATGCTTCTATCAGTTGGTAGAAGGCCTTCGTAGAAGTACTGGATAAGTAGCTGCTCGCTAATTTGATGATGGGGGCAACTTGCACATAATTTTTTAAAACGTTCCCAGTACTCGTGGAGAGACTCTGCATTGTGTTGCCTTACCCCACAAATTTCTTTTCGGATATTGGCCGCCCTTGAAGCGGGAAAGTACTTCTCCAAGAATAGTCTCTTCATTTCGTTCCATGTTACAATGCTCCCAGAGGGTAGATAATAGAGCCAATCCTTAGCCGAATCCTTTAAAGAGAACGGAAAGGCTCTTAATTTGATTTGCTCTTCGGATACCCCCGTAGGTTTCATAGTTGTGCATACCACATGAAGCTCCTTTAGATGCTTGTGAGGATCTTCACCTGCAAGGCCATGAAAAGTGGGTAATAAATGTATTAGTCCAGATTTTAATTCAAAACTAGTAGTAGCATCTAAAGTAGAAAATGTAATGCATAAAGGGTGTTGGTTCAAATCAGGGGCTGCAAGTTCTTTCAAAGTTCTATTTGCATCCATAACTTCCTCTTCTTCAGGATTAGATTTGCAAGAGAGTAAGGAATCCGTAGCAGGGTCGTTCTCGTTAGAGTTTCTTTGAGCTTCCTTCCTTAACCTGCGCAGAGTTCTTTCTATTTCTGGATCACTCTGAAAATCACTTTGATTAGAAGATTGAGTTGCAATCATAAACAAGTAATAAAATGATAGCAAGCAATCCAGAAAAGTATATGAGAATAAATTTTTGTTTGTTTTTTATTTTTTTTATTTTTTTATTTTTTGTTTGCTAATAAACAAAAATAATTTAATTATAAGAAAAGATCACAAAAAGCAAAAAAATTAACAAAAATTACTCCCCGGCAACGACGCCAAAATTTGGCGTGCTGTCATAGGCACCCAAAAATAAAATCTTTACTCTTGAAATAATATGTAGTAGTGAGAGTAAGGATCATTCCCACAAAGAGTAATTAGTTTGATCTTTATGCTATGTGAAGTAAGATGGGGGGGGGGAGTTTTGGATCAAAGCAAATTAAAAAGAGCTAAAAACAATTAAAGTATTAAAATAATCAAAAGAAAAAATGTTGGTCTCAGTCAACATCCATCATTGGAATCTTAAAATTGATCATTGATACAAACATAAATTATCATACTTTGAATATTCACCGTTGGAAGTATTTCCTATCTCTCTTAGGCTTAGATAATTAGAAACAAGCGATCTAATTAGCTTTAATTACTAAATAATCCAAGACAAGCGCTGAAGATTTAATCTAGTAATTTCTTAAAGAACAAAGAGATCGATGAAGCAAAACAACACAAGAACAAGCGGTTGTATTTAATTTTGTCAAAAGTTTTTCTCCTAAGATCTAATAAAACAAAGCAGTTTATTAAATCTTGGTTGCTTCACAAATTAGAAAAATCAAACAATTACGGATTTGATGTCTAATTTAGCAGTAGATCAAAATGGATAATAGACTAGTAGGCCTCCTAGTAATTAAACAAAACAATCATGAAAGTAGGCATAGAAAAATATTTAATACTCAAAGCATAAATCAAACATATGAAATAATTTAGATCTCACAATTTTATTGATTCCAAGGCTTCTGTTTCCTTCGACCAACAAGACTTTTAGCTCCGCACGTTCATGAAAACTTCAAATGAATATTGGAGAAGAAGAAGAAGAAGAGGAGGAGTTGTGTGTTGTTCCTTTTTTTCCTCCTGATCTTTATCCCTTTTATAGACTCTAAATTAGTGTTTGAAGATCACAATATCTTCCCACAAATCCTCTAATAGTTACAACAACCCAAATAATAAAATAAAATCTTTGAACAAGTTGGAAAATGGTTATTTTAGCTCCACTTTTTGTGCACAGCATAGTTGACTCAACTCCAAGCGTGATTTGGTCCATGATGCAGCCAGAATCTCGGAAAACTCAAAATAACATAATTGTGCCTCTATCACTTAGCTTTCCGAATCAATTTGCATCAGCTCAATTGGACTTCGGATGAGTAAGTTATGACCATTTTTCTACAAGGTGTCAGAATTATCCAGAATTGATAATTAGCTCCATTTTGCTTTTAGTGACTCCAATTGCATCCTAGATCAAAATATAAAAGTAATGAGTATCTTTAGACATTAAATGAGCATAAAGGAGTATATATTAAGGAATAAAAATATGATATTTTATGTTCTCATCAATATACTCATTGTTAAATATAGTACATGCACTAATACTCATAGTCCTAGCATATATACTCATCGTTAAATACAGTACATGCACTGATACTCACTGCTACCTTCAAGTTTGGTTGTCTGAGTGATTGAGTGAGCTGGGTCACTAGGGAGAGAAGTTCACAGTTTTCAGTGTGCATCATTTGGCAGTGATCAACTGAAGGGATAGCAGTATGCAGCTTTGTGCTAGCACAGCAAGGGGGAGCACAATTGACCAGTGTACAGCTCTGTGCTACTACAGTACAAGGGGAAGCATACAGCAGTTTACGTATTTAGACCCATTCAAGTCTGTTTTGGGCTTGGGGTTAAGGTGGAGTATTTTAAGTGGCTTGGTAAAACGTCAGCTAGGTATGAACTCTACCATTGACAGGACCCCAATAAATAGAGCAAAATATGACCTACTTATAAAAAATTAAACTTGTTTCTTTGTGAGACATAAAAATGTTACCTAAAAGGATTATATGGCTAAACTGGTCAAAACTATTGTAGATCTGACCAAAATCAAGCCATTTTCAAGATAGGATAATTCTATTGTCCCATTTCCCATTCTAGATGTACTCCATTCCCAAAGGTGCTTCCATAGTGAACTGAAACACAAAATGATATTTGAACTAATTTATGTGTACACCCTTAGACAAGAAAGCATAATTTGACATACAAAACAAAATTTAGATCTAAAGTAGAGGTGGTCAGTTATCCAATAGTATGCTCAGGGAACCTGATGCTTCTTGAATTATTGGCCCTTTAAGAAGTCTAATATTTTGGCCAGTTAAGATCCTGCTAACTCAAGATATGGAAGATGACATACAATATATCATAGATTTTTCCAACAGACAATCTAACACATGCTAAACTATGTGGTTGGAACATGACCATCAGGAAGTGACTTCTATGAGAAGATAAGTGATGTGAATATACTTGTGAAACATATCACATATATGCTTAGTGGCCGTCAAGTAGCCAAGAAGATGGTACAATTTATGTTGACGCAAATGTGACTTGTGCAGCATACGATAAAACCAATTACTTCATTGTCTGGAGTAGTTATCGATATTGCTATCCTAGTCCTTGCAAGGAATATTAACTTTATTACTTTGTTTTATATGTACATAGGTCTCTATCAGCAACAACCATGTGAAAAGTGTCAAGGTCTAGTGTTAGGAACAGGACAAACCCATCCCCTATTAAACACTTTTATGAGAGCATCATACTATGTTCTCTATGGGTGCCAGGGTTTTTGTCTTAGCATCAATAATTGTCCTGTGTGTGTCCGAGTTAGGGTTAGGGTGTCAAGGTCTAGTGTTAGTGCGTCCGCGTGCGTGTGTGTGTGTCCGAGTTAGGGTTAGGGTTAGGGTTAGTGTGTGTCATGTCGTGTCGTGTCGTGTTGTGTCGTGTTGTGTCATGTCGAGTTAGAGAGAGAGAGAGAGACAGAGAAAGAAGACAGAGAGAGGAGCTCACCGAGTGATTGGAGAGAGGAGAACGCCAGAGGGAGGAGGAGCCACAGGAGGGGGGAGGACGCCGGAGGGAGGAGGGGAGCCGAAGGAAGGAGTTTCTGACAGAGGGAGGAGCACCCTGGAGGGGGGGAGGACGCGGCCGGAGGGGGGTCGCTGAGGTAGGGCGCCGGGATGGGGGGCGGTTTAATTTTTTTGAGATTTCGATCAAAATGGGGGGAAGAGAAATTCGTCAAACCCTATATGAAATAAATTAGCGACGTCGGTCTATACGTCGCTAAATGTCACGGATATAATAATATACTGTGACTTAAATACATAAACGTCGCTAAAATTAAAAAGTTAGCGACGTTTAACGACTACCTAGCGACATATTATATATTTATAATAATTGTAGTCGCTAAACGTCGCTATCACCGACATATTGTGACATTTTATATGGACGTCACCAAATACCTATAATTCAGCGACGTTTTATTTGGACGTCGCTAAAAAATGTCGCTAATCCCGTAATTTTTAGTTGTGTTGAGTTGCCGTAAGATCCGCCTCGCCACAAATTTTATATTCTCCGGGTAGAACTGAGACTTGATCTCCTTTTTGAGATCCTCCCAAGTCTCAATCGAGCACAACCCCTTCTCTATTTTCATGCACCTACGATGCCACCTCAACATAGCATCATCAGTAAAATCGAGTGAAGCAATGTTTACCTTCTCGGCCTCGGCCTCGATGTGCAACGCTTTAAAGACGCTCTACGTTCCAAAAGAAGTTCTCCACTTCTTTGGCATCTCGCACCCCATTAAAGGATTTTGGCTCCAGAATCTTTCTTCTCGGTGCCTCCCTACTCGAAGTTCCACCGTTCACAATGACCATCTCCAAAATGGCACCTCTGGTTATGAGTTCTCCGCAACTCTCGACCATCGTCTTTTGCTCCTCCTAGCTTTGGACCTTCCTGCGTAAGTCCTCAATCTTCGCACGATGTGCCTTAAGATCCTTCTCAAGTGCGGATCGGATCTCTTGGATTTGCTTTTGGAATATTGCCTTGGACGAAGCGACATCACTCTCCAACCCATTGTAGAACTCTTCTAGCCTTGCGTTGCTTTGCTCTTCAGGGCCCATGTGCATCTCTATGTCCCTCGAACCTGTCTCCAAGGTCTCGAGGCATTCTGCAAGATCGACAAGGGTACGCCTCGTCGAAGGCTCCTTGCTCTTGTCTCTCTTGTTGGTCTTAGCGTTCCTCTCCTTAGGCGACGCAGGCCTCTCTTCGTAGCTCTCGGATGTCGACATGGCACCTACAAACCTTCGCTCTATACCACTAGTCACAGTCTTAGTATTTTTTTTCTATACTTTGACCCGTGCGACGCCCAAGCTTCATTCTCGAAGACTCGTGCAAGCCTTCCCAAACGAACTTAGCTATATCGCTAAGACAAATATGAAAAAATGTGAAGCAAAAGAGGGAAATTGGAATATTTGAAATTTTATGATACTAGAGAGAGTTTATAACTTTTGGGGTGGTAAGGAGAAAATGAGCCTCCCACTTATTTATAGGCTCTCAAGGGCCTTACAAGAAACTTCTGGAATAAAAATACTCCAAAAATTATTCTATGCATTATTTTAAATGCTAGATATTTACAAAGAACCCTCTAGAAAGTAGGAACCCTCTAGAAAATGGACCAAATAAAGTGGGCCAAAAATATTTTGCGTGACAACTAGCTTTAAAAACTCTCACAATTTTATTTTGTCTCACTTTACATCCAATTTGAATTATGTCGTTAAAGGACATTAAAATATGCTTGAAATAACGATTTTACCCCTCCCCCCATTCTCTTTCCCCCTCTCTTTGGTGGGGGGGGGGGAGGAGGGTGGCCGCGCGGGGATGAGGAGGGGGGCTGTCACCACCGTTGGGGGTGGGGGTGAGGGTGGGTGAGGGAGGGGAGGGGAGGGGAGGGGAGGGGAGGGGGTGAATGGGGAAGAGGGGGAGGCTATTTCGGGTATTTTTTATTTTTTATTTTTAGAAACAGCCTCTAACAATCAAATATGACAGTTTTTTGACGGTATAGGACATTTTGATCGAGTCATATATTGCGGGAGGGTTTAATTGCTATATTTGTCTATCGAGTCTTATTTTGCTAACGAAACAAATTGAAGAAGAAATTTTTTGTACTTTACCCTATGTTTTCCAGAAACGTGATACAAGGTGGAATTCACGATCTATACAGCTGCACGACTGTGCGGGTTGCGGGATAAGCGTACAGATCGAGCAGATTGCACTGAATAAGCACAAATCGTGCTGAGTGGATAGTTATGGTAGATAATCAATTAAATTGATGTTAATCTTTTTTCAGATTATGTTTTGATTAAGCCTAATCTTTTGGGAATGTGGAAGACGGTTGGAATAGGGCTTTCAGGTTTCATCTGCCCCTATAAATAGTCTCTTGGTTGTCTTTTTATGAAAAGCTAAAAAGAAGAGATAGAAGAGAGTTCCTACTACTTTCAAGATTCACAGTGGCCACCATCCATCCACGAAGATCTGTCTTTCAAGTTCATTTGTTCGAATTCTTTACATAAATGACAAATGAAGAATCTAGTAGTTCATCAATTAAAATTTAGGCGTGCTCAAATGCTAATTGTACTAGCTAATTATCATAGACGAGACTTGTTAACCACTAATTTCCACAAGCAATTAATTTGAGCTATTTCTAAAGGCAAATTATATTTTACTCGACCTAGCCAAATTTTTAGGATAGTTAAAAATTTTGACAGTCCTAAAAATATGTAGGACTGTCAAAAAATTTGATAGTCCTCCTAATAATTTTAGGACTGTCACAATTTTTTACAATCCTAAAATGTTTTTTTCTGTCAAAATTTTTGACAGTTCTTCCAATATTTGACAGTCCTATAAATTTTTTGGACCGTAGGAAATGTGATAGTATTTTCTATTAGAAGGACTGTCAAAAATAATTACAGTCCTAAAAAATAAATTTTGTACTAATCCGAATAAAATATGGTGTGTCTTTAGAAATTGTCTTAATTTGACAGCACACCAACCTCATCTTTCTGACACATAGCTAGCTGTCCTCAATTTCCACTTTACGGCTGAGAAAGTGTGACGTCACCTACCTGACGACTATGCTTAGGCATACTTGCTGACAATACTTGCTAACGTAATGTTTATTGACATCACTACAACCTAACTAAAGTCTCAACACAACACCAAGTTTTGTCTCTGTTGATTCAATACAATTCCATCAGGAAATCGGAGGTGAACAGCCTGCCGTATATATTTGTGTGTGTATGTTTGTATAAAGGCACCGACTCTCTCCAATATGCTTGTTAGCGACATAATGTCCCATGCTACTTCGGTGCCTTACAATTACATTAGGCCCATCGGTGACCGTCCAAATCTCGTCGATGTAGAGACCGCAGACGTATCAATACCTCTTATAGACCTCGGAGGCATCCACGGTGCCGACCGATCCCGTGTAATCAGAGAAATCGGCCTGGCATGTCGAACCAACGGCTTCTTTCAGGTGGGTGTTACTTGCATCCTTTCCTGTACGCTGGTGTCATTGATTTATGTATGTCTCTAACTTGAAATTATTATGAATACACTAGGTCAAGAACCATAGTATCCCAGAAACTATAATAGACGCCATGCTAATTGTGGCCAAGGAATTCTTCCAACTGCCTGAATCGGAAAGACTAAAGACATACTCGAACGATATTTCGAAGACGACCAGGCTCTCCACTAGCTTCAATGTGAATACTGAGAAAGTAGGTAATTGGAGAGATTACCTAAGACTCCATTGCTATCCTGTCGAGCAATACGTGAACGAGTGGCCCTCCAGTCCACAAAATTTCAGGTACGTAGCAAATTATTTACTGCTCAATTAATTATCATTTGAAATCAAATCTCTCTCCCTTTTTTCAAAGATAAGATTCAAATCGAAACTTTGTAAGCTAATTAATATTTGATATATATACTACTAATTGAACAGGGATGTAGTCTGTGAATACTCGAAGCAAGTAAGAGAACTGACATTAAGTCTGCTTGGGGCCATCTCTGAGAGCCTAGGTCTTGATGGAGACTATATGGAGAAGGCGCTCGGCAAACAGGCTCAACACATGGCGTTAAACTACTATCCGCGTTGCCCGCAGCCTGAATTAACATTCGGACTACCAGGCCATAAAGATCCCAATGCAATCACTATCCTTCTTCAAGATGGAGTTTCAGGCTTACAAGTGCTGAGGAGTGGGAAATGGGTCGCAGTTGATCCTATCCCCAATACACTAGTTATCAATATCGGAGATCAAATACAGGTTTATACTTTACGTAACAAAAACACGATACCTAGATCTAATTTTTGACTCTCTATTAAATAATTTGCCAATTTGCACTTAAATATCTTAAGTAGTTGTTGATATATATATAGCTTTCCTATCACGGAAGTTTTCTATGTTGACCTTGCTGTATAAAAATGAAATAACCAGTCTTGGTCGAATTGATATTTGTATTTGCAGGCACTAAGCAACGACCGGTACAAAAGCGTGCTTCACCGGGCAGTTGTTAACAGCGACAGGGAAAGGATCTCCATTCCAACTTTCTATTGTCCTTCCCCAGACGCACTAATAGAACCACCAAGGCTTTTGGTTGCTAAGGAGCATCCACCTATGTACAGGAGTTTCACCTATGCTGAGTACTATGATAAGTTCTGGAACCAAGGACTTCAGTCTGCCAGCTGCCTTGATATGTTTAAAACCACTTAATGGCCAATGAAGGTCATATATGTGCAGATGCCTATGGTAGTTATACATATGGGCTATGCTATCACTAAAACCAAATGCCTACAATTCTCTTACAACCGTCACGTGGTGTCCACGTAGTGGCCGTCCATTGGAGGAAGGAGAAGAGGTGGGATCCAATGGCTGTCCGGGTGGTCGTCATGTGGCAGAAACGTCACATGGCAGCTCTTCATTGGAAGGAGAGGTGGAGTCGAATGTGGTCCACATAGCAGTGGGGAGAGAGAGGGTTGTAAGAAGGTTGTAAGCATTTGGTAGTAAACTTAGCATTATTGTGTTATATATATGCACCAGTCAATTGTCTACAAATTTGAATAAAAATCTCCCAAGGGGACTTGTTGCTGCTTAGAGCATCCACAGTGGGGACACTCCAAACACATACTCTAAATTATTAAAAATTGTATAAATTATTATTTTGATACACTCCAAATAAACAATCCAAATTAATCTCCTCTTTTTCCTCCCTTTTTTTTCTTTATTTTCCTTTCCTATTATGTAATATTTTTTCTTTCTCTTTTTACTCTTTATTTTTCCTTTCCTATTTAGTTACTTTTGGTGGGCCCATCAATTAATATAGAAAAGTTATGACACGCTCCAAATCTGGAGTGTCTCGTAGCTTTCTAGCAATTTTTAAATATGCACAAGTGTCCACTGTAGCCTTCAAGTGCTACAAAATTTGACTAAAGATAAAATGTAGCACTTGAAAGATCTCCCACTGTGGATGCTCTTATTATGTTATGTATACATATAAGAGGTTCCCATATCACCTAGGAACTAAAGTGAGATTCTCATCCACTCTTTAAACTTGTAATCTCTCTACTTAAAAGAAAGTGCGTAATTGTGTCTATGTTTTACCACTCTAGCATGATATAAGATGTTTCTTCCCGTTCCAATTATAAGTAGTTATACGTGTGTGCACTTGTTCCTGTATCCTATACATTTGTATTCATGTATCTAGTATCGATACGGTATCCTGCATATGGTGTGAATATCCATATCTATTAGTGAGTTCATGTATCTTATTATTGGTTTTTCTTGATAGTTTCGAGAGCCGTGTGGACAGATCTTCCATAGAGTAATCGATAGGAATAAACTGATTAACTAACTTATGCAACTCTATTTGGTTACTGATTTTATGACAAGATAATTATGCATGGAAATACCATAGGCTTGTAGAATACCGATTGACATTGCCATTACTCCTGCTAGAATCCGTACATAATTCGAAGTACCCTAAAATATCCAAAATAGAAATTTATCCATCAGACCGATGTATGCCGATATACCACTACATACCGTCGGTATACTATCGAAGCCCAGGTCGCCAAGTCAACAATGCTGACTTGAGGCTTCTCTTTACCTATTAGTCCCTTGGTTTTCTTTGGATGATTGAAATTCAATATTGGGAGCATGGATTGGTGACTTGGCATGATCAATAGCTAAGGATCCTTCACCACTTTATTAAAAGTCCTAGTTTTCTCTCTCAATCTCTTTTTCCTCTTCTCCATTTCTACATTCATTTATCTTCCTCTTTGCTAATAGTTGAACCCTAGGAGCTTGATCTTGCGATCTAAGGGAGTGATTTCTGAATTCCTTTTGGTAGTGGAGTAGAAGCTAGATTTATATCAGGTAACCTAGGCAAGTACATCTTGCAATGAGTGAATAAAACCATAATTTCTTTGTATTTTCATTTACTATGTAATTGTTGCTTATTTTTATCCAAAATATGTTTCTTTAAATTATTTCCATCATTTACCTATAACGATTTTGGTTGAGGTTTAACCAATATTTGATTTCTAGGACATAGCTTGTGATATTGTGGTCAAAACTAAGTATCAATTGTGATATCTAGGTTTTTCTTATTGAACCTAATTTATCACGCTAGAGTAGATCCACCCCTATCATTAGAACATGTTAGTTAGAAATGAGTAGAATCGAGGTTTTATTTCGGCTCTGAAAATTCTCGAGATAATTTTGAAGCACATTATGTGTCTATGACATACCACCAATATAACGTTTGTAAGATGTTGGGTATATTGCCAGTACCGTTTGTGTTGATATTTCAAAAAATTAGGTTATGTCTCAACACTACAAAAAATTTCGTTTTTAGCAACTTAAAATTTCATGCTAAAAGTACCATAATCGTTGTGAATAAATTTAGTAACGAAAAGTAGTCGTTGTTGGACCCTTTGTTTTAGGTGTATGACCTAAAGTATTATCAACAAAATTTTCAAGTCGTTGTTGAATTCTTACTTTTTTTCAATTCGACTGCTTTTTCGTTACATCTTTTACGGACATAGATTTCGTTCCTAAAAGTAGAACTCTTTTGCTACTCTCGAGTTTGTCGATGTTATATGCTACATTTAGAAGCAGTACATCGTTGCCAAATATATAATTTTTTTGCAATACACAAAAGTTGTTATATAGTGTATTTAGTAACAACAATAATTCGTTGCAAAAAAAATTCCATAATTTATCATTATATATGGTAACAACTCATTGTCGTTGCTAAACAAAAAATATATATAATTTTTTGCAACACACAAAAGGCATAGTTATATATTGTATTTAACAACCACATTAAAGTATTGAAAAAAATTCACGACTCATTGCCATTGCCAAACAATTATTTTGTATTGTTTATTTAAGTAAACAATAGATTTGAATCAATTATCACCCAATAATTTGAAATTCCATTTAAAATAAAAAATAAAAAAATTCCATAATATAATTTAATTGTAATTATAACATCAAACTACAATATAACATCCATCAAGTTTTGAAGCGATAGCCTTCAACCCTATATTTGTTTGATTCTCAATCTGATCAAATATAACAAAATTACACGAAGTTTCACATTTCAAACAATACTAAAATTCTAATGACAGTCGTATATTCCACATGGGACAACCACGTGAGACAACCACCACAACTACTTCTTTCATGAGCTACTTGGCGACGTCCATATCAGTTTGAAGATACCAAGAAGATGAGTCATGTGTAGATCGACCTACTAACCATATGAACATAGTCAATACTCAATTTAAATACTTGAAAAAAGTAACTGAGAAAACAAGTTCTACTACCATTGTTTAAATGGAACCCTGTGGCCTCAAATGGCATTTTAGTGCTTCCATTTGTTGAATGTTTCTGTACAGGATGCCTAGCCGTGTACTACAATACTATATATATCAAGACTATCTTATGAAATTCGTCATGAGAATCTAATAGAATGTCAGGAACTATAGATTGTTGAAGACGTTCATCGTCAAGCGCATATATATATATATATATATATATATATATATATATATATATATATAAAACTTTAACAAACAATAATTCATGACAAATACTAGGTAAAACCGTTACCAATACGCAAGATTTTGAAAGTAACCTGTATAATCCTACCATATATCAAACATATGAATATTATTTGTAGAAATATGAAGACAAATATTTCTAAACTGTTTCCGTAGCTTATGATGATTCTACTTGAATATTAAGTAACCAGTGGGGCACAGGGATAGACATACATGCAAGAGAGAGAAGAAGTATTTTTCTTCCCTAGTCAGATCGTCAACCGAGTAAATGAGCCACTACAACACTCAATTTCCTTCGTCCCACTCCCAGAATCAAAAAACTTGTACTTAGATTATTTGTTTAGGATTTCTTTGTAATATTTTTCGTGAATTAAATAAAAAAGTTTGTTCAAACTTGTTTAATGGTGAACAAGATGACGACTCTTCCGTGGACTAGCTTTTTCACTAATAAAAGTTGGTGATGCAATCTGACTCAACGAAGCTGGAGTCTACCCAGAGAATGTTTATCGTACGATTCGACCAACAAGCCTTCGAGGAAATGCTTTCGGAGGGTAGCGTGAGCCCTTCACCAAGGCTAGCAAAGCCTAAGAAAATCCGCACGACATGGGTTGCCAAGGCTGCTGTGCCTCACCCAACAGCGGAGCATGCGCTACCTGCCTCTCTGCCTGCTTCTCAAGAGGCACGTCATGTGTCCACAAATGCGTCCCCTGCTCAGGCTATAACCATGGCTGAGGAGAAGAGTACGCAATACCTGAGCTCCGGCAGAGGAAAGCACTACGATGTCAGAAGCTCAGGGGCTGATGCACTGTCCATACGACCACTTCGAAGAACGCAGAAGAAGAAGAAGTATGCGGCACAGAGCTCCATGTAGACCCTGAAAAGACAAATGCATGCGCCCCAGACGACAACAAAGATTCTTCCTTCAACAGAATCTCATGCGACGATGACCCCATGCGCCCTACTGAAAATGGAGAAAATTCCAACTTGCACTCTTCGTACTATTCGCCAGTACATGCTAAGTCGAGAAAGTCCAGGGCCGTGCGAGCTCCAAAGCTCAAACAATTGCTTAGTTGACGTACCATCGGTATACACCGTTAACTGTTATGATGGCTTCTGACAAAAAGTCTACAAGATCGACCCATGCGCCTAGCCCGAGGCGGCATATCGACAGGGTCAGTCTTCAAAGTCTTCCACTTATGACTTGGGGAGAGTTCATGTACGAACCCCTGGTCCGGGAGTAAAAAATCCACCTACACACTCATATGCTCGGGTCACCCGAGCTCATACAGAGGATGCAAAGGTAAACCATCCTTTGCCCGACTTGCGCAACATGATCAATCACAAGCATAAAGCAAGGGAGACAGCAACGACACACAAGATGGCCCCTCTTGGGCATTAATGTGCCAGTATTATAATCAACTGCTACTGTAACAAAGTGGCAGTACTTGCAACTAGGCGGTCGGTATTCCAGCGACTGCAAACCAAGGCACCCACCCGACAATGTCTCGAAGAACTGGTGCAAATACCAGAAGTGGAGGAGTTTTCCTTCGCCTCGTGTTGTGCCACTTGGAGGTCTCCCTCCACAAAGAGGGGCATGAAGGCAAGCACCTCCAACCCTTCCCTCTCTGCCAGCATGTTAAAAAAGCGAGCCCAAGGAGGACTAGCCGCCCTCCGCACAGAAGGAGTTTTTCTGGGAACCAGCTAGAAGGCAACACTATCAATAGCTGGGGGTAGTACTTCCTCAAAACCCAAAACAACCCCGAAAGTTGGATGGAACAATCCTCCCGAACTCTTTAATAATCTGTCGTTTCACAATGATTCTCAAGGAACGGACATCGAGATCCCTGGAGGTAGTCACCCTCATCCAAATGTAGTACCTTCTGACGCCGAGGGTAATATTCCCTCTGAGTCCAAAGAGTATACCGCATTGAGAAATTTTCTTGGAGGCTATTCGAGGAAAGAATCCTAAGCGAAGAGAGAGAGATCTACCATCCCGTCTGTCTCTCCCCATGTCAGTACAATATACATGGCAGGGGAGGATATTGAGGGCACTAACGATCGCCAATGCGTTATAGGCAATGATGCACACCATGAGTTCCTCAATGCAGGCCTTGACCCAGACGATGGTAGAGATTAGGGCAACCATGGTCTCATAACCACCAAGGACCTTTGCACAAGCAAGCCAGGATCCCAGGACCAACGGGGACTCAAACGCAACCGCTCCACCCGTTGGTGGCAATCACACCTTGCCTGATTCGTTTGCTCATTCTACAGTAGATGAAGGCCGGGAAGCAGTACGGGAATTACGGGAACTTCGAGCCCACCTAGACTCGTTGGGCAATCGGGACTCACTGCGCCATCCCGGGATACGACAAGCATATCCCTTCGAGTGGAGAGATGTGCCATACCCACCCAAGTATAAGTCCTTCAACATTACTCTATTTGACGGAAAGATATCTCCCCATCAATATATGAGCTACTTTGAGACAAAGATAGGGCATCTACCCCGCAACGATGTTCTACTCACCAAGCTCTTTGTCGGTGCATTGTCTGGAGTAGCCTTCGACTGGTTTTTGTTGGCACAATATTTAAGTTTAGTTTTTGAATATGGCTAATCGATTAAGTTTAACATTATGATAATCGTGAAACCACAATAATAACCTATAACTTTTACTTAAACTCAGCATTGTCCATATCTGATCTTATATGTTATCATATTTTCTTCTGTATATTGCTTTGTTCGTCTAACATGTATTTACAGAAAAGCAATGGACATATGCAGTGAAGAAAAGATGATGAGCCAGATACGACGTTATACCAGAAGATTTTATCCAACTGCCTAAGACTTATCAGGAGCCTCGCACTCGGTGGTTCCGCTGCCCGGTTAGTGGACGGGGGTTGAGGGGGCAGCACCCCTCGTGGGTGTTTGGGGGCGAAGGCCCTGAAAGTTATTCAGATTTCTAGATCTGACTATCTTTGGACAACTGCCATCAAGAAAAAAGGTGTCTTCAAGTTAGCAGATGCTTCAGAAGATTGGCGTCATCAGTGCTCTTGGTCTTTTATCTTTTATTTTGTATTTTACATTTTGTTTATAGGACCAAATATACATCAAATTTTTAGTTGGCACTAGGAAACTCAAACCCATAATAAACCAGAACCTAGTCCACTAAAAGTAGCCTGAACCAAACCAAACATGTACTAGAAACAAACCAAAAGAGTTTTGACCGAACTCGGGCCGAACTAGGTTACCCTAAGACCCATTTTGCAACGTTACTCCGTGAGACCAGGATTCTAACGTTTGAATTTCTGAACGTTGGACATCCGAACTCGGCCCGAACTCAGTTCAGAAAAACCCTATAAACAGAGATTGAATTCCACATTCTTATTAACTTATTCACTCACTTTTATATCTCTATCTTCTTGAGCTATAAACCTTTCCTATTTCCAAGCTCAACTCCCAGCCTTATAGCGCCAAGTGCGATTCCGATTTAGAAGTCTGACAAAGTTGTAAAAGATTGGTTTGTCAAGTTATCTAGTATTTGAATTCGGCGTGCCCTTAGGATCAAACGTACGTGTGAAGTCTTTCGAGCCTTCAGATCAACGCTCGATGTTGTAAGAAGTTTGCAAGCCTTCAGATCAAAGCTTGTGATTCACTATTGGTGATTATAGTGGATACAACTCCGAGCAAAAGTTTTCGAGCCCGGACTAGTCCTCTCAGAGGAAAACCAGGATAAGTGCTTGCGTTTGTGTTTGCGTTTGCGTTTGCTCTTCTCAACTCTTACTTTACTGTGCATATTCTTAATTGTTATATATGTTGGTACATTTACTGCCTTTACTTAGATTTTTTAATTGGTGATTATTTCTGCTGCACACACGCACTCTATTCACACCTCCTTTAGAGTTACCCACATGATCCTACAGTTTTGCAGTCTCCAAGATAATTGCATCTTGTCATTTGACGACCTCAAAAGTCTTTTCCTTGTCCGATTTTAAAATGGAAGAAATGACATAACGATGTCCTCTCTAATGGATATTACGCAAAAAGAAAAGGAGCTTGTACGGGAATAGATCGAATGATACAGGCAAGCTGCGCTAAAATTATCCCGCGATAATCCTGAGTCCACGGTAATAGACACATGCCGGAGGAATGTACTTCCAGCAATCAGGCTTTGGATGGGAGATACTCAATTCAAAGACTGGACGACGTTCATCATAAATATTGTTGGCGCTGAAAAGATGGTTAAGGATGCCTGACACTTGGTAATACAGATTTTTGTTACTGATGACAGAGGAAAATATTCGTCCAATAACCACAACAGCAACAATGGAAATAATGACCGAGACGGCAAAGGCAAGCAGGCCTTTACCGTCAATATTGCCAAAAAGCTCCCCACACCGGAATAGAAGCCAGCAGAAGCTCCCAAACCGAAAGAGACATACTCTTTCGATGACGATGATGTCATGCCAATTAACGAGGCCGTAAAAGTCGATGATCCAAAGTACTGCCACTACCATCTGTATATCCACCACCCAACACGAGACGCTATGTGTTGAAATGATACATCCAGCGTCTTCTCGATTCCAAAACCCTCAACTTGGACTTTGAAGACAAGACAGTCGCTTCCAATATGGTCTCCCTCCAGTTTGGTGACTTCCCGGTAAAGGAGGCCCAAGATGGTGTCTCCCCGATCATGATGGCAACTTTGGAGGTTGTTAACCTCCCTCCAGCTAGCCAACAAGCAGTCGGGTTGGTAACTCATAGCATACTACGGGGCAAGAAAATGTGGGTTCATCCATATCTTGCTCAGGACTTGAAGCGACAAACGACACCTTCATCTACCAAGCCTAACAGAAAAAGTCCAAAACTTGCCACATGGTTTATTCCCCTTCTAAGGAAGCTATGGCAAGTGCAATGAGGTCGAGTCTCGCCTACCAACATGACTATAATATTCCCGAAGGTCGTGTTTCTCCGGTCGTCGTACCCAATGCACCCACCGCATCCGATTCGGGTCTATCCCAGCTTCCTACAACAGACAAACAAAAGAAGAAGGACCCTCGCTTCGACAAACCCTGCTAAAGGATGCACCTCAAGGGCTATAGAAGCCCTATAACTTTGATATATTGGTACAACTCAATAATACTCCGACAAAGTTATTACACTTCAAACTCCTCAGAAGAGCCTTTGATAGTCTACTTCAAGGGACGTGCTCGTAACACAGCCCCTTCCCTTGTAGTAAAACTCCAGAGAAATGCACCACAACCTTTGACCTTACGACTACAAAGACCCAGCCAATCACAAAAGAAAGACTCGATACCGGCTCCTTCCCCTGAACCCCTGGTTGTTAAACTCCGGAGGAGGCCTCCTAAGCCGTCACTCACATTCGAAGCAAATTCCGAGAAAGACGAGTTGGGGGAATACATAGCTGCTCACGCTGATATCCCTCTCTTGATGATATAATTCTGGTAGATAAAATACCTTATTGCATGAATAAAGGGTTGTCTTTGAATTACTTTGATGTTGCGTATCTAAGTACAATGTACTTTTTATAATATGGTATTTGGTTACAACTACGTATGTGTGTTACCACCACCTATACTGTAAATTGGATACATCTAAGTCAAAATACCTACTTTAAAGTTCTGACTATAAAGAGGGATGACAAACCCATTATCTTCGAAAGGATCGAGAGCCCTCGAGATCTCCCCACAAAAGCGCCTGAACCTAACGGCGATAAATACAGATATATCGCCATAGTCTGTAAGCCAAGCATGTCATCCATAACATGGGCTATGACTTGAAGAGCAAAAATGGTATGAATTACGACAAAGGTCAGCGTCTGCCTTTGTGCCTGCTCGCCCCTGCATAAAATCTGAGGCCTACTTCCAGCAAACTCGTCATTGTGTAGGGTATGTCTCACCTCCAATAACTTTTGATGGATTAAAAGAAGAAGATGAATTGCATTCTCATTCATCCAAATCCTCAGCATGGGACTCCGATTTAAGTATCGAAGATATATTCAAACAAACTTTGACTAGCTTTATGGTGTCCGTTCACTTAGAGGGAGATGACAAACAAGCACCTGAACTCTTTGAAGTAGAGCCATGGGCCTAACGCCATGACTCACAATCAGAATTATGTTTTGAACAACGGGAGCCTCCCACCAAAAATGAAGTCATACAAGTAGACCTGGGCAATGAATCCTCCCCTAAGCCTATCTTCATTAGCAAAAGTTTGTCCATCAAAGATTGGAAATCCCTGATTCAACTTGTAAGGGAATATATTAATATTTTTTCCTGGAGCTATGAAGATATGCCAGGACTAGACCCCTAGATCGCAGTACATAAACTCAACATCTAGCTAAATGCAATACTAGTAAAATAACAACAATGGCGCTTTCGTCCAGACATCATGAATGCCATTGAAGCTGAAGTGAACATGCTAATACTAGCGGCTTCATCCGTGAGGAGCAACATCCGGACTGGGTAGCCAATATCGTTTATGTCTCCAAGAAGAACGACAAGATCCGAATATGCGTAGACTTTTGATATCTAAACTTAGCAAGCCTAAAGGACGAGTTTTTTCTTTCGATCACAGATATCATGATCAACAACTCCTATGGCTTTAATCAAATGTCTTTCATGGAAGGGTTCTCAGGCTACAACCAAATCAAGATATTTCCAAAATAAAGAGAAGCATACGTTAATCTGTACGCCGATAGGGGTATATTTCTACACAGTCATGTCCTTCGGTCTGAAGAATGCAGGTAAGACATAATATCGAGCAATGAGTACTATCTTCTGCGAACATTTGCACAAGACAGTCGAGTATTATGTTGATGACATTGTCGTCAAAAATTGCTTCCAAGACGACCATCTCCACGATCTGAAGACAGTCTTCGATTTGATGCGTGTGCAACAGCTTAAGACGAACCCAACTAAATGTTTCCTGGGAGTCTCCAACGACAAGTTTTTAGGCTTCATCATAACATCTAAGGGCATCCACATAGAGCCCGACAAGACCAAAGTAATCCTTAAAATTTACCTACCGAAGAACCTCAAAGAACTTCGCGGCCTTCAAGAAAGACTTGCAAACATCAGAAGATTCATATCAAATCTCTCTGGGCACTGCCAACCATTTACTCAACTCATGAATAAGGAAGTATCCTTCATCTGGATGGAGGAATGTCAACGAGCCATCGACGACATCAAGAAGTACCTATCAAATCCCCTAGTGCTATTAACTTCGGTCGTAGGAAGACCCTTCCTTCTTTATATACGATGGACCACTCTCTCGGTGCTCTACTAGGAAGAGTAACACAGGCCACGAGAAGTCCATCTATTATCTTAGCTGAATGATGATCGACGTGGAGCATTGGTACAATCTCGTTGAGAAGGAGTACCTCGCTCTGGTCTTTGCTTCTCAGAAGACTCCATATTACGTGGCTGGGCAAACGATTCATGTAGTCTCACAGGTTAATCCACTTAGAGTCCTTATGACTAAGCCTGGGGTACTGAATTCTCGTCTGGCTATGTTGGCAATAATGTTATCTCCATACAACATGGTGTTTGTCTCGCATAAGGCAGTTAAAGGACAAGCATTGGCCGACTTTCTGGCAGCTCATCTGGTGCCAAAAAATCTTAAAACTTTATGGACAAATCCCAGACGAAGTACTGGACTCCAACATCACATTAGCAGAAGATATTTGGCAAATGTTCTTCGATGACGCTTTGAGAACGAGACCCAAAGGTGATACCATCGCAGGTGTCAGAATAGTTATAATCTCTCCCGATGATCTGGTTATCCACCGTACTTACTCACTCATGGATCCTTGTTCCAATAACGTAGCAGAGTATAACACCATTGTTATTGGGTTCCAACTTGTCAAGCAAGTAGGAGAGGACTACTTGGAGGCGTACGGTGACTCCAAGCTGATAGTTAGTCAGGTCTGGGGTGAATACGAAGTCCGGCATGAGGAATTGATTCCCTACCATCAGTTAGCACTCAGCTTAATCTCCATCTTTGAAGGGTTCTTCATAAAGCATGTTCCCTAGCTATAAAATATTGAGGCCGACGCAGTAGATGGTCTTGCAACCTCACAGGCGGTTCCCATACTAACACAACTATTAATCACGGTTGCTGGTCAAGAATTGGTCTGCCCGAAGAACAACCTCAATACGTGTATGAGCTATTAGATAGAGATAGCCATCAACACCCAAGATTGGAGACTCCCTTTTATCGACTTTGTATACTATGGGATTCTCCCTGAAGACTCGAAGGAAGCCACTTCCACCAGACGACGCTTCCTCCGGTTCTACTATGACATGACTACCAAAATATTATATCGTCGTTCATATGATGGGCTTCTGTTACGATGCTTATTGTATATAGAAGCCAAGTAGGCTCTTTGTGAAACCTACGATGGCGTTTGAGGTACTCATCAACCCAGTCCTAATCTACATGATCTTCTATGGCGTATGGGCTATTATTGGCCGACAATGGTAGAGAATGCCATCGATTAAGCTCAAAAATGCAAGATGTGTCAGATCCGCAGACTTCATCCACTAGCCCTCAAAATTCCTGCACCTAATGGTAGCATCTTGGCCGTTTAAAGCATAGAGAATGGTTATCATTGAACCATATAGGATCAAAATATAATAGAATATATTCTAGAGGGGGATGAATATAGTATGCAGCATTATTTAATAATTAAATTTTTTTTTAGCAAGTTAGACTGCTATATTTGTGTCACAGATATAAGTATGTGGCACATCTACAATAACAGTCTAGCAATTGTGTTGCAGGTATGTCACAGCTATCACAGTATAAGCCAAAATAAAGTAAAGAGAGAGAAGGAAAACACAAACACAGCGATGTATCCTGGTATCCCTCAATGTGAGGACTAATCCAGTCGGTAGGACTCTAGCTCCTAGTTGGAATCCACTATACTAATGGAACACAAGCTTCGATCCAAAGGCTTATCGACTTCTTACAGACACGAGCTTTGATCCAAAGAGCTCGAAAGACTTCACACTTTCGTTTGATCCAAAGGGCATGCCGACTTCAAACACTGAAGAAAACATAAAAACTAAGCTTTTTACAAATCGATCAGACTTCTAAATCGGAACCGTGTTGGCACTAGAAGGCTGGGAGTTGATCTTGTGAATAGGAAAGGTTTATAGCTAAGGATAGATAGAGATAAGAAAGTTAGTGAATGAGTGAATAAGAATATGGAATTCGATCTCTATTTATAGGATTTTTGGAACCGAGTTCGGACAGAGTTCGGGCAGAACTCAGTCCGAGTTCGGTCACCTAACGTTCATAAATTCGAACCTTAGAGCCTGGTAATCTGGAAAAAGGAGGCTGACTCGGTTTACTGGTTTGACCCTGACTATGTTTGGCCCGAGTTCGGTCTGAACTCTGTTAGTCTATTTTCAGAAAGTTTGGGTCCAGGATTGGTCTGGTTCATGCTGTTTTGAGATGACTAGGTTCTGGTTTAATATGGTTTTGAGTTTCCTAGTGCCAACACGAGCCCGATGTATATTTTGTCCTAGACTCAATGAATATAAAATATAGAATCAAAGCTAAAAGACCAAGAGCACTTGATGATGCCAATCTTCTGAAGCATCCGCTGACTTGAAGATGCATTTTCCCTTGACGATAGGTGTCCAAAGATAGCCAGATCTAAAAATCTGAATACCCAAGTACAAGACTCCGGATAAGTCATAGAAGGTTGGACAAAATCTTCTGTTATAACGCCTTCTCTGGCTCATCATCTTTTTTTTACTGCATATGTTTATTGCTTTTCTGCAAATATATGTTAGACGAATAAAGCAATATACAGAAGCAAATATAAAAACATATAAGATCAGATATGGACCATGCTGAGTTTAAGTAGAAGTTACAAGTTACTATAGTGATTGCACGATTGTCATGATTGCACGATTGTCATAATGTAAAACTTAATTGATTAGCCATATTCAAAAACTCAACTTAAACATTAGGCCAACAGACAAATCACTCCGTCTTGTTCTAAGGGGCATTGGTTCATCCTGGTTATTAAAGACTACTTCTCAAAATAGGCGAAAGTTATTCCACTCGCTAAAGTAAAGAAATCAAACTTGATCAGTTTCGTCAAACATTACGTCATATATTGCTTTGGATTACCTCAAAGAATTATTTACGACAATGGTCCACAGTTTGCAAACTACGCTTTCTACCGGTTTTGCAACAAAAAATGAATCAAGAATGTCGCTTCGACCGCCTACAACCCAGCAACAAATGTGTTGGTGGAGGCATTTCATAAGACAATCATTAAGCTACTAAAAAAATTTGTGTCTTCTAATAGGAGTGACTTGAATGAGAAGCTATGTGAATATCTCTGGGCCTATCGAACAACGATCTGGACACCAACCAACATCATGTCATTCTACCTAGTCTACGGGAGTGAGGCCGTCCTCCCTCTAGAGGTCCAAATCCCTTCACTCTGGGTGGCCCTTTCTAACAAGTTGGCAGATGATGACAATCACCGCCGACGGCTTCAAGAATTGGAAGCACTTGACGAAAAACATTTATTAGCTCAATAGTGCATTGAGATGTATCAAGCACGTCTCTCCGAAGCATTCAACAAATGGGTCAAGGAGAGGACATTCCAAGTGGGTGACCTCATCCTCACAGTGAAAAGGCCTATGGTTATGACGCACAAGACACCCAAGAAATTCTAAGCCAAATGAGAAGGCACTTTCATTATGGAAATGGTCTACTCCAATGACCTAACCGGCTTATGAAACCCAATGGAGACTAGCTTATGATGCCTATCAATGGCAAGTTCCTCAAGAAATACTATGCCTAAACAAGAATAGTATTCCCCCAATCCTTAGCAGAACATTCAAAATGTACGGTGTTTACATTCTCTCGTTCATCCTTTGTTATATGTATTTTAGCATTCCGAATACGCAACAGATAATGGATCCTCTCAAAGTTTCCCCCAAGTGGAGCAATCTTCAGGTCCACCAACGTACCTCCGTTGGGACCACCTAACGTTATCCCCAACAAATTTTTTTCCATGTCCATATTACCTCTGAGCAAACTCTTCAGTTTTGACTATTGATCGTCACGTCCATTATACCTATGATATCGACCGTCATCTAAACTTATGATCCATATTTAACCCCTCGTAAGCCAGTGGTGATAAGACCACGGATCCTATCAAATCCATATTATCTCTGATATGTTTTGTTTCGAACTTATTATTCACACCCAAGTGCACCATGAATAATAGGGTTCACCAAAATTCCCCTATAGGATGTCCTTAATAAACTACGATACGTCTATATTACCTTTAGTATAATATCGAAGGTCACACAATTGTAACAAAAAAGGGTAGCTTTTATTTCTTTTGCATAAAGGAAATGGAAAGCAAACTACACTGAGTGCCTGATAATGCCCCAATTTGAATAACTAATGAAACACAAGAAAAGAACAAAAATAAAGGACCCAAACCGACAATGCTAAGTGTCGATACACTGCTCTTTTATCCATTCCTGAAGCTTGGTGATGGTACCACTTAGGTTCATCTTCACCCGTTGTTCGGCTTCTTGTGTAAGGATAGCAATATCTTCAAAATGAAAGTAAGTTTGGTGGTTGTCCTCTAACTTCTTCAACGTTCCCTATAGGATGACAGAAGACTTCGCTACGGTATTAAATTCTCTATTAAAGGCCTTTCGTTCCTTACGGGCCTCATCTAGGTCACCCTCCAAAATCTTAAGATTAGCCTAGAGCTGCGCAATTTGTTCCTTAATCTTAATTATTGTGTGGGACACACAATCTTCCTGAGTCAGACGGGCCACCCCATGAACGCTTAAGTCGGTATGTTGGCATTCCAACTTCTTGAGATCTTCTACTAGACCCGCATTTATCTTCTCATTGACATCCTTCACTTGTTCCATGGAGTCCGAGAGGTATTTACGCTACACGACCACCATCGCAGCTATGTCAATCTGTTGTGCCCGTTGCAGCTCTTTCAAACGATGTTCTACTTCAGTCAATTCTGAAATAACAAGTCAGTTGTCTACTCAGAATCGGGAAGGTCTTGAAAAGTTTTATCTGACCCAGAGCACCATGATTAGACGATTAGACTAAGTGAAAGACTTCCCTTGCTTCAGCACATTTTGAACCCCTTGCTTTAGTAATATGTGAAAGTCCTGAAGAATGACCTTGGAAGAAGCTTCTACCTCAGCTTTAGTAGAAGGCGTCAGTGGAACCAAAACTGGTGTGACTACATACAATGGAGCAACCTGGACATTCTCTGGAAACAAGGTGATAGCACTCGACAATTCAGGTGGCAAAACAATAGTTGTAAGACGGAGAGTTGCTTTTGCAGCAACTAAGTCCTTCACTATTGAAAAAAGTGTCTGGACGTTAGGTAAATTGGCAAGCTTCGCCTTCACGGTAGTATGACCCAGAGTGGACCCCTCAGGAAGACTACTACCCCCCCCCCCCCCCCATAAATAAGTAAGATCCGTCCTCGTATCCCCTAACGTCAGTCTGAGGAAGTGATAAAGTTGTTGCCACACCCGATGGATCCGCTGCTACAGTGGTCTCCTCCAAAACAGGAGTCCCCAAAGCAGAGTAAGAAAGAGGCTCGGGCTTCCTTTGAACGAACTCTTTATTACTTTCTTACCCTGTACCTAATGCCACCACTCCAGGGAGATCGACATCAGAAGTAGGCTCCATGCCCGTTGTAGGGGAAATTCCTTCAACAGCGGAGGAAGATGGGACTAAACCAGGCCTTTCCTTAGATAGTCCCTGTTCAGCCTCTTCCGCTAAACTCACTTCTGTGGCCTCACTAAATATGTTTACTAGCCGAGAAGGACCTATCAAATAAAAGAAATCAGTGAGTAAACTTACCCAAATAATGAAGAATTAAAGCCAAAAAGTCTTATCCCTTGAGAAATGGCGAAACAACATACCTGGGGGAGGTGGCAGAGTTTATGGTTCAGTAAACGCAGACAGGACTGTGCCCAAGGTGTCAACTTCTCCAACTGAGATGTCTGACAAAGAAGCATCCCCTCCCTCGCCGAACTCTTCCACCGTCTCGATGACATGTTCGCCAATATACGGTTCAGAGGAAGATGACGTCGTCTCCTCCTCTTTGTAAGAATCCTCGGCCGTAGCGGCCTAAAATCCATGCGGCCCAAGTGGTCCCCGTCGTGGTCCCCGTCCTTGCTTATTATTCAAAGTATTTCAAATTTATCAATTTAAAAACTTTGAAGTGGGTCTTATTGAAGGATGAAAAATATGGATCCGTGCGTCCAACAACCATGTGCCCCATAAATAGCTCAAGAGAAATCGGGCTCCAGAGTAACCGTGCGACCCAGAACGACAACATCCAAGCATCATATGCTGTCAAAAGAAACATTGGCCGCATATGGATCTGACGTGGCATCATGATAAAAAGATCGCATTTGACACAGAATCCTGACAGAAAGGCATTTTATATGCATTGAAAAATGTGAGTACACTAAAAATAACAAAAGCTCTCGTCAGCCTAATAATGACTCTTGACAAGCGTACAGTGTTAAGTGAACAACGCCATGCATCTCTGGCCATATGCGTCCCAGACTCTATGCGCCCCATGAGTCTCTGTCCATATGCGTCCTAGACTCTATTCTCCTAATGCGTCTCCGGCCATATGCATCCTAGATTCTATGAATGTGGCAGTGCTCCCTGAGACAAAATCTTACTTTTAGAAATTAAAGAGATTCACTCCAACTAAGTGCGGGCCATATGTCAAGCCGACCAAGTCACGCACCCAAAAGACAAGAACTATCCAGATTTTTAGCAATAACAAATCGGAATAAACATCCACGTGGCAGCTCGGCCTGGACTTGCTCTCATGGTTAGAACTCCATCATTTTAGGGATATCTATGTGGCAGCTCCCAACATCCATATGCCTATGGTATATACGCACTCATGGTCACATAACGCGATGGCTATAAATATCAGGGTCGTATACTCACACAGGAATAGGACACAGGGGAAGACATACATGCAAGAGAGAAGATGTATTTTTCTTCCCTAGTCAGATCATCAACGGAGTAAAGGAGCCACTGCAGTACTCAATCTCCATCGCCCCACTCCCTAGAATCAAAAACTTGTACTTAGATTATCTGTTTAGGATATCTTTGTACTCTTTTCGTGAATTAAAAACAAATTTTGTTCAAACTTGTTTAAAGTCAAATAGTTTCCACTAGAAAAAGGAAAGAGAAAGGTTAAGGAACTAGGTAGTGGAACACAAAGAGGAAGGTAGTGTCATGCCACCAACATCATAATTAGGAGTACAATGGCGTGACTCGGTAAACTACGTACAATGAAGGATACCAGCAAACATAAGTGTTGTCGTAAATTTTCCATGATAATGGGTTACTTTTAATCCATCAGCAAATATATGACCTACTAGAAACCTTATATCTAAATTTGGACATTCAAGAAAAGCAATAAAGATATAACATAAATGATAAATATTAAGGCGTCATAAACACTTAGCATAAATTGTCATGAATCTAGTAATAGAAAACTGGATATTCACAAAGTAGTCAATAATACATGATCATAGTATATACAATCATGATGTATGAAGGGAGAGGAAGAAAAATAATTATTTCAATCTAATATAGAAAACTAGGTCTAAGGAACGTACTAGTGACATAATCGTCCATCCTAGGTAGGATGTTGGCAACTAATGATCTATTTCTATATCATATGAGGTTACATGCGTTTCTAGTGTTGGCACTACAAATTTTATTAACGATACTTTATTGACGATACTTTCTGAATAAGTGTCATTAATTATTTTTTATGATGAAACTTTGATAAACGTGTTGTGGTATTAAAATATTTATCATCAATTAAGTTTTTTTAAAGTGTCATAGACATAAATTCAACAACACTATTAAAATGTCGTCTAATGTTAAATATGTCGTCCTCAAAAGAATTATTTCTATAATTTCTTTTATTTTGGCATGCCCTCCCCAATTCTTTTTTCCATAACTCTTCCTTCCTAACTTCTTAAACACAAAGACTCTCTTTCCTCCCTATCTCTCTCTTTTTCTCCTTCCTTACCATAAGTTCTCTCGCATGCATATTTTTTTCTTTATATCTTTATCTTATCTCCCACTCTAGCTAAAATCCCCTAAATTCTAATCAAAACCATAATTTTCTTATTTGGTCTCCTAAAACCTTAAAAAATCTCTACCGATCTTCCTTTTCCCATAATATTTTACTCAAAACTGATGAAAACCAATTGTTTCAGTTCTGGAAGCCATATTAATGCATGATAGCCGGTCATAAGACTCATCTATATCCCAATTCGATGGCTAGTTCCAAAGGCAGTAAGAGCCCTTTTTCTCGCCGGACGAGTACCACCGCTTCTCCATTGTTGTCATCGTCGATAGGAGGATGCTTATCGACATAGACAAGGTGGCATCTCGCATTGAAGTGATTGTCAGACCTAGGTGAGTTTGATCATACCAAATAGGAAATTATATGACGAGCAAAATATAGTATTTTTGGTTTTGGTTTTTGATAAATCATAGATAAAGACATAAAAATCAATTACAATATTGTTATGATTTATGATTTTGTATTTTTGGTTCAATTTTCTTTATTCAGGTGGATATTTTTCGAGATACTGATGTTCTCATAGTGAATTATATTACAGTTTTCCTAGATGCTGATATTTTTAGAGATGTTGATGAGTCTCTCATCTACAGAAAGAGATACTACTAAGATCCTCTAATCCAATTTTCCTTTATAATCTTGCTTTGTCTTCTAAAATGGTATGTGTACTTGAAAAATGTAGTAGTAGGAGCATCAACTCTATAAGAATCTTAGTAAGTACGAGTTCTGGTTGAATCATATTTTGTTCTTAGTGTATATCATCTCTAGACTTGTTAGTATCAGTAGATCTGAGGAAGGTTGATGCCATATAGAGTTGGCATGTTCGAAGGATTATAGTAGATATGCTTACGGGGTTGGTAAGATACTACATGAGATATGTAGTATATTTTACCAGGACAACCTTGATGCATAAGAATGTTAAGTTTTAATTGTTAGCAGAGTGTCATACTTTATTTTAGGAGTTGAAGTGGAGATTGATTTCAAAACCAATTAAGATACTTCTAGTGGAACCAAGAGGGTTCACAGTATATTATGAAACTTTTGGGAAGGGACTCGGACACGTATTGATGTCGAGGGAAGATTGATAGCTTATTCATCTTGGCAGCTTCAAGATAATAAAATAAACTATTTGACACATGATTTGGAGTTTCTACAATATTGTTTGTGTTAAACTTACGTAGGCATTATTTGAATAGTAATTAGGTGGAGATCTTTACCAATCGTAAGAGCCTAAAGTATGTATTTACTCAGAAATACTTGAACATGCAATAGAAAGGGCTTAAACTACGACAAAGGACGAAGGCTGCCTCTGCGTCTACCTGCTCCATCAGGCAAATCTGAGGACTATTACCATAAGACCAAGCATGGCTTAGGATATGTAACACCTCCCATAAACCCCGAGGGTTCAGATGAAGGAGACGAGGTGCACTCTCACTCTTTGCGATCTTCCACTTGGGACTCCGACATAAGTATCGGGAAGATGCTCAAGCTAACATTATCTGCCAACATGGTGTCAGTTGATCTTGAGGAAGACGACGAGGATGTACCAGAACTCTTTGAAGTAGAACCGTAGGCCCAACGCCTAGATGCACAATGGGGGATGTGGTTTAAACAACGAGAACCCCCTACCTAAGAAGAAGTCATACAAGTCAATCTGGACGATAAATTCTACCCCAAACCTATATTCATCAGCAAAAGTTTAATTGATAAGGATTGGGAATCCCTGTTATAGCTCGTCAGGGAATACATTGATGTCTTTCCTAGGAGCTACGAAGATATGTCGGGACTGGACCCCCAAATTATGGTCCACAAGTTTAACAACTTGCCTAACGCTAATCCTGTCAAGTAACAACAACGGCAATTTTGGTCGAACATATAAACGCCATCGAAGCTGAAGTCAACAAACTGTTAGCAAGTGGCTTCGTCCTCGAAGAACAACATCCAGACTGGGTAGCCAACATCGTGCCCGTCGTCAAAAAGAATGGGAAGATCCAGATCTGCATTAACTTTCGTGATCTAAATGCAACCTGCCCCAAAGATAAATTATTCCTTTCGATCATAGGCAAAATAATCGACAACACTTGCGGCTTCGAGTGCATGTCCTTCATGGACGGATTTTCGGGCTACAATCAGATCAAGATGTCACCTGAAGATCAGATGAATACATAGTTTCAAATGCCGATATGAGTATAATGCTATAAAGTCATGCCCTTAGGTTTAAAGAATGCAAGTGCTACATACCATCGAGCTATGAGGATTATCTTCCATGAGCATCTACGCAAGACGAAAAAGTTTTACGTCGATGACATCGCCGTCAAAAGTCACTCCAAAGGTGATCACCTAAAGGACTTGAAGATGGTGTTCAACCTCATATGTATGCACCAGCTCAAGATGAATCCTACCAAATCCTTCCTGGGAGTCCCCAGCAGAAAATACCTGGGCTTTATCATCACTTATCACGGTATTCATATAGACCCCAACAAAACTAAAGCAATCCTTGAGATAAACCCGCCGAGGAACCTCCGGGAACTCTGCGGCCTTCAAAGGAGGCTAGCATACATCAGGAGGTTCATATCAAACCTTTCTGGGAGTTGTCGGCCATTCACCCAGCTCATGAAGAAAGGTGTCTCCTTTGTCTGGAATGAAGAATGCCAATGCCTTCGACGACATAAAGGAATACTTATCAAACCCTCCAGTGCTGGTAGCCCCGATCTCTGGGAAGCCCTTTCTGTTTTATGTTCGCATGTATTAGCCCAGAATAGTGATGCAGGCCACGAGTAGGTCATCTATTATCTCAGCCGAATGTTGGTTGGCGCGGAGCATAGGTATACCCCCATCGAGAAGGAATATCTTGCTCTAGTATTAGCTGTCCAGAAGACTTAGCATTATGTGACTGGACAAACCATTCATGTGATCTTACGAGTTGATACTCTCAGAGTTCTCATGACCAAATCGGGGACGCTTAGTTCTCGCCTAGCTACCTGGGCGATACTACTGTCACCATACGACATGGTATTTGTCCCACAAAAATCCATTAAGGGTCAAGCACTAGCCGACTATCTGGCAGCACATCCGATGCCAGAAACCTCGAAACTCTACGACGAGATTCCAAACAAAGTGGCGGACTTGAATGTAACTTTATGCGAGGCTGTTTGGCGAATGTTCTTTAACAGTGCTTCAAGAACAAGGCCCAAGGACGATATCATAAAAGGGGTCGGGAGAGTGCTAATCTCCCCATACGGTCGGGTCATTAACCGGGCCTACAATCTCATAACTCGTACTCCAACAATGTGGCAGAGTACAATGCCTTAATCATTGGGCTCCAACACCCCAATCAAGTAGGAGTGGAGTATCTGGAGGCCTATGGTAACTCCAAATTAATAGTCAGTAAGGTCCGGGGTGAATACGAAGTCCGACACGAAGAACTAATTTCTTACCACCAAGCTATGCTTGGCATTATCTCAACCTTTGAGGGATTCTTCACTGAGCACGTCTTTCGGTCGCAGAACGTTAAGGCGGACGCCATGGCTAGCCTTGCTGCTCCTTGGTAGTTCCAGACAACACCCATAAGCTAATCTAAGTGATCGATCGAAAGATGGTCTACCCAAAGAATAACCTCTGCCTGTGTCTAAGCTACACGACGGAAGTACATACTAACATCCAATAATGGAGGCTTCCATTCATCGAGTATGTGGTCTATGGAATTCTTACCGAGAACCCAAAGGAAGTCATATCAAGCAGAAGATATTCCCTCTGGTTCTATTACGATATGGCTACTAAGATATTGTATCGTCGCTCATATGACGGTCTTCTGCTATGATGCCTATCGAATGCAGAAGCCAAATAGGCACTTCAGAGCCCCATTATGGCATTTGTGGTGCCCACCAACACGGTCCAAAGCTGCAGGACCGTCTCCGACGTTTGGTCTACTATTAGCCCATAATGTTAGCAAATGCCATCGACTATGCAAGAAAGTGCCAAGCATACAAAATCTATGCAGACTTTATCCACCAACCCTCGGAGTTCCTACATATGACTGTTGCATCCTGGATGTTTGAAGCATGGGGGGTAGACATTATCGGACCGATCAGTCCATCCTCTTCTAAAGGGCATCGGTTCATCCTGGCTATAACCGACTACTTCTCTAAATTGGTAGAAGTTGTTCCACTCGTTGAAGTAAAAATATCAAACGTGATTAGCTTCATCAAGCATTACGTTATATTCCACTTCAGCTTGCCACGAAGGATCGTCCACGATAATGGTCCACAGTTTTAAGTCATGTATTCTACCGGTTTTACGACAAAAACTGAATTCAGAATGTAGCGTCAACCGCCTATAACCCGATAGCAAATGGTTTGGAAAAAGCCTTCAACAAGACCATTATAAAGCTACTCAAAAAAGTTCATGTCTTCCAATAAGCGCGACTGGAACGAGAAGCTCGGTGTATGTCTCTGGGCCTACCGCACAATGATTCGAACAGCTACTGAAAACACGTATTTCTCTCTGGTATACGGAAGTGAAGCTGTCCTCCCGCTCGAGATCAAAATCCCTTAACTCTGAGTAGCCCTCTCCAACCAATTTACCGTCGACGACAATCACCGCCAACGGCTACAAGAGTTAGAAGCACTCGACGAGAAATGTCTCTTTACTCAACAATGCATTGAGCTATACCAAGCGTATCTCTCGGGAGCCTTCAACAGACGGGGCAAGAAGAGAACCTTCCAAGTGGAAGACCTCATCCTGAACATGAGGATACCGATGGTCATAACCCACAAAATGACCGACAAATTCTAACCAAAATGGGAAGGCCCGCTCGTCGTAAAATTAGTATTCTCCAATGGCGCCTATCGGCTCGCGAAACCCAACAGCAACTTTCTCAAGATGCCTAAAATGGTAAGTTCCTAAAAAAGTACTATGTCTAAACTTGACTTGTACTTCCCTCATCACCAGCGGGGCAACCCATATGTATATCTCTACACTCTTAGTTATTCATCCCCAACAGTTGCCTATGTGCAATATTTTTTTCTTTTTTACATATTCTTGTAAAAGCCATCATTTGTATCCAGGAGTCCTGGATACGCAACAAATGATAGATCCTCAAAGTCTTTCCAGCGAAGCAGTCCTCAGGTCCACTCACACACTCCTGCAGTGACCACTCAAAAACCAATCTAGTTAGCTGCTAGCCATGTTCATATTGCCTCTGAGCTATCGTCCAACCAATCTCCCCAGCGGAGAAATTTTCAGGTCTATCTTCATTTTTGGATAGACCACACTCAGCAAATTACTCCTTAGTGACTCTCTCGGACATTGGTTTACGTCCATATTACCTCTCAATTATCGTCCTAACATTTTTTCCCAGCTGAGTTTACCATTCCATATTACCTCTGAACAAATTTTGGTTATCGATTATCATTTCTATATTATCTCTAATATAGGTTGTCATCCCCACTTATCACCCATACTCATCAAGGTAGACCAGTGGTGTTAAGTCCACAAAAACTGCCACGTCCATATTACCTCTTGCAAGGCTTGTTCTAAACTTAGTACTTGCACCAACATGCACAAAAATTAATGTGTCCACAAAACCTACTACGTCCATATTACCTCTTATAGGGATTATTTTCGAACTTATTATTTGCACTCAACATGCACAACAAATAATAAGTCCACAAAAACTGTCGCGTCCATATTATCTCTAGCAGGGCTTTTCTCAAACCTATTACTTGCACTAACATGCACAAAAAATAATTGATCCAAAAAACCTATTATGTCCATATTATCTTTGATAGGGATTATTTTTTAACTTATTATTTTTACTCAACATATGTAACAAATAATAAGTCCACATAAACTGCCACGTCCATATTACCTCTGACAGGGCTTGATCCAAATTACTTCCACTAACATTCACAAAAAATAATGGGTCTACAAAACCTATCACGTCCATATTACCTCTGATAAGGATTATTTTTGAATATATTATTTGCACTCAACGTGCGTAACAAACAATAACTCCACTAAGAGTCACCAATAGGATCTACTAAATGGAAGCAAACAATCACGTCTATACTACCTCTAGCGCGCTTCCTTCTGCTTGTACAAAAATACCAGGATCATACCTAATCTCTCGGTACGACTATTGATTAGCTCACGTCTATGTCACCTCTGAGCTATCTTTCCCACATCCTCCCTCGAGAGTGTGTCATGTCCAAGTGATCTCTGAGAAAACCTCTCCTTACGACGATCACCAATCGTCATCTCAACTTATCACCTCCTCCTAAATTTAAGTGCGCCAACAGTGTTAAGTCCACCAAACTTGTCGCGACCAGACCACCTCTGGCAAGTCCTATTTTGAACTTATTACTTGTACCCTTGTGTGCAAAAAATAATAAGTCCACCAAAGATCCCCCAGTAGAATATCCTTAAAAGGCTACGATATTGTACTTTGTCCATATCATCTCTAGTACAATACCTTGTCATGACCCGTATAATGGATTTGGGCATGAGTCATGAGTACATCCTGCCTATACCGCAGTATCAACGGTAGAACATTGTACAATAAGCCACAAGTATAATCTACAACTCACAACATATATACATCTCCACACCATACTCAATCACAGGTACTAATTTAAATGAATACACCATAGATAATAATAAAATAATAGTCTTGATGCGGGTTTAAGAAGTCTTCCAAGGTGACCAAATATCCAAGGAATAATATTCAAAATAGTCTAAAAAAATTGTCGGAGAAAAATTCGGTCCAAAATAACTAACAAAACCACTACTCTACTAAACTACTCCATCACAAACGGTATCTGAGATGCTAACTCTCCCTAATCCTCCTGAATGGCAAGATAAGGCTCAGGTATTTTGCTAGTATACGGTCCATAATATGTAGGGATCGCATCCTCATCGTAGTCACCTAAAATATGGTTATCCAGTCAGTAAAGGAACGATTACATCACAGTAAAAATAGTTCCAACACATGGTAGAAGCTATACGACAATAAATAGTAAAGAATATATATTAGCAACAAAACTGAATTCATAATAAGGCAACCAGTATAACTAAATGTTGAATACCTGTCATGGCAAAGATGTATAATTTCTTTAAGCAACATAAGAATTAACTATAATGTATGGAAGAACAGATAGGAATAAACTGCTCTACGTGGTTTGAAATACCTTGTTGACATGTGAACGGCGAAGGATAAAATTTGTAAACCACACATGTCGTGCATGTCTGCTATTATTCCAATAAGACCATGGGATGGAAATGGTAGTTCACATATCCACTAAGTATTTCCCCTCCCCATAAGTATAATATGAATTTTGAACCAGTCACGAAGAAATAACAATAATCCAAAACAGTCACGTATCTCATAACAAGAATCCATTATACTAATCCGTGTAACAAGTATCGAGAATCAAATAATCAATACAAGCATGCATTATAGAGACTATCAAGCACTGAAAGTAATCACAAAAATGTACTCTCTTGTGGTCCTTAGTTGTGGTTGGATCAGGTCCCAATTCAGAGTCCAAATCCTACGTATGACGTGTTACCATGTCTAGAGATAATTTAATTTGTTTAATTCTTAAATATTCTATGAAAATCTTAGTTTAATCTTATTATTCTTATTTTTTAGGTTAATTCCTAAATTTTTTCCAAATAACCCAATTTTATCAATTCGAGACTCTTAGCACACAAATCGAGGCAATACGTGGACCAAAATGTTAAGCGATAGAACTTGAATTTCATATATAATTTCCTTTAGATTTCAGCATCATAAATATGCTAGAATTTATGGCTTATCCGGATTCAAATTCATTTGGAAACTATTACACATACAAAATCGTATTGTGCAACGATGGTTGATTGCTAACCTAGAAGTTCTATAGAATTAACAACATAGAAATAATTTGAATTAAATTCTGAAAAAAATATGTTGACAATATAGACATTAGGTTTTCGAAACTTCAAATAGTTCATGATTCGGATTCCTGGTTCTCCCGGAATCACAAAATCACCGAGACACATCTATTTTTGGATATTATATGCTCTACGAATTTTCTACAATTTAATACTTTGAATTTTGGGAAATAAATCAATATTCAGAAAACTAACCTTAATACGGTTCTAACACAAGAAACGGGGGCTCATTTGAAGTCCGGAGCTATCCACAATGGCTTCGAAAGATCGAAATCCTAGATTGTATAAAGTCTCTCTCTCTCACTCTCCTAATTAAAATGCAAAAATTAAACCCTAAACTCTATACACACTGTAAACCCCCTCAATTAATTCTATAGATAGTCAGGTATGGGATGAAAAATTTTGGTTTAGCAGCAGATATTTGAGATTTAGAGTAGGGTTGCATATGTCTGTTTATTTATTAATTAAATCCTTGGCGCGCCTAACCATTGTTGAATTATTAGGAGCCCAATATTAGTCCATAAATTCCAACAGACTATTGTACTTTTGACTTGACCCGCCAATTTAGGCACTGGACTTTTCTGTCACACAAAAATCAAATCCGTCGTGCCTTAAATTAATTTCACAATTTCTCGTATCCTAAATCCCATAATTTAATTCCATGTCGGACACCTGTGTCGTTACCCTCAATTTTGAGATACCAACTTAACCCGTTGAGCCGGACCAACTAAAGGGTCTAAGACTGACTCCAAGCCCCCACCATTTTTGACCTTTGCATCATTTGCAAATTTTGACCCCATGTGCCCCCATTTAATTTAAAAATGCGGGACACTTTATTTCTATTTAAATCGGGGATACCAATTTTGACTAATCCAATTTTAATCCCTAATTAATCCCAATGCCTTTTAATTAAGCCCATGCCAAACACACAATACCCCCTCACCCTACAAAACACCAAACACCAATTCCCCCACAATTTTCCTATCATTTCATGTATTTGTAAAATTACCCAAACTTAAGGGGCTAAATTGCAAATGTTGGGACGTGGCATACCCTCATTGGTCAAGGCCAATGATGAGGCCAACCCTCTTATTTGACCGGTCAACAAACACTCCCCCCTCTCTTTTGGATGAAGAAAATATTTCCTTCTTGAGAAATCTACACCACCCATTAGATATGAGCCAATCCCCAACATCCAATCCTCACACCCTTCTCTATTTAATGTCTCTTTCTCCCCTCTCCCCAATACAGGCCCTAATCCCAAGGAGCCTAGAGAACCACCCCCTCACTCTCTCCTCCCTTCTCTACATTTCAAACCGAGCTCTTCTTCTTCTTCCCTTCTTCTTCTTCTTCTTCTTCTTCTTCTTCTTCTTCTTCTTCTTCTTCCTTTCTTCTTCTACTACATCTTTTCTCCTTCTTCACTTTAACCCGACCCCTACTCCGGCCGGCGGCCCAGCAACTCCGACACTGCCGCTGCCACCACCCGCCATCACCTCCACGTTCGTCACCACCACTCCTCCGACGAGCCTCGACTACTCCACCACCTTCTCGACTGCTCGGCTCCGTCCAAGTTATTGTTTCTACGGTCGGCCATCAACCGGCCACCCCGTGTCTGCTCCGGCGGCAAACTTCATCCGCCACCGCATCCGCCATTAATGCTACCACTGCACCACCACAAGCTCTACCTCCCCAAAGCTCCAGCCACCTCCTTCTATTTCACACACCTGGCGCTGCACCGAGCACCCTACTCCGGCCGACTGTCCATATCACCACCACCTCTAGTCTATACCATTTCCACCACCCCTCGAGCCACTGCCCGACCACCAACCTCGATCGGACCTCCATCTCCCCCGCTGCCATGAACCACCACCACCCCGTTCGCCATCTTGACTCACCGGCACTAGGAGGAGCTCCACCGACTACAGAGTAGCTCCGAGCTCTACCATGGCTCCGGGAAGGAGCTGACATATTGACGAGCTCTACCAGTGGCTAGCTCCGCCGAGCACGACGATTCTCGTCGATTGAGTTCATCCATGGCGTCCCCTTCGCCGAGCATCGTAGGGTGATTGATCGTGTCATCGACATTTGCCTCGATGACGAAGGAAGGTTCCGAGGATGACAATGCTTGGGCAAGGAGCAGATCCGAAGAACCTACTTGAAGTCGAAGAGCATCCTTGCCAAGACTGACATTTGGTTCCTTGGTTCTTAAACTCTGAATTCGAAGGTCCTGAACAAGGGTTCCCGTCAGGATCGAGGCCATGATGGCTAGAGTCGATCTCTAGGATCTCATTACTATTAACACCACCACATCGCCAAGGTGAGCACTCCCCCTCTCTTTGTGTTGTACTTTGTGTTATGTTTTGTTATGTTTAGTTTAGTATTAATTGATGGTTATATTTTGAGTTTAGAGTTTAGATTTGCATTAAGATTTCAGGATTTTGGGATGCATGAGTTTAAGGTTTATTATATCTCAATATGTGCGATTTATGGTTAAATATATATTGGTTTTAGTTAAGTTATTTTTTGGGTTAGTTTAAGGCATGTGAATTTAAGGTTTAGTATAATATGCATGACTGGTTGTAAGGGATATGGATTTATTTGAGGGTTGCTATGCGAGATTTTAGGGTTTATTACATGCAAGTGAAGGTATGCGTATGCCTTGGTATTTTAGTTCGATGTTGCAAAATATCTACTATTGAGGGTTGAATGATAAATATTGAGTTTAGGGTTGATAAATGCTAGATGTGAGATCTCAGAATTTTATACAGTTTGATGGGTAGTGAGGAGCATGATTACAATTACGGTAAAATGTGTGTGATATCAAAATATTGGTTATTATCGAGCCTTAGGTGAATGCTACTTGAGTTTTATGGTTATATGCATTATTGACAGGTTGACTGAGTGTGTGTTATGATATCAAAATATGGGACTTTTATTAAGAGATGATAACTAATCATGGAATGATAGAGGAGTAGATATGTGTATGTGAAAGAATGTTCGAATAAATTTATTGCCAATTTTAATAATGGAGGGTTTAAATAATTAATAATTAATTCATTCAAGGATGATATCTGAATATGCATGTTAACGTTTATGAAGATCCGGGGTAAAACTGAGAATTGGATCATGGGTTGAACTGCTGAACATCGTGATGAATATAGTAAAATTGAGGATTTATTTGATGATAGTGTACAAATGACTAAATGGTTTGACGTTACGTACCAATAGTCAACTGTGGTCAACCCCCTAGCATCTTGTCCCTGTGAGTCATAACTGAGACTGAGCTTAGGTATAGATGTGTGTCACATCCCTGTTTGACGTGTGATAGATTATTGATTTGGGTTTGTATCTCATCTCTAGGTACTACGGGACCTGAGGACTTGGACGTGGTACTGGATCCCCGTCATCAGCAGCCGGACGCAGGCAAGTGTACCTTGCCACCCTGTATTTCAGATTACAAATATTTGTTGTTCTTTATGTACATTATGAACGTATTTATGTTGACGTTCGATACTTCACGTCCGAATCATAACCGGATGCAGACGTTCGTCGTAACGTCTTAGAATAATTATTAGATGTTTTGTAGCACCTCGATGTACGTACCTGAGTATATCGACACCCAAGGATACACTCATGCACTGTGATCATGCTAGATTCCTGTATCCTGATACTGACATCATGACCAGAGACTGGAACGACCTTAGGGTCACGTCTGTTGAGTTATTTTTGTGTGTCGAGACTGTTAGATAGAGGTTCAGGTTCAGCACACCATCGTTGACCGCTTGGGAAGGGGAAAACAGTTACTAGACATTTGGGCTCCTCTGCACGCGCTTATATATGTATATGTAGTGTTCCTGTATTCTAGAGTAGTGTATCACCCGTGTGACTCTATGCTCGGAGCTACGGTACGCCCCGTGTGTCTCTGTGTTCGGAGCAACGGTTTTATTTTGGATAGTCCACGCGTCGAACATTGTCTTCAAACTGTGTCACACTTAGTTGGTTATGCTAGATTATCCTGTCGTTGTACTTGTACTTTCTGTTATACTTGGCATACTGTATATTTGTACCTTGTTACGTCCCTCTGAGGACCTGGTCCCCTGCAAGTTTTGCAGCATAGACGATTATGGAGCATTGGTATTGCTGATGGAGTTGCATGTCTTGCAGGCACTGTACCAGGTACTCATATCATTTCCACCGGCATTATGGTTCTTTATTCTTATTGATTATTCATCTGCTGTTGTAGCCTAGTATTTATAGACTCATCTCTTCTCGAGTCTCTTCGAGTTTGTGTGTTATTGGGCGGCCGACTTTAGCACATATAGCTTTTTCTTGTATACTGCTGTACATTATGGAATGCGACATAGAGGTTTATATTTATGGAAATTTAGATAGTGCCCTTTATATTACAGCTTATACGTATTCGAGTCAGACCCGAGTCTGGTCGGAAGCATAGCTGGCATGTCACGTATTCCTGGTCCTATGTATTTTGGGTCTGGGGCGTGACATATTTTTTTGGTGGCCCATGCAGGTCCGATTTAAATCGTCTTGGTCACCTGACTGTGCCAAGCGAGCCTGTAAATTAGTAATAGATATTATGATTGTTGAATAGGATCTCAATCCATAATCGATTGTAAAAACTCACTTTGTATGTGATTATCGCCCTTGGACTTCCAATTTGTATTCGTTCAACTTTCGTCGGTATTGTTATCATTGTTTCGCATCCCCATTTATTCGGGAAGGCGAACGCTTGCGCCTGATGGTTTCCTCCAGAAGAAGATCGTAGTCCAGATGACAGAAGGCAGAATTTGTATACCTTTATGGAGAAGATTGTTACCTTATTAGGATAGATTGATAGGTTTTTTTTGGATTCTAGAACTAGTGTGGAAGGCTAGCAAGAGAATTGGACCCAGTAGTACCCTACCCGTGCTTGAGATAGTAGTGATCTTGGAAGTACTGGGAGCAGGAAAGATTGTTGATCATGACCTAGAATGATTTATGGAAATGCATAGCCTGATGATGGAAACAAGTGGTTGTATATGATAGCAATACCAGGAACGATATTATGAGCTAGAGGAGATGAAATTTTAGGCTCTCACTTGGAAGATAATGATCTGATTCCAGGAATTCTAGTATGTGCTTGGGGGATACCATTAATATACTATGTGACTTGGAGAGATAAATAACGAAAAAAGAGAGAAATTTGAGGAATACAATTGTAGGAATAAATTTAAGGAGAAGAGTAATTATACATTAGGTAAGAAAAAAATTTCTTTTGAGGATTGATATTGAAAACAGAACGGAAGAATTTATTATGAGGTTTAGTCTAGACTATGACATTATCCTAGACATGGATTGGTTGAGCCAATACCACGCGACGCTAGATTGTCGGCGTGGTTACATTATCTATGACCACCAGATTACCCTGAGTTTGACTTTCTTCAGAAAGCCCGGGAGCATGGTGCCCATCTACCTTAGAGACACACATTGCAGGAGGTGAACCAGTGTACCCCCGCACTAAATCAGAGTTTGAGAAGGTGATTCTAAAGAACCTTCCGGGCCAGCCACCTGACAGAGAGATAGAGTTTGCTAAAGAGTTAACTCCAAGAGCCGAGCCAGTAATTTTTCCTGTCTTCAAACTAGCACCGATAGAGTTGGTTGAGTGGAAGGTCCATAGTAGAGGGTCACTTAGAAAAGGGTTTCAGTCAGGCTAGTATTTTTCCATGGGAAGCAACCATCTTATTGTACCAAAGAAGGACGGGACGGTACGTTGCATAACGATTACAGGGCGTTAAGGGCTGTAACGATAAAGAACAAGTACCCTATGCCGCACATCGATGATTTAATTGATTAGCTTAGCGGCGCATATGTATTCTCGAAGATCGATCTTAGATCAGGCTTTCATCCGATCAAGGTACGGACAGAGGACATTCCGAAAATGGCTTTTCAGACGAAGTATGGATACTATAAGTTTCTAATCATGTCGTTTGGTTTAACCAACGTGCTAGCAGTATTTATGAACTTGATAAACAATATTTCCCACCAGTACTTAGATAAGTTCATGGTGGTGTTCATCGACGTCTTCGTATATTCCGAGAACCAGGAGAAGCACGAGAGACATCTCAGGATCGTGTTGGAGACACTGAGAAATGAGAGGCTGTATGCCAAGCTCAGAAAATATGAGTTATGTTCAGATAAAATAGATAGTCTACGCATCAGGATAGCTGAGAGTTCATGAGAAGAACTATCTGACGCATGATCTAGGCTAGCTGCAGTAATATTTGCACTAAAACTATAGAGACACTATCATTATGGTGAGCGTGTTAAGATTTACACAAATTATAAAAGCCTGAAGTATGTCTACACGCAGAAGAAGCTCAACATGAGACAGAGGCGCTGGCTAGAGTTGATGACAGATTATGATATTGAGTTGCAGTACCACCCTGGCAAGGCGAATGTAGTAGCAGATGCCTTAAGCAGGAAGCCCATGGCATACTTTTGGATGACTCAGCGGCAATTACCAGAGGATATCCAGGAGCTTGGGAGAGAGATTGTATTGCCAGGCATGGATGGATAGATGGCCAGTCTCGAGGTTCAGTCTACATTGATTGAGAGGATCAAGGCAGCCCTGCCTACAGATGCGAGATTTCGACGATTGCGAGAGAGGACAAAGACCGACATACAGACGGAACTCAGGATTCATGAAGACGGAACATTGAGGTGTGGAGATCGCCTATACGTTCCGAGTGGCGAGCTACTCCAAGAGTTGATGACTTAGGCTCATAGCTCGATTTATTCTATTTATCCCGGGGGTACGAAGATGTACCAAGATTTGAGGCAACATTACTGGTTGCATGGGATGAAGAGAGAGATTGCAAGATTCGTGGCAAAATATTTTGTTTGTCAGCAAGTCAAGGCTGAACATCAGAGGACTGCAGGATTATTGCAGCCGCTTCCCATTCCCGAGTGGAAGTGGGAACATATTACCATAGACTTCGTCACAGGATTCCCGTGGAGCCCTAGCGGGAAGGACGCAATTTGGGTTGTCATGGACAGACTCACCAAGTCTGCACATTTCATGCCCTTCAGAGTTGGGCAGTCCACGGAGATATTAGCTGACATGAATATGAGGCAGATAGTACGACTACATGGAGTGTCTGTCAGTATCGTATCGGATCGTGATTCTAGATTCATGTTACATTTTTGGTGGAGTATGCAGGAGAGCCTAGGAACTCGTCTCAAGTTCAGCACTGCATATCATCCACAGACTGATGACCAGTCAGAACGCACGATACAGATATTAGAGGATATGTTGAGAGCATGCATGATTGATTTTGGAGGATCTTGGGAGGACCATCTACACTTGGTAGAATTCTCCTACAATAACAGCTACCAGGCTAGCATACAGATTGCACCTTGTTAGACACTGTACGATAGAAAATATAGGTCACCAGTATGTTGGAGTGACGTGGGAGAGCGTCAGATACTTGGTCCACAATTGGTGACACAGACAGTGGAGAAGGTCAAGCAAATTCAGAGCCACCTGCGTGCAACACAGGACAGACAAAAACATTTGGCAGATGCGCACCGTAGGCCATTGGAGTTCAAGGAGGGTGACCTTGTATTTTTGAGGATATCGCCTACTCGTGGTACCATCAGATTCGAAGGCAGAGGCAAGCTGAGTCCGAGGTACATCGGACCTTTTGACATCTTGGAACGAGTTGGCGAAGTGGCTTACCGTCTTGCATTGCCTCCATCATTGGAAGGAATGCATGACGTATTTCACGTATCGTAGCTGAGGAGATATGTCGCAGACCCTAGCCACGTGCTTGATCATTCAGAGATTACAATCGGGCCAAGTCTATCTTACGTAGAGCAGCCAGTTGAGATCCTCGATCGCAGCGAGAAGACTTTGAGAGGGCAGACTATTCGACTGGTCAGAGTTGCATGGAAGCATCATTCGCTAGGCAAGTTTATCTGGGAGCACGAGGATTCCATTCGACAGCGGTTCCCGTATTTATTTGAGGAGCAAGGTACAAATTTACGTACCGCATTTGATTACTAGCTTGTTTTTAAAATTTTCTTAGCTATTATCGTGCTTTACTTTTAATTTCGGGGACGAAATTTTTCTAAGTTGGGAAGGATGTAAACCTCCTCAATTAATTCTATAGATAGTCAGGTATGTGATGGAAAATTTTAGTTTAGCAGCATATGTTTGAGGTTTAGAGTAGGGTTGCATATGTCTGTTTATTTATTAATTAAACCCTTGGCGCGCCAAACCATTGTTGAATTATTCGGAGCCCATTATCAGCCCATAAATTCCAACAGACTGTTGTACTTTTGACTTGACCCGCCAATTTAGGCATTGGACTTTTCCGTCACACAAAAATCAAATCCGTTGTTCCTTAAATTAATTGCATAATTTTTCGTATCCTAAATCCTATAATTTAATTCTATGTCAGACACCTATGTCGTTACCCTTAATTTTGAGATACCAACTTAACCCGTTGAGCCAGACCAACTAAAGTGTCCAAGACAGATTCCAAGCCCCCATCATTTTTGACCTTTGCGTCATTTCCAAATTTTGACCCCAAGTTCCCCCATTTAATTTAAAAGTGCGGGACACTTTAATTCTATTTAAATCGGGGATACCAGTTTTGACTAATCCTATTTTAATCCCCAATTAATTTCAATGCCTTTTAATTAATTCCATGCCAAACACACAATACCCCCTCACCCTACAAAATACCAAACACCAATTCCCCCATAATTTTTCTATCATTTCATGTGTTTGTGCAATTACCCAAACTTAAGGGGCTAAATTGCAAATATTGGGACATGTGGCATACCCTCATTGGTCAAGGCCAATGATGAGGCCAACCCTCTTATTTGACCGGTCAACAACCACTCCTTCCTCTCTTTTGGATGAAGAAAATATTTCCTTCATGAGAAATCTACACCACCCATTGGATATGAGTCAATCCCCACCATCCAATCCTCACACCCCTCTCTATTTAATGTCACTTTCTCCCCTCTCCCCAATGCAGGCCCTAATCCCAAGGAGCCTAGAGAACCACACCCTCTCTCTCTCCTCCCTCCACTATATTTCATACCGAGCTCTTCTTCTCCTTCCTTCTTCTTCTTCTTCTTCTTCTTTCTTTCTTCTTCTACTACATCTCTTCTCCTTCTTCACATTAACTCGACCCCTACTCCGGCCGGCGGCCCAGAAACTCCGACACAGCCACTGCCACCACCCGCCATCACTTCCATGTTCGTCACCACCACTCCTCCGGCGAGCCTCGACTACTCCACCACCTTCTCGACTGTTCGGCTCCGTCCAAGTTGCTATTTCTACGGGGAACCATCAACCGGCCACCCCGTATCTGCTCCGGCGGCAAACTCCATCCGCCACCGTATTCGCCATTAATGCTACCACTCCACCACCACGACCTCCACCTCCCCAAAGCTCCAGCCGCCTCCTTCCATTTCCACACACCCGGCGCTGCACCGAGCACCCTTCTCCGGCCGACTGTCCGTATCACCACCACCTCCAGTCTATACCATTTCCACCACCCCTCGAGCCACTGCCCGACCACCAACCTCGACCGGACCTCCATCTCCCCCGCTGCCATGAACCACCACCACCCCGTTCGCCATATCGACTCACCGGCACTAGGAGGAGCTCCGCCGACTGCAGAGTAGCTCTGAGCTCTACCATGGCTCCGGGTAGGAGCTGACATATTGACGAGCTCTACCAGTGGCTAGATCCGCCGAGCACGACGATTCTCGTCGATTGAGTTCATCCATGGCGTCCCCTTCGCCGAGCACCGTAGGGTGATTGATCGTGTCATCGATATTCGCCTTGACGACGAAGGAAGGTTCCGAGGATGACAATGCTTGGGCAAGGAGCAGATCCGAACAACCTACTTGAAGTCGAAGAGCATCCTTGCCAAGACTGACATTTGGTTCCTTGGTTCTTAAACTTTGAATTCGAAGGTACTGAACAAGGGTTCCCGTCAGGATCGAGGCCATGATGGCTAGAGTCGAGCTCTAGGATCTTATTACTATTAACACCACCACATCGCCAAGGTAAGCACTCCCCCTGTCTTTGTGTTGTACTTTATGTTATGTTTTGTTATGTTTAGTTTAGTATTAATTGATGGTTATATTTTGAGTTTAGAGTTTAGATTTGCATTGAGATTTCAGGATTTTGGGATGCATGAGTTTAAGGTTTATTATATCTCAATATGTGCGATTTATGGTCAAATATATATTGGTTTTAGTTAAGTTAATTTTAGGGTTAGTTTAAGGCATGTGAATTTAAGGTTTAGTATAATATGCATGACTAGTTGTAAGGGATATGGATTTATTTGAGGGTTGCTATGCGAGATTTTAGGGTTTATTACATGCAAGTGAAGGTATGCGTATGCCTTGGTATTTTAGTTCGATGTTGCAAAATATCTACTATTGAGGGTTGAATGATAAATATTGAGTTTAGGGTTGATAAATGCTAGATGTGAGATCTCAGAATTTTATACAGTTTGATGGGTAGTGAGGAGCATGATTACAATTACGGTAAAATGTGTGTGATATCAAAATATTGGTTATTATCGAGCCTTAGGTGAATGCTACTTGAGTTTTATGGTTATATGCATTATTGACAGGTTGACTGAGTGTGTGTTATGATATCAAAATATGGGACTTTTATTAAGAGATGATAACTAATCATGGAATGATAGAGGAGTAGATATGTGTATGTGAAAGAATGTTCGAATAAATTTATTGCCAATTTTAATAATGGAGGGTTTAAATAATTAATAATTAATTCGTTCGAGGATGATATATGAATATGCATGTTAACGTCTGTGAAGATCCGGGGTGAAACTGAGAATTGGATCATGGGTTGAACTGCTGAACATCATGATGAATATAGTAAGATTGAGGATTTATTTGATGATAGTGTACAGATGACTAGATGGTTTGACGTATCGTACCGATAGTCAACTGTGGTCAACCCCCTTTGCATCTTGTCCCTGTGAGTCGTAGCTGAGACTGAGCTTATGTATAGATGTGTGTCACATCCCTGTTTGACGTGTGATAGATTATTGATTTGGGTTTGTATCTCATCTCTAGGTACTACGGGACCTGAGGACTTGGACGTGGTACCGGATCCCCGTCATCAACTACCAGACGCAGGCAAGTGTACCTTGCCACCCTGTATTTCAGATTACAGATATTTGTTGTTCTTTATGTACATTATGCACGTATTTATGTTGACGTTCGATACTTCACGTCCGGATCATAATCGGGTGCAGACGTTCGTCGTAACGTCTTAGAATAATTGTCAGATATTTTGTAGCACCTCGATGTACGTACCTGAGTATATCGACACCCCAGGACACACTCATACAATATGATCATGCCAGATTCATGTATCCTGATACTGACATCATGACCAGAGACTGGGATGACCTTAGGGTCGCGTCTATTGAGTTATTTCTGTGTGTCGAGACTGTTAGATAGAGGTTTAGGTTCAGCGCACCATCGTTGACCGCTTGGGAACGGGAAGACTGTTACTAGACGTTTGGGCTCCTCTGCACGCGCTTATATATGTATTGTAGTGTTCCTGTATTCTAAAGTAGTGTATCACCCGTGTGACTCTGTGCTCGGAGCTACGGTACGCCCCTTGTGTCTCTGTGTTCGGAGCTATGATTTTATTTTGGATAGCCCACACATCGAACATTGTCTTCAAACTGTGTCACACTTAGTTGGTTATGCTAGATTACCCCGTCGTTGCACTTGTACTTTCTGTTATACTTGGCATGCTGTATTTTTGTACCTTGTTACGTCCCATTGAGGACCTGGTCCCCTGCCAGTTTTGCAGCATAGACGATTATGGAGCATTGGAGTTGCTGATGGAGTTTCATGTCTTGCGAAAACTGTACCAGGTACTCATATCATTTCCACCAGCATTATGGTTCTTTATTCTTATTGATTATTCATCTGCTATTGTAGCCTAGTATTTGTAGACTCATCTCTTCTCGAGTCTATTCGAGTTTGTGTGTTATTGGGCGGACTTTAGCACATATAGCTTTTTCTTGTATACTACTGTACATTGTGGATTGAGACATAGATGTTTATATTTATGGATATTTAGATAGTGCCCTTTATATTACAGCTTATACGTATTCGAGTCAGACCCGAGTCTGGTCGAAAGCATAGCTGGCGTGTCACGTATTCCTGGTCCTATGTATTTTGGGACTGGGGCATGACACACACACACACACACACACACACACACACACACATATATATATATATATATATATATATATATATATATATATATATATATATATGTGGCTCAGCGGCTCGGGGAGTTCAAGCTCGGCTAAGAGAACAGCGGCTTGACCGTGCAAAGAATTAATAAAAGTAGTTTTTAATTCTGATAAAGGTTTTTAATTATAGTGCGATTTTTAACTCAAAATAAATGCTAAAATTACCTAAAAAAATCCAAAATTTTTAGAAAATATATTTAGTCATTTAGAACCTAAAATCAAAGTTTGGGATGAGTTTAATTATGTTTGACACTAAAATAAATTCTTGAAAGTCCTAAAAAATTAGTGTTACTAGTTTTAATTAACCAAAAAATGTGAAAAAAATCCAATAGCACCAAATTATCAACATTTAAGCTAGAATTTTAGGATATGGAGATTACAAGTCTATCCCTTTAAAAAAAATTGTCCTTAAAATTTGCGGCAGAATAAGTACAAGAAGAAAAATACCTCATGGTACAAAAAGATAGGGGTAACGCTCTCGTATCTCATCCTCTCTTTTCTACGTGGATTTACCAAGAGAGTGATGCCTCTAGGAAATACGAACCAAGGGAATTGCTTGGTTATGAAGCACTTTGTCTCTGCGGTCTAGGATCTCCACCAGTTGCTCTGGATAGCGAAGACTAGGTCCAACCTCAAGCTTTGAATGATCTAAAATATGTCTAGAATCTACCACGTATCATCTCAGTTGGAACACATGGAATACGTTGTGTTCTCCTTCCAATGTAGGAGCTAATGCTAGTCGATAGGCTACTGTCCGGACCTTCATTCTCCCGAATATTAAAAGGTCCGATGAATCTTGGACTAAGCTTTCCACCTCCACCAAAACAAATTGTACCACGTGTCGGAGAGATCCTCAAGAACACTAAGTTGCTAACTTATGCCAAAACAGGAACTTAACACATAATCTAAGAACGTAATCGATCTTTAAATAAATAAATTTATACCACAAACTCTAACGGTCTCCGATGGCTATCGGTCCACTGCTTCTGTCTGTCCCGAGTCACACAAAGTCTCTCTCTAATCTGCTTTACTTTTTCTATACCATCAACTACCATTTTTGGTCCCAATAGTACTCTCTCTCCTACATCATCCCAAGACAATGGAGTCTGATATCTCCTACCATATAGAGCGTCGAAAAGAGATATCTCGATACTGGCCTGATAGCTATTGTTGTATGCAAATTCTACCTGGTGAAGATGATCCTCCCGTGAGCCACCAAAATCTAGTACACATGTCCGAAACATATCCTTGAGCATCTGAATAGTCCTCTCTGACTGTCCATCCATCTGAGGGTGGTAAGCAGTGCTAAATTTGAGTTGGGTACCCAAGCTAGCTTGCAAACTCCTCCAAAAGTGGAACATAAATTTTTTATCCCCATCAGAGATGAAGCTCACTAGAATTACATGCATCCTGACTATCTGTCTCATATATAAATCGGCGCGCTTGTCCCTGGAAAATCCTACTTTGAAGGACAAAAAGTGGGCTAATTTGGTCAGCCTGTCAACAATGACCCAAATTACGTCCTTCCCTCCTAGAGTGCGTGGAAGTCCGGAAATAAAATCTATCTTAATATCTTCCCATTTCCATTCAGGAATCGGTAGTGGCTGTAGCAATCCTCCTGGTCTTTTCCTCTCTGCTTTGACCTGCTGGCACACTAAACATCTGGAGACAAAAATATGCTACCTCTCGCTTCATCCCATACCACCACACGTGTTCTCTCAGGTCCTTATACATCTTGTTAGCTCCTGGATATATAGAATACTAATCAAAAACTGCAATAAGGTAAAGTCGTTCAAGATTTTGGCAAGATGTGCTTGCCTAAAGTCAAGCTTCTAGCTTTAACCTTCATCTCCACCAACAAGAGTGGTTCAGAAACCACACTCTTAGGCCTCAAGACCAAGCTCCTATCTCTCACTTGAAAAAGAGAGAAAATGAAGAAGTGAATAAAGAAAGAAAAGAGAAATGAGAGAGGAAATTAATTCATATATATATATATATATATATACATATATATATATATACATATATATATATATATATATATATATATATATATATACATATATATATATATATGGTGATTTAATCGTGATCGTCCTATCTACCTCGTAAGCGATCCACGTCATGAGTTAAATCAATCTCGACCACTAAAAGAAAAACCAAGAAACCAATGGATAATAGAAAATATCGAACACTATTTACAAAAATATCTCAAAAATATATCAAAAGCATAACAAATATCTGCTGAACGGTATGCCCCCGGTATGCCAGAATATACCGTTAGTATGTTTGGTCATGTAGTAAAGTTTCAATTTTAAGAAAATTCTGAGATTCCACTAGATCCAATAAAATAAAGCATAGAGTATAAAATACGTATTCATATACCAATACAGATATTGTGAGACGAGTCTCATATAATATGATTAGAAAAATAATAAACCAACAAAAAGAAGTAAAATTAGAGCATGATACGAGAATAAGAAATACTAGTCAGATATCTACAATAGTCACCTCATGATATACAGTGCAAGAGTAGTCTCAACTATAACATGACTCCGAAGTCCAGGAACGTGGGGCACAACAACTCCTAAAAATATTATCCAATCAAGATGGAGGAAAGCACATAACTCTAACAGCAGTTCCAATTACAAGACAAAGACTATAAACAATAATAGTAAATGTAATATATGATGAAGAATTACGAGCAAGAACATGGCATGATAAAAATATGAGGACCCTGAATTTTTATATAAGAGATTTATGGTAATTAGTAATTTTATTTATTTATTTAATTTAAATAATTATATAATAATTTATTAAGTTATAGATAAATCCATGTTACAGCATGGTCACATTGTCCAAAAATATGTAATACTATGGTATGTATGCTTCATAGGGACTCAAATATTACCTTAAAATTTTAATTACACCATTTTAGAATTTTTGAGAATTTTTTTGATAATTAAAACCTAGAAAACATAATTTTTTAGGGCTTCCATGATTTACTGCGAGACCATACTTGCATGGATTTATTTAAGTTAAAACTGATTAATAAATAATTTTCGGAATTAAAAACCAACCAAATACCCAGTTAAGTTAGCATAACAGTCAGTCCTAAGCTACCCTTCTGGTCCTACCCATTGTCTACTGCCTATATATATGTGTGCATAGGTAGGGTTTTATTATTTCTGCCGAAATTAGAGGAGAGGGAGATTTGAAGAGAGTTTCATATAAAATTTTCTTCAACTTCGAGTAGCCATATCTCCTAGCTCCGGACTCCAAACGCGTCTCCATTTCTTGTGTTGGAACCATATCAAGATATATTTTCTGAATTTATAATTTATTTTCATAAATACTGAACCTATTTTTTTGTAAAATTCATAGAGTGTTGGTTGTACAAAATTTGACACATTTCAGTATTTTTGACATTATGGGAGATCCCAAACTCGGAATTATGATCAAGTATGGCACGATAAAATATAACATATTTTTTTTCTAAAATTTAATAGAGTATTTTATTATTCTTTTTAATTTGTAGCTCATATGATTCACTAGTAAACTACCAAAATTATCATCTGTAAACCATATTATCCATAATATTTTACTGATTCAAGATTCAATAAAATGTCGAGTCATGCGTTCATGTAGTGCTAAAATTTATAGGATTTCATAAAAAATATAGGTTTTTTGTCAGTTAACTTTTTGGTCAACTAAAGGGCTTAATTTGTGTGCAACGAATCCAATGTTTACAAATGACCCTAATGGCTTAAAATTTATTGTTAATATATAATCAGAACTTAATATAGGAAAAATATGACTATAAATGATTTTATTCAAAATAATAAGTAAATAGTATAAAAAAATTGATTATTTTGGATTATTAGTATTTATAGAAATTATAAATCTAACTTGTGCTAATTTTTGTACGATGGGGTACGCGACGTGATGGCATGATTAGATAGGTAGTAGATTGAATTATGCATCCTGAGATTGTGATCACACCACCTATGAAAACAGGCAAGATACCTTGCCAACTTGTATAGTATTTTGCATGCTTTCCTTTTTAATTACTATTTTCTTGTCATATATAGTTTAGCTCTAGTTTTATTTTCTCGTTTTACGTGCACATATATTATTTGCTCTTTTCTATGACACACTTCTTGTTTTATAGTAATATTGTGATGGTATCTGCTTAGCCCTACGTAATCATTCCTAGACCTCACTCGTACCACTTAGGCAAGATTGAGTTCTAGTTATTGACCTATGTTCCTCGGTCATTCCTCTATGACAGAGGGTGTCCCATGGAATTGCGGTAGTAGATATTGTCTTCTGTCTCTAGGACTAGGAGTGTCCTATGGCATTACCGTATTAGAGACTTGTTTTTCCATCGGTATTAGAAATTGTAGTTCCATCTCAAGATTGGGAGCGTCCTATGACATTACGGTATTGAGATATTTTTTCCATGTGGATCCTGTGGTGTGATGGTATATTATTTTCCTTATTGTTTGTAGTATCTCCTTCTACATGTTTTACTGTATATATTTGGCATATTCCATCTGTATCTTGTTACGTCCCACTGTGTCATGCCCCGATCTTCCGTTGGCAAATCGGCCATTCCCGCTAGGCGAGAATCACTGTGCCAGCACTCCCGCGAAACGATCGTTTTGACCCATCCGGACGTGATGTCGCACGAGCATGAGCCACACCCGTGCAAGGCCGTGGTTCATTGGCTGGCGGTAAGAGTTCTAAGCCACAGAGTCGCACAGATTGTCCGAGTATAGCGGAGTTTATGAACGCATAGGCGATCGATAACAAGTTCACTGAGTCGACAATAGTGGAAGCATTGAGTAACACAAGTTGAAGTAAAACAAGCTCTTTTATTCGTATAAACAAGTGTTACAAGTGGCGCTTGGCCGAGATTATAGTTCGCTCATATCTTTGTCTCTCTGAAACAGTAAAAGTGTGCCAAGTGGCTATAATTGTGGAATAATTGTACAGGCGATGTTCAGGCTATATTCCAACATTATGTCTTGTATATGTGCTTCAGTTCTGGACGCAATGCTCCAAGACTTCAGAGTGGTCTCCTGGCCTTAGCACGTACGAAGGAGGCATCCGCACCGAACGAGGTTCTTCCGTACCCTGCAAACGATCTGGTGGATTATCAGTACATTGAATGCACTGGTGGGGAAGCTACTCGCCCACTCGACAAATCCAAACACGTAATATAGATTTCGTGCACCAACTATTAAGTTATCTTTCTAGTTGCCTTAGGATCAGTTTCATGCAAAATTGAATAGCCTAATTCGTATGGTAGTGCGTCGTATGACATGAGAGAAAATGCGGCGAGACTTACCGAATTACCATTTTTCCTTCCCTATCCAAGGTAAACAAGTTATTTTAAGCACGAGCATTCATAAAAACCAAGGCAATGGCATATCCAAATACGAGAGTCGTTGTATCATAATCGTTCATGTGTTCAGTTGTTCTTTCGATGCGATGCAATGACTCACACGCGGATAGCCGCTAAGCGAGGATGACTTATCTATATGAACATGAGTCGCTGGCATAGCCATAAAGGACCAATCCCAGACGAGAATAGAATACAACGAAATTACAAGAGGTACTACGAACCATCTCGCCCGCACACGATGGATTTGCACATGAAGAGTCCAAGGTCGAGAATAGAATGCAATGAGAGTACACGATGCGCTACAAACTATCTCACCTGTACACGATGGACCACACGTGAAGTTTCATCCGGATCGAATCGGCCCCAGTGACCCGGTGACAGTCCGTGGAACTGTACCTCATTTTCGAGTTGTCTGCGACATTTACTTATTGGTCTTTCCAATTTCACAATATACACGAGTGCATGATTATACGAGTACACGAGATGCTTGAATCTTGATTCTTTGTTCAGTGAATAACTTGCCTTGATGTATTTTCCTGGTTCAGGACTGCCTTGGTGACCTAACGGTCCCGGATACTTTCAGGTTCATTCATGCACGGAATGACTACTTAGTAGTCTTCCGGGGTTTGGATGAAAACAAGGCAACACACAAGCAGACAAGCATGCATTTGTATAAACATAAGCAATCACGTTGGCTCGGGTCCGAAGGTAAGCCGAGAGTGAAACCGTACTGGGACTTATCAGCGACACGATCTAGGGTAGCATGTGAGGGTCTAAATATAAATAATATTTTATTTCCATGTTCTACCTGAGCAGTACATGTTGGGATTATTCCCTTATCTAGGTGCGTTGGATTCTTATTAGCATACAGGGGGTGATTCACCTAACGACTACCATGTATCATTCCATATTTTATGTTGCTGGCTAAGCAAAGACAAGTTCACCATAGCCACCCACCTTAGCGATGATTCGTCTCGGTTGAGCGATACGTCAAGCGAGCCTCTGAAAGCCTAAGCCGGATTCCTGTAGGGACAAGTCTGGATATCCTTTGCCTCAACCGAGTATTCTTGCCTGAGCAAAGTGGGTCGGGACATGCACTTTTTCCATTTGAATCGACAGTCCACTTGAGCGGAACGGGGTGTTATCTTTCTAGTTAAAGTAAAATAATCTCTTTTATTGATATAAACAAGTATTACAGGTGGCGCTTGGCCAAGATTACAATTCGCTTATATCTCTCTCTCTCTCTCTGAAACAGTAAAAGCGTGCCAAGTGAATACAATTATGGAATGATTGTACAGTTCAGGCTATGTTCCAATATTATGTCTTGTATATGTGCTTCAGTTTCGGACGCAATGCTCCAAGGCTTCAGATTGGTCTCCTGGCCTTAGCACATACGAAGGAGGCATCCGCACCGAACGAGATTCTCCCATATCCTGTAAACGATCTGGTGGATTATCAGTACGTTGAATGCACTGGTGGGGAGGCTACTCTCCCGCTCGAAAAATCCAAACACGTAATATAGGTTTCGTGCACCAACTATTAAGTTATCTTTCTAGTTGCCTTAGGATCAGTTTCATGCAAAATTGAATAGTCTAATTCGTGTGGCAGTGCGCCGTGCGACATGAGAGGAAATACGGTGAGACTTACCGACTTACTATTTGTCCTTCCCTGTCCAAGGTAAATAAGTTATTTTAAGCACGAGCATTCATAATGAAAACCAATTCAATGGCATATGCAAACACGAGAGTCGTTGTATCATGATCGTTCAGCCGCTAAGCGAGGATGACTTATCTATATGAACATGAGTCGCTGGCATAGCCATAAAGGACCAAGCCCAGACGAGAATAGAATGCAATGAAAGCACAAGAGGCACTATGAACCATCTCACCTGTACAGGATGGACCACACGTGAAGTTCCATCCGGATCAGATCGGCCCCAGTGCCCCGGTGACCTTCCGTGGAACTGTACCTCATTTTCGCGTTGTCCGCGATATGCACTTATTGGTCTTTCCAATTTCACAATATACACGAGTGCATAATTATACAAGTACATAAGATGCTTGAATCTTGATTCTTTGTTCAGTGAATGACTTGCCTTGATGCATTCCCCTAGTTCGGGGCTGCCTTGGTAACCTAACGGTCCTGATACTTTCAGGTTCATTCATGCACGGAACGACTACTTAGTAGTCTCCCGGAGTTTGGATGAAAACAAGGCAACACACAAGCAGACAAGCATGCATTTGAATAAACATAAGCAACCACGTTGGCTCGGGTCCGAAGGTAAGCCGAGAGTGAAACCGTACTGGGACTTATCGAGCGACACGATCTATGGTAGCATGTGAGGGTCTGAATATAAATAATATTTCAATTCCATGTTCTAACATGAGAAATACAAGTTGGGAATATTTCCTTAGCTAGGTGCGTTGGATTCTTATTAGCATGCAGGGGGTGATTCACCTAGCGACTAGCATGTATCATTCCATATTTTATGTGTGCTGGCTAAGCAAAGACAAGTTAACCATAGCCACCCACCTTAGCGATGATTCACCTCGGTTGAGCGATACGTCAAGCGAGCCTCTGAAAGCTTAAGCTGGATTCCTATAGGGACAAGTCTGGATATTCTTTGCCTCAACCGAGTATTCTCGCCTGAGCAAAGTGGGTCGGGACATGCACTTTTGCCGTTTGAATCGGCACTCCACTTGAGCGGAACGAGGTGTTACACACTGAGGACTTAAATTTGTTCTCCATATTTTGTAGACGAGAAATACCTCCAGATTTATGGACCGATACTAGATAGTTGTACAACAGCAGTTGATGGTCTTACAATTGCTTAGTTTATTAATATGGACTTAGTTTTATTCTATTATCTTTTACTTTACATCTACTAGAGTGGATTTGTCTCCACTAGACGTCTTTTTGATTTTGATGAGATTAATCTATTTGTATTTATATTTATCTTTATCCATTGGTACATTTATTTCTCGTTGACGTATTCTGCTGTATAGACTAATTTTTCAAGCTTATTCTTTTATCGTGCTTGTTCATGAAATATGTGTTATTGGGGGCCACACTGATATATTTGTCTATATAAAATTAGTGTATTATGGTCTAATCAACCTTAGTGTACATGTTTCGCTCTTCATATGACTATTTTGTATGGATTGAGATATAATTGACTTGATATTTTAGATAAGTATATTTGCCCTCTAGACAGCTTATACCTATCCAAGTTTTGGTGGATTCTACTTGATACGTAGCTAACATGTTACGTACTCCTAGTCCTACATATTTTAGGACTGGGATATGACATATTTGTGTGGTGGCCGATGCAAGTCATAGCATATCGTATCGGTTATGTAACAATACTGATACGAGCCTATGAATAGGAATACACCAAGATAAGATCTCAATCCTAACTACTTAAAAATTTCTATTTTGAACACCATTATCACCATTGGATTCCATATATATATGTCCTCGATCTTTCCACCTTCATTGACAACTCACATTATTGTTTTATGTTTCTTCCTATTTCGGAGAAACAAAATTCGTGCTTGGTAGAAATTAGGAATTGGCCAACTCGTAATGTCTGCATAGTTAGTTCCTTATCATGTTTTCCTTCATAAATAAGAAGGGGTGGTTATGGATGCTATAAGTATATAGTACTATGGTTATTTTAAGATAGCAAATAAAATTATGAATATTTCCCTTTGCTAGCATAAAATCCCATAAAAATTTTGTAAAGTCACAGAAGTAGTATGATCAAAGGTAGGTAGAAGTCCCCTATATACAAACTTGATACTTTGCTGATAAAATAAATTGTTGAGAGTATTAGAGGAGTTTTTCAGATATGGTTGAGGGAAACAATACGATAAAAAAATTTGTTATGCGTATTACTTGGGAATTAAGTATGAGTTAAATAAGATGTAAGATTAGTTATGAAAATATTAAATTTTTTGTGGATGGGTGAACAATATTAACGAATTAGAGAATTTGTTTCTTAAACTCATAATCTTATGTTCATGTGTAGGATTATAATTTTATGATTGGTGTGCTAGTTGCTTGATTAGGTTATGTCATAGTGTTGTTGAAATTCTTCTAGGTAAACGAAAGCTATAGTAACATATTCTTATTAGCGACATTGGCGAATTCTTTAGATTTCGAGGACAAAATATTTTTAAGGTGGGTAGATTGCGAGGATCCTGAATTTTTATATAGGATTATTATGGTAATTGGTAATTTTATTTATTTAATTTTCCTAATTACTTGCCTATTTATTAAGTTATAGATAAACCCATGTTACACCATGGTCACATCGCCCAAAAATAAGTAACACTATTCTATGTATGCTTCATAGAGACTAAAATATAGCCTTAGAAATTTATTAACAGCATTTTTGAATTTTTGAGAATTTTTGAAATTTTTTAGATAATTAAAATCTAGGAAACGTAATTTTCTAGGGCTTCCAAAATTTACTGTGAGGCTATACTTGTATATTTTCCTACTAAACATTTATTTTAGCTTTAAAATATTTAAATATATATTTTTTAATTTATTTAAAAAAAATTGGAATTTATTTGTTTTTAAAATAGTCTAAACACTAATTTTCTAGGATTTCTAGAATTTATTTTGCAATCCTAAGAGAATAATTTGGTTCTAAGTATTTTTCTAGTATTTATAATGCTATTTTACATTTTTTAGAATTATTTTGGAATTTTATGATATTTTTACATATTTATTTTGATTTATTTAGGTTAAAACTGATTAATAAATAATTTCTTGAATTAAAAACCAACCAAATACTTAGTCAACATACAAAGTCAGCCCTAACCTACCCGTCTGGGTCCACTTGTCGGCTACTACCTATATATGTGTACATAGGTAGGGTTTTATTATTTTTGCTGAAATTAGAGGAGAGAGAGAGAGAGAGAGAGATTTGAGGAGAGTTTCATCTAGGATTTCCTTAAACTTTGAGAAGCCATATCTCCTTGCTCCAGAATCAAAATACGTATCTGTTTCTTGCGTTGGAACCATATCGAGATATAGTTTCTTAATATTTAATTTAGCTTCATAAATTATGAACCTATTTTTCAAAAAAATTCGTAGAGTACCAGTTGTCCAAAATCTGACATGTTTTGGTATTTTCGAGAGTCCAGGAGATCCCAAACTCGGAATCATGACCCGTTTGATATTTCAAAAATCTGAGATAATAAAATATACATATATTTTTCTAGAATTTAATAGAGTATTTTAGTATTTTATTTAATTTGTAGAACATATGGCTCACTAGTGAACCACCAAAATTATCATCTGTAAGCAATATTGTCCATAATTGTTTATTGATTCGAGATTCGATGAAACAGTCAATTCTAACATTCATGTAGTACTGAAATCGAAAGAATTTGACACAAATCTAAATTTTGTGTCGATTGACTTTTTGGTCAACTGAATGGCTCAATTTGTTTTCAAACGACCCGAATGGCTTAAAATTTATAGTTAATATAAAAATTATAACTTAATATAGGATAAACATGATTATAAATAATTTTATTTAGAATTATTAGTAAATAAGTTAGGAAAATTAATTGTTTAGGATCATTAGTATTAGTAGAAATTATAGATCTAACTTGTGCTAAATTTTGTACGATGGGGTACTCGACGTGATGGCATGATTGGATAGCTAGTAGATTGGATTATGCATCCTGAGATTGTAATTACACCACATACAAAAACAAGAAAGATACCTTGCCAACTTTTATAGTATTTTGCATGCTTTCCTTTTAAGTTATTATTTTCTTGTCCTATATAGTTTAATGCAGTTATTTGTCATATTTAATTTGTCACCTGCTACTCTAGTTTTATTTTCTCATTTTACATACATATATATTATTTTCACTTTTCCATGTAACACTACTTGTTTTATTGTCATATTATGATGGTATATGCTTAGCCCTACGTGATAGTTTCTTGACCTGATTCGTATCACTTAGGCGAGATTGAGTTCTAGTTATTGACCTATGTTCCTCTGCGACCGAGGGTGTCCCATGGAATTGTGCTAGTAGAGATTTCCTTCTGTCTTTAGGACTGGGAGTGTCCATGGCATTATGGTATTAGAGACTTATGATTCCATCAGTATTAGAAATTGTAGTTCCATCTCAAGATTGAGAGCGTCACATGGCATTATGGTATTGAGATATTTTTTTACCAGATGCGTCCTATGGTGTGATGGTATATTATTTTTCTTATTATTTGTACGTATCTCATTCTGTATTTTTATACTGTATATATTTGGCATATTCCTTCTGTATCTTGTTATGTCCCACTAAGGACCTGGATTTGTTCTCCATATTTGTCAGACAAGAAATATTCGCAGATTTACGGACCGACACCAGATAGTGGTACAACAATATTTGATAGCCTTGCAACAGTTTAGTTTATTATTATGGACTTAGTTTTATTCCTTTATCATTTACTTTACGTCTACTAGTAGTGGATTTGTCTCTACCGGACGTCTTTTATATTTTGATGAGATTAATCTATTTTTATTTACATTCGTCTTAATCTATTGTTACATTTATTTCTCGTTGATTTATCATGATGTATAGCCTAATTTTGCAAGATTATTATTTTATCAAGCTTATTCATAATATATGTATTTTTTGGAGCACACTATTATATTTGTCTGTATAGAATCATTGTATTATTGTCTAATCAACCTTAGTGCACTTGGTTCGCTCTTCGTATAACTATTTTATGTGGACTGGGATATAGTTGAATTGATATTTTAGATAAGTATATTTGCCCTATAGACATCTTATACGTATTCAAGTTGGGCTGGAGTCCACTTGATAGGTAGCTGGCATATTACATACTCCTAGTCCTACGTATTTTGGGACTAGGTGTGACAAATATGATAATATGTGAACAAATTTAGTGTGGCATAATCAATGAGTATGAACTGAAATAGGAATAACATTAATAACTATATATTTTGAAATACTAGTTCGTTAAGTGATCGACTTTGGTAGACACGGACTAAATAAGATCATGCTCAACCATGAATGGTTGGCTATGATCAAGGACTATAATAAGATCAGGCTCAACCATATGTGAATTGTATGGTTGGCTATGCTCACGGGCTATAATAAGGCTTTGATCACATAACCAACTAATACTTTCCAGCCTCGACTAGTAAAATGGATCCAAATCACAACACGTCATAACACGAAATCATAATGCACGATCTAAAATACTAGCAAGATTATTACGGTCTATATAATCACTAAGGAATAAGATCTCCTGACTGGATCCAAAATATACTAATTCATGTACCATCATGTTAGGAATAAAGTATAACATCACTAAGAACATATATCATAGTAATTATCATGTAAAGAAAACTATCAGATAATGTACTCGTCTATAGTCCTAAGCTGTGAACACAAGTCAGTGTCCGAGCTGGAGTCCAAGTGACCTATATACGAATTTTTATGTTAATAGGTGATTTAGAATTAAAAATAAGCTTAACGAGCCTTAATTTATGTTTCTATGTCAATTCTAGGTCAATAGGGCAAAACTAGGTCAATATATAATTTTAGATTCTCAAATACATATTTAGTTGGCCTATATAATTATATTATCTAATACTAGTTATTTCTAGGTTTTCTAGGTCATGCCCTATAGGTCTAGGTATTCTAGGTGTCATAAAAAAATGAATATATATATATATATATATATATATATATATATATATATATATATATATATATATATATATATATATATATAATACCTTAGATATTATCAAATACCTTAACCCGTATACCATAGATATTTACCCAATACCTTAACCCGTATCCTAATGCTTACCCTGCATCTAAGATACTACCATATTCTATCACCAATACATTGGTAATAACTAGAATACTTCACTCTCAACTTACCTCATCGACAAAATACCCTCAACCTGTCACTACCATATTTCTAGAATAGTGGTATTTTTGTCATTTGTATTATTTATTGTTAATATATCTATATTTTATAATAATTGGTATAGTAGTATATATATGTATATTTTATATAGAAGAAGGTTGTATGTTAACTCCTTAGTTAGACTAATTATTATTGAACCTAAGTGAACCTAATTAGACTTGTCATGACCATTAGTGCAACCCATTTGGTTTAGTCATGGTTGACTAGTCATAAAAGAGGGAATGATTTAATAGCCTTTGTAATTAAATTAGAAACCCTCTTAGTTAAACCCCTTAATTAAGATAACTCTTCATGACAACCCATGGGGGCAATATGGACATTATATATTAGATAAACCCTAGACAAAAGTGGTCGGTCCTATACAGGAGAAGGGAGCCTCCCTCTAGTTCATTAATTATTCATGGAAAAAAAACCTAAGTTGTGTTCTTCCCCAAGTAATCTATTCCACTACCAAATTTCTCCAAACTAATCTCAATCCCTATTATTTTTATCCCTAAAGAAAGCTAAAAGCTTGAAGATTGCTAGAGGCTAGAGGAAGAGGTATTTTGCTATGGGTTGGTGTTCATTTCTCATCATTGTGCTCATTTGAAGGAGCCACATTGGGAATCCATCTCTCAATAGGTAACACCCTCAAATCTCTCTCTACATTTTATGTTTATTATTTGTTTGATAATTAGGAGCCCACCCATGGATTAGAAATAACCATAGGAAGGAGCATGAGCTTTTATTGGTTCCTATATTATTTTCTAGATAGTGTTGTGCCCATATTTGGGGTTTTGTGTTTATGGGTGTATTTTCCCTATTTTTCATGACAACTAATCCTAATATATATATATATATATATATATATATATATATATATATATATATATATATAATTGTCTTTAAGATGTATATATATTATTGGTTGTGTATTGGGAGATTTTTTTCGTAATCTTCCAGCGGACGCACAAAATGAAGAAGGATGGGAAGCTCGTAGATGAGCGGGCAACAAAAGCATACATAAGTTGTGTTATAAAATTTTGTCAACAAAATTTAATTACATTCTTTTTATAATTTAACTATATTTGTTTACCCTAAAAATCTAACCTTAACTTTAATATTGTTACCTATGATATTTAAAAACCTTAACTCTAAACATAACCTATGATATCTAAACTTAACCCTAAACCTAACCTTAGTTGTAATCAATAAAAATATTAATCCTAACCTACGATATCTAAACCAATTTACATAAATAAATATAGGAGACGTATGAGAGGTTAAAGGTGGGGAATGAGAGCAGTACGCCGACTGAGAGAAACGATCGGTGGGTACAAGCTGTCGAGAGAAGGAAAGGCGACATCGTGTACGGGAGTAGATCATTGGCATCCCAGTCGTCAGTTCTTTCCAGATCTCCTTCGACGGATTATCCAACTCCATCAGAGCCCGGCCCCGGCGTTTCTTCGGGTTCTATGAGTTTGGAGCAGATCACGACGACTCTGTTGGAGGTATAGAGACAGGTTAGACAACTGACAGAGTCTCGTAATCCTGCAACTCCTACTCCTCCGACGGCTCCAACGATGGCTACTCCAGCTCCTCTGGCTCTATCTTCGATTTCTTCTGTTGTTCCGCCTGTCATTCCTGAGGATCTATAGCATATCATCACTGTGGTTATGACGCAGCACATGGCTAGCCGAAATTCGCCCCCGCCTCCGCCACCACCATCGACTTGATGTATTTTTTTCATAATTTGACATGGTTGTATAACTTTATATGTTTGGTTTATGGTAGTTAATGATAATTTATGGCTATGTACTTGTATCTGATATGTTTTATTGTATTTGATTGTATTTGATGTGTTTTAATCAGTGATTGATTTTATATAATGTTATAGAAGCAGGAAGTAAGTAATTCTATTATGGGAAAAAATATTTATGTTTAGCGACGTACTAGCGACGGATTAGCGACAAAAAACTAGAAATTTTCTGGTCAGCGACGGATCCACGACGCTTAAGCGACGAATTAGAGACAGAATATTTTGTCGCTAAATATTTCTGGTACCAAAAAATATGATAAATATGTATCAGAAATAGTCGCCAAATTCGTTGCTAATCCTTCAAAAATAGCGAAGGATTAGCGACAAAAATTAAGTCGGTGAGCTTCTAAAAAATTTGGTAAAAATTGGGTCACAGTTTCCTTCGAGAATCTGTCGCTAATTCGTTACCAAATACAACGTCAAAATAATATATAATAATTCGTCGTTGGTCTTTCGTCGCTAATTTTGTTGCTACTCTGTTAATATGGCGACAAATTTGCGATGGATTGTTGGCAGCGACACTGAAATTATGACGTCAATCCGTCGCTATATTAAAATAGCAACAGAAATCGATATTTTAGCGACAAAAATTCCTTTGCTAAAACTCCGTATTTTTGTAGTACAACTTTTCCCCAATTCTCCACAATTTTCCAAAAACCTAATTTTACCTCCACCATCATAAATCAACCTATTATATCTTCATTTTGATTCCCAATGGAGAGCTAGGAGCATTGGAGCACTAGAAGAGCTTGGAGAGGAGCCCAAACTAGGAGGGTCATGTCCAATTCACCCTTATTGTGTCTAATTTGGTGGAGTTTCGTTGGGATCCATTTCCCAATAGGTATATTCATTTTTCCTACCAATATTTTATGTTATAAATCCAATTTGAATCCATAGGAATCTACCTATAGTTAGATCCAACCCCATAGGTGGAGAATTAGGTGGTAGAGAGCCTATTCCTAATTGTTACATATATTTTTCTAGGCCATTTGGTGGAATTACGAATTTATGTCCACCAAATATTTGTGTAGTTTATCTATAAGAAATTTAGTATCTATTTGGGTTTTTAGGGTATCCTTGTGTCCACAATGGGATACTTAGTGTGTGTATCATGATACGCCATGATACATATAAGTGGATTTGGTAATTTGGTTGAATTGAGGCTTCTATGTATCATTTCTATTTATTTGTACTATGTAAAATCCCTAATTTTAAATAATATATTTATTTAAATAATTATTTAATTTAATTATATTATTTCTTAGTTAATTAGAAAATAAAATTTATTGAATTAATCACTAAGTAAATACTCATCTAGAATTATTGAACAAAAACTATTATGTTATTTTATTTTAGGAAACCTTATAGAAGGATGATAGATTTTTAGAATGTACTAATAATTTTGTGCAATTTTTATACCATATATACATATATATATAAATATGTATAGTATTAAATAATAGAGTAAATAAAAGAAAAAGAAAATCATTAAAACCCTCAACTAAACCCTAAACCTTAAGCTTAACTCCTAAGCCTAAACCTTAATTTACTATCTATTCCTAAGCCCACACACTCTAACCCACATCTAATCACTAAATCCCCAAACCCCCAGCCCGCTACTAACCCGCGAGCACAGCGGATCTCTCCCGCGAACGGCCCAGGTTCCCCCCCCCCGCTTCCTTCTCTCCCTCTCTCTATATATATAACCTAGTAACCCTAATCTCTAAACTCTAACCAGATGCCAACCTCGAACCACCCACCGCGCAGCCGCCGGAGCACCGTCGCCCGCGTCCACACACCCGCGCGACCGCAGCAGCCCGCGATAGATTCGCAGCGATGACCCCTCCTTCAAGCGCAGTTTCCTGCCCCATCTCTTGACCAATTTCTAAACCATCTTCACCGGTATGTTTACAACCTATCCCCCTCTCAACTCTGTTAATTAGTTTCGATCGAACAGCATTAAACACTAGGTAGAAATTTAAGCCAAGTTAAAGAAAAACCACATCTTTTAAATTGCATAAAACTGTTTCAATGACCAATGTTTAGAGGCTGTTATCTTCCACCACAGATATCCAAATTTAAATCTACTTTTTGCTATGTAAAGTCCATATAACGGAGATTATTTTCTATTAATTAGTTTATATTTATTTTGTGTTAAATTCAGAGATAAACTGGGTTGAAAACTGAGAAAAACTTGTTTTTAAAATATTAGAATTTGCGATACGGAGTGCACCCCACCAAACGGGACTGTCCCGTCGCATACCAATTACAACAAAAGGACCGTATAGTATGTCCTAACGTGTAGGCTTTAGCGGAAACTGATTTGGACGTGTGTGCGTGTCAGAATCAACCCATATCCGTAAAAAATTCATGTATTGCAAATTTTGTAAAATATCGCACCATTTAGTGTACGCTTGTCGGAATGCGACAAAACTTGCGCTATTGGATTTGTGGTATCACGCTGGTCCTGTGACCCAAGTTTCACTCAATTCCGAGATAGTTGACCAAGCTGTCTATTTGCAGGCCCCATAGTTGACTTTTAGGGCGAATTTGTGTTCGGTTTACCGGAATTCAAAATTGGACATACCGTTGAGTTTGTACTGACATTTAAAATTTGTTTGACCTATAATTTGTCTCATTTAGAGACCTTTTTCTCTTGCACACTTTTTGGTGCAAAGTAGGCCACATGTGGACCCCGTTTTGATCCAAAATTACTATTTTGCTTCTGTGTCCAAATTGGACGAAAGGGTAGTATTTTCTAGCTATATCGCTAATTCCAAAAATCTTGGTGATGTTTATTTCAGCATCCGGAGACGTTTACTCGGAGTCCATAGTTTCTGATCCTGTGTACTTGAAGTCTAGACGCTTACACTATACAGATTGCTTTCCAGGTAAGTATACATTGCCATTGTACTGTGATTTACATTCCATATGATGTATATATTTTTATTTCTGTTATTTAGTTCATATATTTTAACTGCTATATAAACTGCACGTCCAAGAATAGCTTGGGTGCAACGAAGGCGGCGTCATATTTTATCCTTATTATATATTATGCATGTCGACCTAGTTTTATGAGACCACCATATGATTTGGAGGCATCATTATGTTTCATTGGCCGTGACACATCTGTTACACGAGTGTGTCTCATGTTGGACACGAACTTGCGTGACAGGCTGGCCTCTTGTACGTATGGGACGTGCGATAGGGAATAACTGCTGATAGAATTTGCATAATTAGAAGCCTTGGCAGTTATTAGAGATATCATCGTGTCATGGATGTGACATGCTTAGAGCATGGGGTGGGGAGAACAACAAGTATGGTGTTTGGGCTCCTTTGCACTTTTCTTGTGTAACCCGTACGCTCTGCCGAAGATGCGCGATCATGATGACCACTATATATATTATTATTACCTGACGGCCTCCAAGGTTCAAAAGACGTCATGCTTTTTAGGTCCCTGAATCTCCGAGAGAATTATGTCAATCCCATTTGCCCAGACAGCCCACGTATTGGAAAGTTGTTCTCAAAGTGCATTCACATAGACGGTTAGGCGACCCATTAGATATTTATTTTCAATACTTTATTGGCATGCTTCTATGTATCTTGTTACGTCCCTCTGAGGACATGGTCCCTTTCCAGGTATAAACGTGCAGGATTATCCACAGGAGTACGAACCCGGACCTGACACTTCATACCAGACTGAGGAGGTCTTACCTTCAGAAGTACCTTTAATTTATTACAATTGATGGATATTCTAGTTGCTATTTTCTTTATTGACATTTATCTTATATTAGAGTTCGATCTTTTCTCGTATTTAGTAGTTTTAGTATAGTCGATTGGCAGTAGATTTGTTTTCACCCGACTATCATTCTTTGATACTTCATATTTGAGATTCAGTTATTTATTCCTATTTCTTTATTTATGCTGTGGATGAGATATAGATTGCGTGTGACTTGTGTTGACAGTATATTACTACTTGTGGATTGGATATTCATATACAGTGTACGTAGGTATTACAATCTTCCAACACATTGGAGTTATCGTACACTTACGACTGGCATGTTGCGTATTCCTAGTCCTACGTATTTTGGGACTGGGGCGTGATATATTTTTGTGGTGGCTCATGCAGGTCGAGTGTATATTGTCTCGGTTATGTTACTGTACCGAACAAGCCTGCAAATAGGATTAGAGTCTAGAATCTTATCCATAATTGACTATGACTCACCTTCTTTTCAATCAGTTCTATTTAAATAATTACATCCTGCTTGATTTATATACTTTTTTAATAGTTCCTTGAGTGTATCCTTCTGCTAGAATATAGGAATCCTTGTTATTAGGATGATAATTAGGATAACATTCCTATTAAGGATACAACTAGAATATTGATACATTACTAAGTTTAGCATACCTAATGAACCCTAGCATCCCTTACCTGTAGATTAATTGACTATTATCCCTTAATATATTTATGAATGACTTGAGAGTAGTGTAGACACTATTAGGGTTAGTTAGAAATTTGACCATATTGTTTGACCCTAGCATTGAGGAACCAATAGAAATCCAAGGTTGAATATTAGGACTAAACCTAACTTTCATAGTAAGATAATATTAGAGAACTATAAATTTAGATTCTTGTATTGATATTAGCAGAACAGCACCTTAGGAAGCCAAGAGGAATGAATAAAATATTTTCCTTGATCATACCTCGAACACAGAGATTATTATACCATATTACCTTAGGAAACCAAGATGTTATCAAGAGTCTCTCTATTTAATTTTATATCTTGTTCCTCCGAAACCTTAACGCTCGCTAATTGTGCGATGACTATAATTTTCTTTCATCTTTCAATTCGTACCACCTAACCCTTCTGATTGTAGGCCAAGTGATTTCTTTTATGTTAGGACATATAGTTTGCTAGGATTATAGTTGTTAATCTTGAAGTTTGAAATTTGTGCTTAGTAGTTAGAACTTGTGTAAATCCCCTCACCCAAAATTAGGCCTACTTGGCTTAGATAGTGAGATTAGGGCTAGTTTGTATCCAATTGGAAATAGGACACGACATTTTATTTAATTATGTAATATTTATATCACTTAGCGCGCCTTACCGTTGCTTCGATAATGGGAGCACCTCACTAGCCATTGCCTTCCTACAAACTTTACAACCTTGTCCTAGACGTACCCGCCTACCATTCTGACCTAGGTGTAACTTATGATTATGCTTTCTTGTGCTACATTTTAGTCGCACAACATTCATCACAAACGTTATTATTTAATTTTAAATAAAATACGACTTTGTACCCTTGTGCGTTCCAATCAAAATTGGAGACACAAACTTGACCGTTTTGTGCAACCCAAATTAATGATAATATTCAACACTGTATCCTCTACGTCCATGATACTTGTGTCCTACCTAATTTTATTCCCATGTACTTCTAATTAATTCCAGAACATCTTGCGCACTAATTTTAATTAATTAAAATCCAATTTCTATCTTTGTGCAATTTACCAAATTGTTGGGCGCTTTTATGCAAAATTGCATTAAGGTGTCCACACCATTGGACAATACATGAAGAAATCCAACTTTCTCCTTCATAGGAATTTTTTATAATTTTTTGGAATGTGCAATGCGCAATCTCGCCCCCTTTATTTTAAACCTATCCTTGCATTTAAACAATGCAATTATGGCCCTCCAAACATCCTCATGTGAGCCCAAGGCCCAATCCCAAGGACTGTTGACCAAGCCCTAATCCTAGGTCAAACCCAAACTTCTACATTTATAAATATACTTTTCCTATTTTTCTTCACCTAAAATAAAACCCCAAAACATAAACCTAAATCTAATTCCTAGCCGACAATACCTAACCCTCCCTGTTCATCCTCCTCCTTCAGCCTCCCCCGGTCGGAGCTTCGCCAGAGACACGCCAGAGACCCCGCTGATCTCCACCCAATACTACCACCTCCTCCCCTCCGCCGTGCCCCGCTGTACTTTACCTCGCCACACCCGAGCCCTCTCTCCCTCGTCGACTTCTTCTTCTCCGGCCTCATCCCCGGCGTGCCCGAGCCGCTGTGCTGACCTCAACCCGGAGCCGAACCACCCTGGCCATCTCCCCGCAGAGTCACCACCAATGCCGGCCGCCACCACCGTCTTCCCCACGACATCACCTCAACCCGCTGCTCCTCCTCCAGTCGACCCCAGCGTCCCCACACAGCCTCCCCTCGCCTTCACGACCTCAGTGCACCCACGACACCTCCATCTCCTCCCCGACTGTGCAGCAGCCCCGGCCTCCTCTCTCCACCACCGGAGGACCCCGTCGACCTCGTCTCCTCCTCCTTGCCAGACCTCCCCTCCCCCTGGCCTGAACTCCTCATCCTCTTCTACCTTCCTGTCCACTCCTCCTTATCTTCCACCTTCCTATCCTCTCCTCCTCCTCCAACTAGCCGGACCTCCCCCAATGGCCGGACATCCCCGCTGGCCGGACCTCCCCCACTGGACGGACCCCCATGGCCGGAACAGTAGCACAATCACCATCATCATCATCCCTATCATCCTCATCTATGTAATCATCATCATCTCATTATCATCATCCATATCATCCTCATCCATGTAATTATCATCATCTCATTATCGTCATCATCATCATCTCATCATTGTCATCATCATCATCTCATCATTGTCTTCATCATCATCTCATCATTGTCTTCATCATCATCATTAGCATCATCGCTATCACCATCATCCACATCATCCTCGTCATCACCATCATCCACATCATTATCCTCGTCAACACCATCATCCACATCATCATACTCGTCATCTCCATCATCCACATCATCATCATCATCGTCTCATCACCATCATTCCAGCCACCATCTACAGCATCCTCCTCACCTCATCACCTAATCACCATAGTCATTATCACCCTTAGCCATCACCCTTAGCAACCTCAATCATCGTCACCCTCGTTGTCGTCGTACACACACACCGAGGATATCAGATTATTCTACGTGACTTCTAGAGCAGGCTATTGGTACTGCACAGCTTCCTTGCCAGGCAAGTATACCTTGCCTTGTTGTACTGTATAAATTATGTATTATTAGCTGCATGCTTATTATTTTAATTGTGCGCGTCCGAGAGATACTCGAGTGCAGTCAACGAAGGCGTTGACGTTAGGACTTGTGTCTGACCTAGTGTCTAGTAGACCCACCTAAAGTTGAGGAGTTATCGGTATGACTCTCCAGGCCTTGACACGTATCATTATACATCACAGAGTGAGTTCATGTAGGGATGCGTGCCTCATGACTGACTGGCCATCAGTATGAGCAGTACGTGTGACGGTATTTAGCTTAGTTATTTATTTCTTTAGAGACTTACATTATAGTATGAGATGTCCATGTCGTGTTTGCGATTGTTACATTGATATTGGGCGGGGAAGACAATTAGTAGACGTATGGGACAGACATTTGGCTGCCGTAGTTTCAGAGTAAACTGCGTGGCCATAAGCCTCAGTGTTACCCGATTATGGGCCATGTGTTACCCGGTTATGGGCTCAGGTTACCCGATTATAGGATCAATATTACCCTGTTATTGGAGTATATGCTTGTCGATATAATCGGCAGAGGTTACTAGCTGTGCACTATCATGATCGGTGATGTAGTCAGCATATACATCTGGCATCCAGATACATAGCCTCTGGCTCGACGCTACGCTTTATACTTTTTACCTACCCATACGTACCAAGGTTGTCTTTAAAGTGCATTTTACTTAGCTGGTTAGATCACTCTCGAGTTTTTACAGTATTTACTTTATGGCATGCTTCTATGTATCTTGTTATGTCCCTCTGAGGACCTGGTCCCTTTTCAGGTGTAGATATTCATGAGTATTCGCAGGAGCACAGATCCTGACTTGCTACGTATATTGCGATAAGGTCTTCTCTTCGAGCCATGATTGTTAGTTGATATTCTTACATTGCATTTATTATGTTTATCTTATATTCTAGTTCGGCAGTGGATTTGTCTCCATCCGACTGTCATCTTTAGATACTTTATATTGAGATCGAGTTTCATAGATACTGGTTATTTATTTATATTTGATTCTATGGATGAGATTAGATTATACCCTATGACTTGTGATAGTTTTACTACTTGTGAATTATTATTCATTATACAGCGTACGCATGTGTTATGGTTTTCATATATTGGAGTTGCCATATACATGCGGCTGGCATGCTTACGTGTCGTAGTCCTACGTATTTTGGGACTGGGGCGTGACATATTTTTAGTGGTGGCCCATGCAGGTTAAGAGCATATTGTCTCGGTTATGTTACTGTACCGAGCAAGCCTGCACCTAGGAATAGAGTATAGGATCTCATCCATAATTGACTATGATTCACCTTCCTTCCAATCTGTTCTATTTGAATAGCTACATTCTGCTTGATTCATGTGCTTCCCTAATAGTTCCTTGAGTATAGCCTTCTCCTAGAATATAGAAGTCCATGTTGTTAGATAATAAGTAGGGTAACCTTCCTATTTAGAGCACAACTAGGATAATGACACATCACTGAGTTAGAATACTGTCACGACCCGCACCCAAAATTGGGGCACGAGTACGTGGGTACGTCCATCCTACGCTGCAGCATCGGCGGTAGAACGTTATCAAGGTCAAAGCACTATCTAACAAACTCGCACGAGCATCCAATCTCCATAAGGAGGCACGGATGACACAATATAAATGAATAACATACTCAATCACATCACTACAACACGATAAGATATCGAAGGAATAAATAAGAACATAATACAAGTCTTAAAGTAATTAATCTAACTCAACAAATATCCAAATCTCAACAAGAATGCCGGAGATAAATTCGGTACCAAATAGTCTGCTAAAAGAACTAACTAGATGATTAGTGACTCCGGTTAGACCTCCTGGAATCACAACTGAACTACCAAGTCCAAGTCTGCAGCTACTCACCATATGGTCCATAAAGTGTCGGACAACGGTCCTCTAAGGCATAGTCTGGAAAAATGTTTCCAGTCAGGAAGGAGCAAAGTACAATCTCAAATAACAGTTCCATTTAATTGATAAGGACTATAAAGCAATAAACAGATGATGCTATATACTGAGAGAAGACAGTGAATAAATGCAATGGCAAAATAAAGAGACAGGCCATGTAAAGAGACAGGCAATATAGGCAATGTGATACAGTCAGTGCATATATAAAATAAAGAGAACAAGGTACAATATCATATACGGGTGATGTAGTATATGATCTAAAATAAAGAACTGTAATCTATTCTAAGTGTTTGAAATAGTAGTTTCGAAATGTGATCGACTTGGAAACATGTACGTGAGCTATAGGGCTTGGCTAATCATATGTGAGGAGCATGATTAACACTTACATTGTTCTATACTTGCATAATAAGGATATGATCACATTTCTCACTAACTACTTCCCCGCCCCCAACTAGTATTGTGGATCCAATCATGACACGTCACGGTACACGAGCAATATCGAATATATCATGTACGTGGTCTAAATATTAATGTCGTGTACAATGTCAATACGATAATCAATGTAATACCTCATGACTAACGATCCAATCTATATACTAGTCCGTGTATCATAGTGTCAAGAATCAGATATAACATTTCTAGATACTGAAATTATAGAAATTATCAAACAATTGGAAATTATCAGAGAATGTACTTTCCTTGGGTCCTTAGCTGGTAATACCAATGTCCTGTTCCAGAGTATCGCTTGGATGAACCAACAGTCCTATAGACATATCACAAATATAACATTTGTATCAGGTGCTATACTAACACACAATCATAAACACTGGCCTCTGGGCTATGCCAGGTATGGCACTAGTCAACTAGGGTCAAGTGCGTCAAGTTGCACGGGCGTCGCGTCTGTGATTGTTGGGCAAGATAGACGATCAAAAATGGTACGGGGCTCGCCAGTACGTCAGTGTACGTGCGGCAGTCAACTAACAGTTCACAGGGTCAAGGTCGTATGTAAAGACGGGGTATCCGTAATTACACTCGGGTCGTCCAAAATATTCACCAATTAAACAATAATTAAATTATAATACATATATATAGGGTTATACCAAAATTACGTACAAAAATATGTATAAGTGTATACCAATAATAGAATTATATAACATATATACATATGTTTAAAAATATACATTCAACCAATATTTATACGTATACTAGGAATTTATATATATACTGAACTTATATACGTTTATATATATATACATATACCAAAATAATACGTTTACATATACGTACATATGTATATATATACATACCAATATAATATATATATGCTACATTTATATATATGCCAAAATACGTTTTATCAACATATACTATATACATATATATCTACATTTATATACCAAATAATATATATGTATATGTATATACATATATCAAAAATACGTACTAAAATATGTACTATCATATAATATTTAATACTAAAACATACATTAACATATATTATATGTATACGGATATATTAATACACATATATATTTAATACGTATTTATACTAAAATACATTTTTAATATACATATATACACATACACCATACACATACGCATATATATACATATATATATTTATACCAAAATACGTTTATATATATATACAAATACATTATTTAACATATAACATTAAATAGTATATACTAATTTATATATACATTGAATACATATACATATAAATAGAGAATACACGATATATATATATATATATATATATATATATATATATATATATATATATATATATATATATACACTCAATACGTATACAACATACGTACGTACACATATACGCACATACACAAATACGTATTTATACGTATTATACTAATAAAGGAGGGAAGAGGGAGAAGTATCACTGGGGGTTGGCCGGAGTCGGACTGCGGGCCGCCGGGGAAGGAGCTTGACGCGAGGGAGAGGAGCTTCGGGTCACCGGGGGATGTCGACCGGAGTTGCAGGGTGATGGCGATAGGCTCGACGTGGAGGGGGAGCTCGGGAGGTGATGTACTGGTGGTGGTGAACGGAAGAGGGAAGTGCAGAGGGAGGTGGTGATGGTCTGCTTGTCGGAGGGAATGCGGCCGGGGAAGATGTGAAGCAGGGTCGGGCTGTGTGGTGCACAGCCGCCGTGGAAGATAGCCGGACAGGCAGGGAGGGGAGACTCGGCTTGCTGGCAGTGGTGGTGACAGTCGGGTTGGCCGCCGGGCCGGAGTTGTTGAGGTGGGGGAGACTCGGCGTAGGGAGGAGGAGGAGTATAGCAGGAGGAGAGGATGAGGCTGATGCAGTGGATCGAGGGAGGTGGAGCTGCGCCGGAGCAGTGGCCGGGTGTGGGGATCCGGGTTGCAGCAGTCGGCTGCGGGGTGATGCTCCAGCGGGTCGGCCGGAGCTGAGGGCCGGGTGTGGATGAATCAGTGAAGCTCGGTTGGTGTGGAGATTTCACCCCCCCTTTCAAATTTTTAAAAGGAAGGAGAAGAAGAAGAAGGAAGAAGAAGAAGAAGAGAAGAAGAAAAAGAAAAATGAAAAAATGGAGGGGGCTACGGTTAGGGGCTTGTGAGGAGGAGGGGGGCTTCCTTATATTTGGGGATTAGGGCTTGTGTGATGGGACATTAAATAGGAATAGGTGAGAGGAGAATGAGTAGTATAGATGCACCCCTCTAGAATGGATGGTCAGGATTTGACATGGAGGAATTCCTTCATGTGGGGATGGGGATTGTTGACTAGTCAACTTTTAGGGCTCTCCATTTGGTTTGAACCAATGGGGTGTTGACACCTAATGCAATATTTGTAAATTAGCCCCCTTAAATTTGGGTATTTGCACAGACACATAAAATGATAAAAAATTGGTGGGGGACTTTGTGTTTGGTATTTTGTAGGGTGAGGGAGTATTGTATGATTGGTATAGGCTTAATTAGTGGGGCATTGGAATTAAATCGGGATTTACGGAATTAGTCAAAATGGTATCCTCAATTTAATTAGAAATAAATGCAAGCTGTGTTCTAAAATTAATTAGGAGTACATGGGGCCAAAATTAGGTCGGGTCACAATATCATTAGTGAAGAGGACTCAGAACAGAATATTACCCTAATTTGGGTTGCACAAAAAATGGGTCAGGATTGCCTCCAATTTTGTTTGGAACGCACTACGATACAAAGTTGAAATTTATTTAGAAATTAAATAAACGTCCGCGATGAATATTGTGCGGCTAAAATGAAGCACAAGAGATCATGATTATGAGTCGTAAAAAGGTCAGAATGGAAGGCGGGCATGTCTAGGGGAAGGTTGTGAAATTTGTTGGAAGGCAAAAGCTAGGGTAGTGCTCCAAATATCGAAGCAACAGTAAGGCGCAATAATTAAATAAATTACGGTAATTAATTACTACCTCTAATAATTAAATTCTAATTAATACAAATTAAATACAAAATTTTATAATTCGTACAAGTGTTTGTCTAGTGGGCTTCTAGGTCCAGTCTACTAGCTCATAATTAATAAACACTGTATAATATATTTAAATACACATCTCATACAATTATTTAAATTAAAAATATACTTATCATGCAATTATTTAAATTAACTACCACAATATTAAATATATATAAAAGTCAAAAATACCCCTGTTTTTGGAATGTGGTAGTGACAAGTCTACCCACCTTAAAAGAATTTTGTGCTGGAAATTTAAAATTCTCATAGTAGTATTTATTCATACACATTATTATTTTCCATCAAAATTTAAATTCATCTACCCACATAATCCTGAAATAATCCACCTTGTCATTTCACGATTTTTAAAAATTCTGAAATTATTGTATTACTGAAAAATTCTCGAAATAAAATCAGTTTCCATTTTCCTCACAATTTCCCCCAAAATTTTAAGTAAAAAAATTAAATACTCGAATTTTAATATCTACTTCTCAAATTTAATTTCAATCAATGCAATAAAATTAAAATCTCGTCCCAAAAAGTTTGAATTCTAATACTAATCCATCAATGATCTTATTCTTTGGTTTCCTTTTTTCCTCAAAATACTCGACAACGCAATACCTATGGATTCTTCAAATGCAACGTCCATAATATAAAATTTTAAAATTCATAACTTGTAGTCAAATAAATATAATGATAATCTCCTTAATTTCCTCAAGTTTTAATGATAAATATATCATAATCAATAATCATCAATCCTACCATATTAAATTCTTAACCTCTCATTTAAATCAATGTTTATCCTCAAATTTTAATGATAATTTAATCATATCTCAATCTTGATAAAATTAATGATTCGTCAACTCTGCCATATTAAATCCTTAACTCTTTATGCTTATCCTCCAAAATTTTAAGCATCTTGTTTCTCTTGTCAAGTCATAACCTCTTCATAAATCGACTATGGTATACCCCAATAATCATGGTCTAAGAAAAATTATACCTACAGTCATGCAATCTAAGAAAAATATGTACGGTCATGTGTCTTTTGTCATGGTATTGCAGTCTCTGTCATGGGTACTACTAACTACATTCTAACAAAAATCATGCATATTACTACGGTACTAGGAAATCAGTCAATTAATCAAATAGAAAGGAACAGAAGGAAGGAAAGAACAGAACCTGCTAACACATTACCTGCAGTATCGGTCTCCTCGACCGTCATCGCAAATGCTCCACCCTGCTGGGGTGGTTTCCTTCGCGGGTGCTGAGCAAAATATGGTTCCACAGGTAGCCTAACATGATCTCTAAAATTTGGAGCTGCACGCTGAACTAGAGGGCTATCCCTCATTCGGTGTCCTGCATCGCCACAGCGCAAACAAAGTCCTAGCCTCGCTCTACAGCTCTTCCTAAGATGACCTGGCTTCTTACAGTAATGACAAGTCTGCTGATCCTGCTGAACACGAACCGATGCCTGGTACTACTGGGGGTTATACTGAAATGTCCTCGGTTGCTGCTGGCCAGGATACTGCTGGTATTGTGCTACTCTCTCCAAAGCTTGAAGAGTCACCTGATGAGCATTCTCCATGCTCTCTCTCATCAGCTCGGTTTGTGCCTGGTGTGTTTCTGCTTGCACCCTCTGAGCCTCAGCTTGAACTCGCTGAGCGTCTGCCGTCACTCTCTGGGCATCTACCATGCCCTGGATCAAAGTAAACATCTGTGCCCCGTCAATGGGCACACTTTCAGAAATCGGAGTCGGTGGAGGAGGAAGGTTATCCGTCACAGCTGCGGTAATCCTCTGAACAGGTGGGGGAGGAGGATCCCTGAAAAGTGTAGATTCTTCCACATGCATCGAAGATATAGAAGGAACTTCGGCTATCTGTCCATCAGGTAGAGAGGTGGCAGACCCCTCTAAAGCTGATGCTCTCACTCTCATAGATCATGTCTTCGACGACATCCTGAAGACAAACCCAAAAGAATCAATTAGGGCAATAAATGCGATATCATCAAGGAAGGACAGTAAGTTCTAAAGAAGCAACATTCAGAAGGAATAAGGATAACAAGATAAATAGATTGGAAATATTCCTAGTTGTGATTTCATAGGTCAATGATGTATCCAAGGTTTGATACCTCTATCCCTTTAGGTACCATAGTTCTACTACAAGCACACTCACTGCTAGCTTTCTTACCTACTACAATTATTCATACTAGTTATTCTTATCACTCAAGTGCACACCAAGTGCAACACACCATACTAAGTATTGTTCTTCCTAATACAACTCTAGGTGGACACCCAGTCTGTTTGTAGTGCCATCTCAACCATGCCCAAGTCAACAGATCCTCACGTATGCACTTCATCCACTCATATACTAATATATATTTCTTACCCACTATAAAAATTTAATCCTTCATTCAATTTAGTTATTTGAGGTCCCTCCAAATAAAATTATTTAAATTTTACTTCTCGAACGATTTAAAGTAAGAGGCATATACTTCCTCAAAAGTCAAATACTCAATATCGAATAAACTTTAATCACTTCTAAAATCTTTATAGCTTTGACTATGTTTATTGAATCAAATTAAATCCTCAAACATTTTAATAACATAAAAACCTTAACTCCTTAGAATTCTTAAAAATTGCAATTCATTCCCACTCTTCAAACGATAAAATTGAATCCACAAGTATACATATAAATACTCACAGTCTCTAATACTCAAGGTGCACTCTAATACACCAATTATTTACAACCTCAACTGTGTACGAAAATTGTACTGCCAGAATTATTTGCACTATTACTTCCAAATGATCATCATCACTGATACTCTTTCTCCTCTATCTATAGTGCCAATACTAACTATAACACACCTATCATGGAACTATTGCTACAAGGTACTACGCTATGGGTTAACTCTAGATTAATGCCTACTGCTCACATGTCCAACTAGGAAACACTTACAAACTCATAAGCAACACTCAGTCAATACTAATACTCAAGACACAGACATAATTACAAGTCATTAATCATCATACTTAACAAGGAATCCTCAGAGAATAGAAGCTCAAAAGAACTTGATTGAGGACTGAAGGTATTTCTACTGCTAGCAAACAAAAGAAGCGATGAATAAAGTCATGTAATAACAGAAATAGATAAGTGTTGAGATGATACTTTAAGAACCAATTTAAGATACAACCTGATAATCATACACGTCTGTCAGAAATCATGACACTTAGAATCTTCGCCACGCAAGTAAGCATAGATGCGATAAACGACAGGTTCCGTAACTAAGGTATGCAACTCTATAATCATGTCATCTAGAATCTTCGCCACGCCAACCGATATGGCTGCGAGAGAGACTAAGTTTTATAACTACAGTATATACATCCAAGTCAGGTTCCTACGTTCTCGTCACGATAGCTAATATGGCTGCGATAAACTCTAGGTTCCATAACCAAAGTAGACGTTTTACCTTTCTCACTGTCCTCATCAACATATGTCATCAGATGATACCATAAATTTTAGCCCGCAAAATTCATCTTGATATAAAATTAACTCAACAACGATACCAAGAATTAAATTTAACAACTGGTCAACAAGAATCAAACTCAATATCAACGAGTGAGGACGGACGAAAACAAGGGCGAAGGAATTAAATTAGAATTCGTAATGAGATTCTCAAGGGTCATCCCAGGAATCTCTCAAATAAATTGTGATTGAGTATCCTCTATCATCCTAGTATCCTATGTCATATGTCCTATAGCAGGCACGCAGTAGTACAACGAAGACGTCGCACTACCACGACATCGTACAACTTGCGAAGTCTGACCTGCATGGGCCACCACTAAAAACGTATCACGACCCGCACCCAAAATTGGGGCACGAGTACGTGGGTACATCTAGCCTACGCCGCAACATCGGTGGTAGAACGCTGTCTAGGTCAAAGCACTATCTAACAAACTCGCACGAGCATCCAATCTCCATAAGGAGGTACGGATGACGCAATATAAATGAACAACATACGCAATCACATCACTATAGCACGATAAGATATCAAAAGAATAAATAAGAACACAACACAAGTCTAAAAGTAATTAATCTAACTCAACAAATATCCAAGTCTCAACAAGAATGCCGGAGACAAATCCGATACCAAATAGTCTGCTAAAAGAACTAACTAGATGATTAGTGATTCCGGCTAGACTTCCCGAAATCACAACTGAACTACCAAGTCCAAGTCTGCAGCTACTCACCATATGGTCCATAAAGTGTCGGACAGCGGTCCTCTAAGGCATAGTCTGGAAAAATATTTCCAGTCAGGAAGGAGCAAAGTACAATCTCAAATAACAGTTCCATTTAATTGATAAGGACTATAAAGCAATAAACAGATGATGCTATATACTGAGAGAAGACAGTGAATAAATACAATGGCAAAATAAAGAGACAGGCCATATAAAGAGACAGGCAATATAGGCAATGTGATACAGTCAGTGCAAATATGAAATAAAGAGAACAAGGTACAATATCATATACGGGTGATGTAGTAAATAATCTAAAATAGAGAACTGTAATCTATTCTAAGTGTTTGAAATAGTAGTTTCAAAATGTGATCGGCTTGCGAACATGTACGTGAGCTATAGGGCCTAGCTAATCATATGTGAGGAGCATGATTAACACTTACATTGTTCTATACTTGCATAATAAGGATATGGTCACATTTCTCACTAATTACTTCCCCGCCCCCAACTAATATTGTGGATCCAATCATGACACGTCACGGTACACGAGCAATGTTGAAAATATCATGTACGTGGTCTAAATATTAATGTCGTGTACAATGTCAATACGATAATCAATGTAACACCTCATGACTAATGATCCAATCTATAAACTAGTCCGTGTAGCACAGTGTCAAGAATCAGATGTAACATTTCTAGATACTGGAATTATAGAAATTATCAAACAATTGGAAACTATCAGATAATGTACTTGTCTTGGGTCCTTAGCTGGTAATACCAATGTCCTGTTCCAGAGTATCGCCTGGATGAACCAACATTCCTATAGATATTTCACAAATATAACATTTGTATCAGGTGCTATACTAACACACAATCATAAACATTGGCCTCTGGGCTATGCCAGGTATGGCACTAGTCAACTAGGGTCAAGTGCATCAAGTTGCACGGGCGTCACATCTGTGATTGATGGGCAAGACAGACGATCAAAAATGGTACGGGGCTCGCCAGTACGTCAGTGTACGTGCGGCAGTCAACTAACAGTTCACAGGGTCAAGGTCGTGTGTAAAGACGAGGTATCCGTAATTACACTCGGGTCGCCCACAATATTCACCAATTAAACAATAATTAAAATATAATACATATATATACGGTTATGCCAAAATTACGTACAAAAAAATGTATAAGTGTATACCAATAATAGAATTATATAACATATATACATACGTTTAAAAATATGCAATCAACCAATATTTATACGTATACTAGAAATTTATATATATACTGAATTTATATACGTTTATATATATATACATATACCAAAATTATACGTTTACATATACGTACATATGTATATATATACATACCAATATATTATATATATGCTACATTTATATATATGCCAAAATATGTTTTATCAATATATACTATATACATATATATCTACATTTATATACCAAATAATATATATGTATATGTATATACATATATCAAAAACACGTACTAAAATACGTACTATCATATAATATTTAATACTAAAACATACATGAACATATATTATATGTATACGGATATATTAATACACATATATATTTAATACGTATTTATACTAAAATACATTTTTAATATACATATACACACATACACCATACACATACGCATATACGTATATACGTATTTATATATATACATATATATATATATACCAAAATACGTTTATATATATACAAATACATTATTTAACATATAAAATTAAATACGTATATACTAACTTATATATACAATGAATACATATACATATAAATAGAGAATAGACGATATATATACACTCAATACGTATACAACATACGTACGTACACATATACACATATACGCACATACACAAATACGTATTTATACGTATTACACTAATAAAGGAGGGAAGAGGGAGAAGTCTCACAGGGGGTTGGCCGGAGTCGGACTGCGGGCCGCCGGGGAAGGAGCTCGACGCGAGGGAGAGGAGCTTCGGGTCACAGGGGGATGTCGACCGGAGTTGCAGGGAGGTGGCGACAGGCTCAACGTGGAGGGGGAGCTCGGGAGGTGATGTACTGGTGGTGGTGATAGGTGATGAGGATGGTGGTGGTAGTAGTTCTGGTGGTGGTGAACGGAGGAGGGAAGAGCAGAGGGAGGTGGTGATGGTCTGCTCGCCGGAGGGAATACAGCAGGGGAAGATGTGAAGCGGGGTCGGGCTGTGTGGTGCACATCCGCCGTGGAAGATGGCCGGACAGGCAGGGAGGGGAGACTCGGCTTGCTGGCAGTGGTGGTGACAGTCGGGTTGGCCGCCGGGCCAGAGTTGCTGAGGAGGGGGAGACTCGACGTAGGGAGGAGAAGGAGTATAGCAGGAGGAGAGGATGAGGCTAATACAGTGGATCGAGGGAGGTGGAGCTGCGCCAGAGCAGTGGCCGGGTGTGGGGCTCCGGGTTGCAGCAGTCGGCTGCAGGGTGATGCTCCGACGGGTCGGCCGGAGCTGAGGGCCGGGTGCGGCTGAATCTGTGAAGCTTGGTTGGTGTGGAGATCCCCCCCTTTCAAATTTTTAAAAGAAAGGAGTACAAGAAGAAGGAAGAATAAGAAGAGAAGAAGAAAAATAAAAATAAAAAAATGGAGGGGGCTACGGTTGGGGGCTTGTGAGGAGGTGGGGGGCTTTCCTAGGTTTGGGGATTTGGGCTTGTGTGATGGGACATTAAATAGGAAGAGGTGAAAGGAGAATGAGTGGTGTAGATGCACCCCTCTAGAATGGATGGTCAGGATTTGATATGGAAGAATTCCTTCATGTGGGGATGGGGATTGTTGACTAGTCAACTATTAGGGCTCTCCATTTGGTTTGAACCAATGGGGTGTTGACACCTAATACAATATTTGCCAATTAGCCCCCTTAAATTTGGATATTTGCACAGACACATAAAATAATAAAAATTTGGTAGGGGACTTTGTGTTTGGTGTTTTGTAGGTTGAGGGGGTATTGTATGTTTGGTATAGGCATAATTAGTGGGGCATTGGAATTAAATCAGGATTTACGGAATTAGTCAAAATGGTATCCTCAATTTAATTAGAAATAAATGCAAGCTGTGTTCTAAAATTAATTAGGAGTTCAAGGGGCCAAAATTAGGTCGGGTCACAATTATCATTAGTGAAGAAGACTCAGAACAGAATATTACCCTAATTTGGGTTGCACAAAAAATGGGTCAGGATTGCCTCCAATTTTGATTGGAACGCACAACGATACAAAGTTGGAATCTATTTAAAAATTAAAGAAACGTCCGCGACGAATATTGTGCGGCTAAAATGAAGCACAAGAGAGCATGATTATGAGTCGCAAAAAGGTCAGAATGGAAGGCGGGCATGTCTAGGGCAAGGTTGTGAAATTTATTAGGAGTCAAAAGCTAGGGTAGCGCTCCAAATATCGAAGCAGCGGCAAGGCGCAATAATTAAATAAATTATAGTAATTAATTACTACCTCCAATAATTAAATTCTAATTAATACAAATTAAATAGAAAATCCTATAATTCAAACTGGTGTTTGTCTAGTGGACTTCTAGGTCCAGTCTACTAGCTCAATATTAATAAACACTGTATAATATATTTAAATACACATCTCATACAATTATTTAAATTAAAAATATACTTATCATGCAATTATTTAAATTAACTACTACAATATTAAATATATATAAAAGTCAAAAATACTCCTATTTTTAGAATGTGGTAGTGACAAATACTTAATGAACCCTAACATTCCTTACTACCTAGTGAACCCTAGCATCCCTTACCTATAGGTTGATTTACCATTATCCCCTGATGTGTTTATGTATAACTTGAGAGTAGTATAGACACTACTAGAATTAGTTAAAAGTTTGATCATATTGTTGACCCTAGTATTGAGGAACCAATAGAAATCCATGGTCGAATATTAGGACCAACCCTAACTTTTATAGTGAGATAGTATTATAGAACTATACATTTAGATTCTTGTCTTGATGCTAGCAGACAGTACTCTAGGAAGCCAAGAGGAATAACATAACATTTTCCTAAATCATATACCAAACACAGAGGTTAGCAAACCACCCTCCCTTAGACAACCGTGATGTTATCTAGAGTCCTTCTATTTAATTTCACATTCGTTCCTCCGAGACCTTAGCGCCCGCAATTTGTGCAACGACTAATTATGTTCTTCTGTCGTGCCACCTAACGCTTCCATTCTTAATGTTAACCCTTCTATTCTATGAGCACTATGATTAAGACTTAAGATGATCATGACCTATATAATGTAAGAGGATACCCTAATAAGTACTAAGACCTCTAATCGTAAACCTTAATAGGAGTTTCTACATTATCCTTAAGGCATTACCGTATTAGTTTATTATTTTAAGTTGGGTAGTATGCCTCACCACATAGTATCACATAGTATTTATCCAGACTGTAACTGTATACTAGCATAAGACGATAGTATTTCTCCAGACTGTAAAACTTAGAGGCCCATACCCTATTTGGTCGACTAGCGACTTAGACAAGGAATTAGTATGACAACTGTAGAGATTGTAGGGTCTTATCTTTTTTTTTTTTGTGTGAACTTGAATTATTTTGTACCTCTTTTCATCATAATCCAGCGTATTTATATTTTCCAAACTACCGTGACTTATGATGCTAACATAGCCTAGTTTTGCAAGCTTACTCTTCTATCGAGCTTGATCTTGATATATGTATTATTGGGTCGACACACTAATACATTTCAGAATCAGTGTATTAAGGTCTAGCTAACCTTAGTACATTTGGTTCGCCCTTCGTAATACTACTTTACGTGGATTGAGATATAGTTGACTAGTGGACGAATATACTTGCCCTCTAGATATGTCTGAGCATATCGTATCGGTTACATAACTGTACTGATACGAGCATGCAAATAAGAAACTACCAAATAGGATTTTAATCCACAACTGCGTTGACAATTCCCATTGAATTCTTTAAACACCTTGATCCCCATACTTCTACCCTATGACCTCCCCCTTGAACTCTTTATTATTGCTTTCCGCCTTCCCTTATTCCGAAAAGACGAACACTCGTGCCGAGTATAAGTTGATACACTGATAGTACTAGATATACCCCATAGGCTAATCACATGACTTGGCGACTCTCTTTTATAATTGGTTAAGGGCATATCATAGATGATATGTTTTGTGTTAAAACTTTAAGGATTAAATAACATGATTGAATAATTGGAGGAATAACTTTCTTAGATGTATAGTCTTAGATGATAGATAGGTAAATTCTAAGTTGGGTAGAAACCGCATTTGTTAAAAATTGAGGAGAATTCTTTTAGATGGTAATCAAGTAAGATTAGATAGAGAGACCCTACCTTATTTTAATTTCGAGGACAAAATTATTTTAAGTTGGGTAGATTGTAAACTCCCCCACCCAAAATTAGGCCTACTTGACTTAGATAGTGAGATTAGGGCTAGTTTGTATCCAATTGGAAATAGGACACGACATTTTATTTAATTATGCAATATTTATATCACTTAGTGCGCCTTACCGATGCTTCGATAATGGGAGCACCTCACTAGCCATTGCCTTCCTACAAACTTTACAACCTTGTCTTAGACGTACCCGCGTACTATTCTGACCTCGGTGTAACTTATGATTATGCTTTCTTGTGCTACATTCTAGTCGCACAACATTCATCGCAAACATTATTATTTAATTCTAAATAAAATACGACTTTGTACCCTTGTGCGTTCCAATCGAAATTGGAGACATAAACTTGACCGTTTTGTGCAACCCAAATTAATGATAATATTCTATACTGTATCCTCTACGTCCATGACACTTGTGTCCCACCTAATTTTATTCCCATGTACTTCTAATTAATTCTAGAACATCTTGCGCACTAATTTTAATTAATTAAAACCTAATTTCTATCTTTGTGTAATTTACCTAATTATTGGGCGCTTTCATGCAAAATTGCATTAAGGTGTCCACACCATTGGACAATACATGAAGAAATCCAACTTTCCCCTTCAAAGGAATTTTTCTATAATTTTTCAGAATGTGTAACGCACAACCATGCCCCCTTTATTTTTAACCTATCCTTGCATTTAAACAATGCAATTATGGCCCTCCAAACATCCTCATGTGAGCCCAAGGCCCAATCCCAAGGAGTATTGACCAAGCCCTAATCCTAGGTCAAACCCAAATCCAAATTTCTACATGTATAAATATACTTTTCCTATTTTTCTCCACCTAAAATAAAACCCCAAAATATAAACCTAAATCTAAATCCTAGCCGACAATACCCAACCCTCCCTGTTCATCCTCCTCCTTCAGCCTCCCCCGGCCGGAACTTCGCCGGAGACACGCCGGAGACCCCACTGATCTCCACCCAGCACTACCACCTCCTTCCCTCCGCCGTGCCCCGCTGTACTTTACCTCGCCACACCCGAGCCCCCTCTCCCTCGTCGACTTCTTCTTCTCCGCCCTCATCCCCGGCGTCCCCGAGCCGTTCTGCTGACCTCAACCCAGAGTCGAACCACCCTGGCCATCTCCCCGCAGAGTCACCACCAATGTCGGCCGCTACTACCGTCTTTCCCATGACATCACCTCACCCCGCTGTTCCTCCTCACATCGACCCCAACGTCCCCACACAGCTTCCCTCGCCTCCGCGACCTCGGTGCACCTACGACACCTCCATCGCCTCCACGACTGTGCAGTAGCCCCGGCCTCCTCTCTCTACCACCGGAGGACCTCGTCGACCTCGTCTCCTCCTCCTTGCCGGACCTCCCCTACCCCTAGCCTGAACTCCTCCTCTTCCACCTTCCTGTCCACTCCTCCTCCTCCTCTTCCACCTTCATGTCCTCTCCTCCTCCTCCTTCAACTGGCCGGACCTTCCCCACTGGCCGGACATCCCCACTGGCCGGACCTCCCCCACTGGCCGGACCCCCATGGCCGAAACAATAGCACAATCACCATCCCTATCATCCTCATCCATGTAATCATCATTATCTCATTATCATTATCCCTATCATCCTCATCCATGTAATCATCATCATCTCATTATCGTCATCATTATCATCTCATCCTTGTCATCATTATCATCTCATCAATGTCGTCATCATCATCATTAGCATCATCGCCATCACCATCATCCACATCTTTCTCGTCATCACCATCATCCATATCATCATCCTCATCAATACCATCATCCACATCATCATCATCATCATCCTCCCATCATCCACATCATCATCACCCCATCATCATCGTCTTATCTCCATCATCACCATCATCCCAGCCACCATCTACAGCATCCTCCTCACCTCATCACCTAATCACCATAGTCATTATCACCCTTAACTATCACCCATAGGAACCTCAATCATCACCACCCTTGTCGTCGTCATCGTCGTCCCCGTGTGCGTGCACCGAGGATATCGGATTATTCTGTCACTACCACTTTTCCATATAAGGGGCATTTGTGTAAATTAGCTATTTTAAATAATTATGAATTTAATTAATCTGTTGAGTTTTATAACTAATTATATATTGTAAGTGATATTTGGTTTTAGGTCAGACCCTAGAACGCATTAGGGCAAACCCTAATGACCAAACCCTAATTTGTAAACCCTATTCTAGCAAAACCCTAGAATTTTAAATTTAAGATGGAACCTCAAACTCTAGCAGACCTAAACCTGAGTCAATTAGGTTCTACATGAGAGGGCCAGGGGGGTTTAACCTAAAAACTATGCATGGAAACCCTAAAACTAGGTTTAATATAAAAAGGGAGCTTCTCACAAAGCCATCCTTCATGTAGAAAAGAGAAACCCTAGCCTCCATCTAGAGAAACCATCTCCCCACCCCATTTTTCGAGATTAAACCTAGGGCTTCCATTTTCTCCTCCTCCAAAGCAAGGAAAGCAAGGAACGTGGGTCAGAAAGCCTTGGGGAAGAAGAACCTCATTGAAGAAACCATCCCTGCAGGTAAAAACCCTATTTCTCTTCATTAAATTCCTGTTTTCAGATGTTAATGGCCTTTAGGAACCCACCCAACTGTGTGTAGTTCGAATTTTAGGGTTTTGATTAGGTTTAAGTGTCCCCAACTTTGTTTTCCCCAATTATCAGGAACCCTAACCCTAGGTGGTTGTTTATAGACTGATTTCACCCTCCTATGTGTAGGTTAGATATTGATTTAGGGTTTTGCTTTGGGTTTTCAGGAGTTCTTGGTGTGGTTTTTCGTTTTGCACATCATGTGTTTGGTGAAATGTTTCACAGGAGGAATTACCTATCTAACCTATTTTATTACTATCTAAATTGATATATGATGAGTATATATATATGTTTATACCGATGTAGATAGATTAATGTGTGTTGTATATATATCTAGGTTTGTACAGGTGTGTGTGTTTTGAAGAAGGGGATTCACTGTACAGTCGGGTTCTAGAATTTCTGTGAGTTTTGTGTGTTGTGTATTTCTGTAGGGTGTTCAATGAGTTAATTTTCTGTGCATAGGGGTTAATGGCTGTGCTGTGTTCACAGTGTGAGGGGTATCCTAATAACTGTGGGTATCAATATCTGTGTGTATCAGATTAGGGGAGGGTTTCACAACTGTGTGTGTGTGTGTTCAGTGCAGGATGTGCACAGTTTGGATTTCTGTGTGTAGCAGTAGTGGGAGATAATGTATCAGCAATATATGTGGTGTGCATTAAGAGATTTTGTGCACAGTCGGGTATGGAGGCAGTGTGCAGTATAGGTAGTTATATTTCTCTGTGTATCAGACATTAGGGGAGAGAGAGCTCTGTGAAGAGTCGAGTTTTAGGGGTGTTAGGGCTTTGTGTAGAGTGATTTGTTCAAATTGAGAACTGTGTCAGTTAACCTCTAAATTTCTGTGTGTGTGGGTGTGAACAATAGGATGTGTGTTATGTATCAGTGTTGATGTGTGTTAGTGAGTGATTCAGAGAGTGTGTGAGTTGTGTATTGGTGCAGGGAGAGTAGCAGTGTCTTTGTATCTGTGTGTGTGTGTTTCTCAGTGTGGTAATACCTATTGTGTAAGAATTTTAGTTCTGTGTTTTGGGTATGTGGGTGTAGGTCAGTATGGTGTGTGAATTCTAGTGGGTGTTCTTGTGTAGTTAACTAGTGTCTGTGTATGCCTGAGTGAATGAGAACCCGTGAGTATCTGTGACTTGTGCCTCACTGTGGAGTGATTCCCCAGGTTCAATAGGTACTAGCTGGGTATTCCCATGGATTAGTGTTTACACAAGTCAGCCAGTGTGTGCATTAAGTTCAGTGAGTTGTGTGTGTGTAGTTAGTTAAATCCTGTGTGTAATGTTCCTGTGTACTAGTTATGTTCAGTGAGGATTTTAAGTGCAGTGAGTGTTTTGTGTCAGTTTAAATCCTGTGAGCAGTGTGTGTCTGTGTGTTAAATAGCTAGGTGAGAGTGTTTCAGCAAGGGGGAAAATAGGGCAGTGTGTGTGTGGGCAATATGCTGTGTTGTAGCAGTTTAGTTGTGAGTGCCTATGTGGTATTAGGTTTTGGCTGTAGGTATCAGCATTTGGATTGGGATATGAGTATCAGTTAGATTGGGTCTTTACAGTCCAAGTCTGGACAGTAGCCTTAGTAGGGCACTGATACTGGAAGTATTAGTGTTCTAGTCTAGGTGCAGCTGCTACTTGAGTGATGTTGAAGGGAGAGAGTTCAAACCTAGGTATGTACTGTGGGGAGTACACTGATGCAGAGTGGTATCTCATGTCAGGAAGGAGTGTGTAGGAGTTGAATATCAGTTAAGAGGAAGAATGATTTACCTGGGTAGGAAGTGTATTGTGGGCTCGGGTAAGTGTCTGTGTATGAGGATTCAGTTGTGACTACAGGATTTGTGTTAGTGTATGTTTGTGTCTATCCTAGAGTATCAGTAAGGTAAGGTGGTTTGGGATATTGGGTTGGACTATAGTGTCAGTTAAGTAGTAGGTATCAGTCAAATGTGGGTAAATGCTAAGGGTGTTAGTATGGGATAACTCAGGATTGGTTTTACCTTGGTGTCAGTTAAGGTATATACTCAGTATATATATGTAAGTTATTTACATACTGATAGCATATAGTATAAGAAATAGTAACTAGTTTCAGCAAGATACCAATATACCACACTATATGAGTTATATATAATGATAATACCTAGTATAATGAATATTAGCTAGTATTAGTAGTATTACTAAATATAATCTAATATTAGTTAGTATAGAACTAATATTGACTAGATTGACCTAGTATGCCTTAGCTAACCTTAGTATGGACCTAGAAGTGGCCTAGAAACATCACAACAAGCTAGTTAACCATGTATATCATCTCATATCAATCATATTGACACCTACATTTCATATTTAGGTTATTGTGACTCCATTTTGGACATCGATCCTCACATTTTGCTCAGGACCACAGGCGAGTACATTCTCTGACAGTTTTCATTGTTGATTACTTCTATAAATTGTAGTGTATTACATACTTGATTCTGACACTGTGGATACACGAGTTAGCACCCTAGATCCCCATCATGAGGAGTCGTGATTGGAATCCACCGTGCTAGCTGGGGATGGGGAATTATTAGTAGATTATGTGATCATATCCAAATCCTTACCATGCATCATAGCTCACCCCACTTCTCACGTCGGGTGCGGCCTGACCATCATCATGCTTCATAGCTGTTATATATTATTAGCCTGACCATTATCATGCATCATAGCTAACCATATGGTTAGCCTGACCTTCAAGAATCATAGCTAATCATATATAACCAGCCTGATCTAGTCCCAAGCCGATTACATAATAAACTAATATTTCAACTACTTAGCTAGATGTTTTATCTTTATTCAGATTTACTTGTTCTAGCATTCACTATTTATTGCTCATTGCTAGATGCTCTATTGTCTATTTTATTTCTCCAATACTTCACATGTTCAGCTTTTATTTCCATCTTGTATCTCTTACACTGTTTATAGATTTTGTCAATTTAATGAAACTGCTGTTAGTGCTTGTGCTTCGCTCCAATCCTGACTGGGTAAACATTTTTCAGAGGACCTGGAGAACTTTTGCCCTACTCATTACGGTCCAGGAATAGAGGAGGATTTCACCCCAGAAATCCCCGAGGAGGTGCCTATCCTAGAGGAGAACTTACCAGCCTGTTCTTAGATTACTTTTTCTGCATTATTGTTTTAGACTGAGACTGAGATGTATTTATTATTTTGTGACTTTGTGAGGTCATTTAGACCCAGGATTTGAGTTGGATTATTGTGGTTGGTTTTATTAGAACTCTTTTCTATTCTCATCGTGCTATAATTTCTATTAGCTTGTGATTGAGTATATCATAGAACTGTGGATTATTATCATTGTCCTCTGTGCGGAGTTAAGACTATTGACAGGATATACTATGTTTGTGACCTAGACAGCGTTCTATCGCCGATGCTGCGGCGTAGGCTGGACGTACCCACGACTCATGCCCAGATTCCGGGTGCGGGTCGTGACACGTTTTTAGTGGTGGCCCATGCAGGTCTAGTCTGTAGTCTAGTCCGTAGTCTAGTCTTAGATTCATATTAGAGTGACATCGTAGTGGTGCTCGCTTAGAGTATTACTACGAACCTGTTTTAGGAAATAGGAATTAGGCCGAGGATATGCTCAATCACAATTAGGAAATTTCTGATCCTTATAATACTACTCTTAATGATTAATTCCTTTAGAAATTTTTACTGTCCTTCCTTGATGATATCGTATCTATTGCTTTAATTGATTCTTTCGATCTGTCTTCAGGATGCCGCCAAGAAGGTCCCAGAGACTCGGAGCAGCAGATTCAGAGAGGTCTGCCACCTCTCGCGCTGCCGGACAGACATCAGCAGCACCTCCTACATCTCCAGTACATGTGGGAGTGTCTGCAGCATTCGGGGGTCCTCCACCACCAGTTCAGAGGGTCCCCACAGCTACGACGGCACCACCACCACCAGCTCAGCATCCAGGAGGTATGCCCGTCGATGGAGCACAGATGTTCGCCTTGATTCAGGGCATGGTCGATGCCCAGAGGACGTCGGCAGAGGCCCAGAGAGTGCAGGCTGAGGCACATCATGCCCAGACAGAGATGATGAGGGTGAACATGGAGAATGCTTACCAAGTGGCTCTCCAGGCTGTGGAGAGAGTCACTCAGCAGCAGCAACAACCTGGTCAGCAACAACAGAGGCCGGGCACCATTGTGGACTTCAAGAGGATGATGCCTCGGGAGTTCAAGGGGACAGAAGGGATACTCTACGCCGATGATTGGCTAGAGGACATCGAGAGGAACTTGCGTTTGGCGCAGATTCTAGAGGCGCTCCAGATCGAGGCCGCTGGCAGCCAGATGTTCGATATTGCCCTGACATGGTTTCGCACGGAGCCGAGACTCTTGCGCAGAGGACTCACTTGGGAAGCTTTCAAGGAGCTCTTCAAAGAAAAGTTCTTTCCTGATGTCGCCCTGGGAGCTTTGGAGAGTCAGTTCCATGACTTAGCCCAGGGGAGCTCGTCCGTCGACGAGTATGCCGCGGAGTTTTCCCGCCTGAGCCGCTTCGCGCCATCGATGATTAGAGATCCGGGGGACAGGGCCCAAAAATTCAGAAAGGGGCTGACAAGGGAGATCAAGTCTCGTACGTCGGGACGTCGCACAGCTACCTACGAGGGCATATTGATGGATGCCCAAGTAGCCGAGGATGACTTGGGCCTCAGGCCCAAGAGGGGACGCGATGGTTCCGGAGGAGCAAACAGTAGTACGGGACCGGGCAAACATCCACACTTTCAGCAGCAACAGCAGAGACCCTTTCAGCAGCAGCATCAGGCACCAGCCCGAGGGCAGGTCCAGCAGCAGCAACAGAGACAGAACCAGCCCGCCATCCAGTGTGCGTACTGCGAGAAGATGGAACATACTAGAGATATCTGCAGGAAGAGATTGGGCTCATGTCTATCCTGTGGATCGACGACACACCAGCTGAAGGATTGTCCTACCTTTCGTCCAGGTCAGGGTGGAGCAGCCGCCCAGAGAGGATCAGACAGGGTGCCTACCGCACCAGGAGGCCAACAACAGAGGGGACCACTTCCACCACAACATCAGAAGTTCGCCCAGCATCAGCAGCAGAGAGGTGTACCCCAGGGGCGAGCATACGCCATGGCAGTCGAGGAGATCGAGCCAGCAGGAGACTTGATCACAGGTTCAGTTCTTCTCGATTGTATTCCCGCATTTACCTTATTCGATTCTGGCGCTTCCTATAGTTTTGTGTCTGTATCATATGCACTTCGACATCATTTAGACACAGAACCATTAGCTAGGACTTGCAAGATCATGACTGGTGGAGGTATTATCCTAGTCCGTGATTACTGCAAGGACCGGAGAGTGTCAATAGGAGGCCGAGACTTGAGCGTGAGTTTACTCGTCATGCCACTTCCGGGGTACGATATTGTGCTCGGAATGGACTGGTTGAGTAGGCATCATGCTACTATAGATTGTTATAGAGGCAGAGTATTATTTAGACCACCAGGAGAGCCGGAGTTTGAGGTCGTCAGAGGGGCAGCGGAACAGAGCAGGAGCACATTTTGCGGAGCCAGGGCAGAAGAAGAGGAGTTGCCACATCCTCTGATAGCGGAGTTCCTGGATGTATTTCCAGAAGAGTTGCCAGGCTTGCCGCCAGACAGAGATGTTGAATTCTCTATAGACTTGGTTCCAGGAGCAGAGCCCATTTCACAACATGTCTATAGAGTCAACAACAGCGAGCTGGCAGAACTGAAGAAGCAAGTTGAGGAGCTGCAGGACAAAGGCTTCATCAAATCCAGTTCATCACCAAGGGGAGCTCCGGTATTGTTCGTACCGAAGAAGGACGGCACGGTGCGCATGTGCATTGATTATAGAACTTTGAACAATATCACCATCAAGAACAAGTACCCGCTGCCGAGGATAGATGATCTTTTCGACCAGTTGAGCGGGGCGAGGGTGTTTTCAAAGATAGATTTGAGGTCAGGCTATCACCAGGTGAAAGTGAAGAGAGAAGACACGCCGAAGACAGCTTTTCGGACCAGATACGGCCAGTTTGAGTTCATGATGATGCCATTTGGTTTAACCAATGCACCGGCAGTATTCATGAACCTGATGAACAAGGTATTCCACCAGTACCTTGACAAGTTTGTGGTGGTGTTCATCGACGATATTCTTGTGTATTCCAAGATACCGGAGGAGCACGAAGAGCACCTGAGATTGGTCTTAGAGACTCTCAGGAGGGAGAAGCTGTACGGGAAACTCTCTAAGTGTGAATTCTTCCTTGACAAGGTCGAATTTCTTGGGCATGTGGTATCGGGTGACGGAATCTCGGTAAACCCAAAGAAGATCGAGGCAGTGGAGTCGTGGGCTACCCCCAGTTCGGTAGCTGAGATCAGGAGTTTTCTCGAGCTAGCAGGATACTACAGGAGATTTGTACAAGATTTCTCCAAGATTGCAGCGCCGATGACCAGACTGACTAGGAAGGATGTGGATTTTGTGTGGACGGAGGAGTGCCAGGCTGCATTTGATGAGCTGAAGAAGAGGTTGACGACAGCTCCAATTTTGACGTTGCCAGCAGGGACAGGTGATTTCACCATCTACAGTGATGCTTCAGGGAAGGGTCTGGGATGTGTTCTTCAACAGCACGGGAAGGTAATTGCCTATGCTTCCAGGCAGTTACGCCCCCATGAAAAGAACTACCCCATCCATGATTTGGAGTTGGCAGCAGTTATCTTCGCTCTAAAGCTGTGGAAACATTACCTGTACGGAGAGCGTGTGGAGATCTTCACAGACCACAAGAGCTTGAAGTACGTATTCACACAAAAGGAGCTAAACATGAGGCAAAGGAGGTGGTTAGAGTTGATGAAGGACTTTGACATCTCATTACAGTACCACCCAGGGAAGGCTAACGTAGTCGCCGATGCCTTGAGCAGGTATCCGACGGCTATGTACTTGACGACAGATAGGCATTTGTTGGCTGATTTGGAGAGCTTGGAGATTGAAGTATTAGTTCCCGGTACCGAGATTCAGATGTGGGGATTGCAGATACAGTCCGAACTGATGGACAGGATCAGAGCTGCGCAGTACGATGATGAGGCTCTAAGGAGTATCAGGGCACAGGTTCAGACATGATTGTTGGACGACTTTACTATCGCAAAGGATGGTTCCCTACGGCACGGCACGAGGATGTGTGTGCCGACCGGGGAGCTGCGCGAGGAGGTTTTGCAGGAGGCACACCGCTCTCAGTACTCGATGCATCCCGGTGCCAACAAGATGTATCGAGACTTGAGGGAGCACGTATGGTGGTATGGAATGAAGTGCGAGGTAGCACGCTTCGTATCCCGGTGTCTAGTGTGCCAGCAGGTAAAGGCAGACCGGCAGAGGCCAGGTGGTTTGCTTCAACCTTTACCGATTCCAGAATGGAAGTGGGAGCATGTGACCATGGATTTCGTTTCAGGGCTTCCACGTTCTCCAGGAGGGAAAGACGCGATTTGGGTCATTGTGGACAGGTTGACCAAATCAGCCCATTTCTTACCTTTCAAGGTGGGCACGTCGACAGAGAGGCTCGCAGAGATGTACGTGCGTCAGATTGTTAGGCTTCATGGAGTTCCAGTGAGCCTCATCTCGGATCGAGATAGTCGTTTCACCTCCCACTTCTGGAGGAGTCTGCAGGCTAGCTTGGGCACTCAGCTCAAGTTCAGTACCGCATATCACCCTCAGACAGACGGGCAGTCTGAAAGGACTATTCAGACTCTCGAGGATATGCTACGCACTTGCGTTTTAGATCTCGGAGGTTCTTGGGAGGATCATCTACACCTGGTAGAGTTCGCTTACAACAACAGCTACCAGGCCAGCATCGAGATGTCACCTTTTGAGGCTCTTTATGGACGGAGGTGTCGTACACCGCTATCGTGGGACGACGTTGGAGAGAGAGCCTTGCTAGGACCAGAAATGGTCGTGGATGCAGCAGAAAAGGTGAAACTCATCAGAGACAGACTGCGAGTGGCGCAGGACAGACAGCGGCATTGGGCCGACAGCCACCGTAGACCCCTTGAGTTTCAGGTATAGATTGTTATTTTGGCTTGTGTTTATTTGTTTAGACTGCGTGTTGAGACTGTTTTGTTTTAGGTTGGCGATCTAGTATTCCTACGGATTTCTCCGACGCGTGGAACGATTCATTTTGGTAGAGGCGAAAAGCTTAGCCCACGCTACATCGGACCCTTTGGCATTCTCGCGAGGGTAGGTGCAGTGGCATATAGACTGGACTTGCCGCCTGCATTGGAGGGAGTGTATGATGTGTTCCACGTGTCGCAGCTGAGACGGTACGTGGCAGACCCTAGTCACGTACTTGACCACTCGGAGATTGAGGTTGGTCCGACGCTCAGCTACCCCGAGCAGCCCGTAGAGATCTTGGACCGCAGAGAGAAGGTGTTGCGGAACCAAACTATTTCTTTGGTTCGTGTTGCATGGAGACATCAATCTCCAGGGGAGTCAACCTGGGAGAGAGAGGACGAAATGCGCGAGCAATACCCGTATCTCTTCTAGACTTGAGGTATGTTCCTTTTCTGATCTCATTCTTGTTGTAGTTCAGTCCAATTTCGAGGACGAAATTTGTTTTAGGAGGGTAGACTTGTCACTACCACTTTTCCATATAAGGGGCATTTGTGTAAATTAGCTATTTTAAATAATTATGAATTTAATTAATCTGTTGAGTTTTATAACTAATTATATATTGTAAGTGATATTTGGTTTTAGGTCAGACCCTAGAACGCATTAGGGCAAACCCTAATGACCAAACCCTAATTTGTAAACCCCATTCTAGCAAAACCCTAGAATTTTAAATTTAAGATGGAACCTCAAACTCTAGCAGACCTAAACCTGAGTCAATTAGGTTCTACATGAGAGGGCCAGGGGGGTTTAACCTAAAAACTATGCATGGAAACCCTAAAACTAGGTTTAATATAAAAAGAGAGCTTCTCACAAAGCCATCCTTCATGTAGAAAAGAGAAACCCTAGCCTCCATCTAGAGAAACCATCTCCCCACCCCATTTTTCGAGATTAAACCTAGGGCTTCCATTTTCTCCTCCTCCAAAGCAAGGAAAGCAAGGAACGTGGGTCAGAAAGCCTTGGGGAAGAAGAACCTCATTGAAGAAACCATCCCTGCAGGTAAAAACCCTATTTCTCTTCATTAAATTCCTGTTTTCAGATGTTAATGGCCTTTAGGAACCCACCCAACTGTGTGTAGTTCAAATTTTAGGGTTTTGATTAGGTTTAAGTGTCCCCAACTTTGTTTTCCCCAATTATCAGGAACCCTAACCCTAGGTGGTTGTTTATAGACTGATTTCACCCTCCTATGTGTAGGTTAGATATTGATTTAGGGTTTTGCTTTGGGTTTTCAGGAGTTCTTGGTGTGGTTTTTTGTTTTGCACATCATGTGTTTGGTGAAATGTTTCACAGGAGGAATTACCTATCTAACCTATTTTATTACTATCTAAATTGATGTATTATGAGTATATATATATGTTTATACCTATGTAGATAGATTGATGTGTGTTGTATATATATCTAGGTTTGTACAGGTGTGTGTGTTTTGAAGAAGGGGATTCACTGTACAGTCGGGTTCTAGAATTTCTGTGAGTTTTGTGTGCTGTGTATTTCTGTAGGGTGTTCAATGAGTTAATTTTCTGTGCATAGGGGTTAATGGCTGTGCTGTGTTCACAGTGTGAGGGGTATCCTAATAACTGTGGGTATCAATATCTGTGTGTATCAGATTAGGGGAGGGTTTCACAACTGTGTGTGTGTGTGTTCAGTGCAGGATATGCACAGTTTGGATTTCTGTGTGTAGCAGTAGTGGGAGATAATGTATCAGCAATATATGTGGTGTGCATTGAGAGATTTTGTGCACAGTCGGGTATGGAGGCAGTGTGCAGTATAGGTAGTTATATTTCTCTGTGTATCAGACATTAGGTGAGAGAGAGCTCTGTGAAGAGTCGAGTTTTAGGGGTGTTAGGGCTTTGTGTAGAGTGATTTGTTCAAATTGAGAACTGTGTCAGTTAACCTCTAAATTTCTGTGTGTGTGGGTGTGAACAATAGGATGTGTGTTATGTATCAGTGTTGATGTGTGTTAGTGAGTGATTCAGAGAGTGTGTGAGTTGTGTATTGGTGCAGGGAGAGTAGCAGTGTCTTTGTATCTGTGTGTGTGTGTTTCTCAGTGTGGTAATACCTATTGTGTAAGAATTTTAGTTCTGTGTTTTGGGTATGTGGGTGTAGGTCAGTATGGTGTGTGAATTCTAGTGGGTGTTCTTGTGTAGTTAACTAGTGTCTGTGTATGCCTGAGTGAATGAGAACCCGTGAGTATCAGTGACTTGTGCCTCACTGTGGAGTGATTCCCCAGGTTCAATAGGTACTAGCTTGGTATTCCCATGGATTAGTGTTTACACAAGTCAGCCAGTGTGTGCATTAAGTTCAGTGAGTTGTGTGTGTGTAGTTAGTTAAATCCTGTGTGTAATGTTCCTGTGTACTAGTTATGTTCAGTGAGGATTTTAAGTGCAGTGAGTGTTTTGTGTCAGTTTAAATCCTGTGAGCATTGTGTGTCTGTGTGATAAATAGCTAGGTGAGAGTGTTTCAGCAAGGGGGAAAATAGGGCAGTGTGTGTGTGGGCAATATGCTGTGTTGTAGCAGTTTAATTGTGAGTGCCTATGTGGTATTAGGTTTTGGCTGTAGGTATCAGCATTTGGATTGGGATATGAGTATCAGTTAGATTGGGTCTTTACAGTCCAAGTCTGGACAGTAGCCTTAGTAGGGCACTGATACTGGAAGTATTAGTGTTCTAGTCTAGGTGCAGCTGCTACTTGAGTGATGTTGAAGGGAGAGAGTTCAAACCTAGGTATGTACTGTGGGGAGTACACTGATGCAGAGTGGTATCTCATGTCAGGAAGGAGTGTGTAGGAGTTGAATATCAGTTAAGAGGAAGAATGATTTACCTGGGTAGGAAGTGTATTGTGGGCTCGGGTAAGTGTCTGTGTGTGAGGATTCAGTTGTGACTACAGGATTTGTGTTAGTGTATGTTTGTGTCTATCATAGAGTATCAGTAAGGTAAGGTGGTTTGGGATATTGGGTTGGACTATAGTGTCAGTTAAGTAGTAGGTATCAGTCAAATGTGGGTAAATGCTAAGGGTGTTAGTATGGGATAACTCAGGATTGGTTTTACCTTGGTGTCAGTTAAGGTATATACTCAGTATATATATGTAAGTTATTTACATACTGATAGCATATAGTATAAGAAATAGTAACTAGTTTCAGCAAGATACCAATATACCACACTATATGAGTTATATATAATGATAATACCTAGTATAATGAATATTAGCTAGTATTAGTAGTATTACTAAATATAATCTAATATTAGTTAGTATAGAACTAATATTGACTAGATTGACCTAGTATGCCTTAGCTAACCTTAGTATGGACCTAGAAGTGGCCTAGAAACATCACAACAAGCTAGTTAACCATGTATATCATCTCATATCAATCATATTGACACCTACATTTCATATTTAGTTTATTGTGACTCCATTTTGGACATCGATCCTCATATTTTGCTCAGGACCACAGGCGAGTACATTCTCTGACAGTTTTTATTGTTGATTACTTCTATAAATTGTAGTGTATTACATACTTGATTCCGATACTGTGGATACACGAGTTAGCACCCTAGATCCCCATCATGAGGAGTCGTGATTGGAATCTACCGTGCTAGCTGGGGATGGGGAATTATTAGTAGATTATGTGATCATATCCAAATCCTTACCATGCATCATAGCTCACCCCACTTCTCACATCGGGTGCGGCCTGACCATCATCATGCTTCATAGCTGTTATATATTATTAGCCTGACCATTATCATGCATCATAGCTAACCATATGGTTAGCCTGACCTTCAAGAATCATAGCTAATCATATATAACCAGCCTGATCTAGTCCCAAGCCGATCACATAATAAACTAATATTTCAACCACTTAGCTAGATGTTTTATCTTTATTCAGATTTACTTGTTCTAGCATTCACTATTTATTGCTCATTGCTAGATGCTCTATTGTCTATTTCATTTCTCCAGTACTTCACATGTTCAGCTTTTATTTCCATCTTGTATCTCTTACACTGTTTATAGATTTTATCAATTTAATGAAACTGCTGTTAGTGCTTGTGCTTCGCTCCAATCCTGACTGGATAAACATTTTTCAGAGGACCTGGAGAACTTTTGCCCTACTCATTACGGTCCAGGAATAGAGGAGGATTTCACCCCAGAAATCCCCGAGGAGGTGCCTATCCTAGAGGAGAACTTACCAGTCTGTTCTTAGATTACTTTTTCTGCATTATTGTTTTAGACTGAGACTGAGATGTATTTATTATTTTGTGACTTTGTGAGGTCATTTAGACCCAGGATTTGAGTTAGATTATTGTGGTTGGTTTTATTAGAACTCTTTTCTATGCTCATCGTGCTATGATTTCTATTAGCTTGTGATTGAGTATATCATAGAACTGTGGATTATTATCATTGTCCTCCGTGCGGAGTTGAGACTATTGACAGGATATACTATGTTTGTGACCTAGACAGCGTTCTACCGCCGATGCTGCGGCGTAGGCTGGACGTACCCACGACTCATGCCCAGATTCTGGGTGCGGGTCATGACATATTCTGTACAACTTCTGGAGCAAGCTATTGGTACTACGCAGCTTCCTTGCTAGGCAAGTATACCTTGCCTTGTTGTACTATTTAAATTTTGTATTATTAGCTGCATGTTTATTATTTTAATTGTGCGCATCCGAGAGAGACTCGGGTGCAGTCAACGAAGGCGTTGACGTTAGGACTTGTGTCTGACCTAGTGTCTAGTAGACCCACCTAAAGTTGAGGAGTTATTGATATGACTCCCCAGGCCTTGACACGTATCATTACACGTCACAGAGTGAGTTCATGTAGGGATGCGTGTCTCATTACTGACTGGTCATCAGTATGAGCAGTACGTGTGACGGTATTTAGCTTAGTTGTTTTTTTTTTAGAGACTTGGATTATAGTATGAGATGTCCACATCGTGTTTGCGACTATTACATTGACATTGGGCGGGGAAGATAATTAGTAGGCGTATGGGACAGACATTTGGCTGTTGTAGTTTTAGAGTAACCTGCGGGGCCGTGAGCCTCAGTGTTACCCGGTTATGGGCCATGTGTTACCCGGTTATGGGCTCAGGTTACCCGGTTAAGGGATCAGTGTTACCTGGTTATGGGAGTATATGCTTGTCAATACATCCGGCAGAGGTTACTAGCTGCGCTATCATGATCGATGATGTAGTCTGCATATACATATAGCATCCAGTTTACAGCTAATGCCAGATACATAGCCTCTGGCTCAACGCTATGCTTTATACTTTTTACCGACCCATACGTACCAAGGTTGTCTTCAAAGTGCATTTCACTTAGCTGGTTAGATCACCCTCGATTTTTACAGTATTTACTTTATGGCATGCTTCTATGTATCTTGTTATGTCCCTCTGAGGACCTGGTCCCTTTCCAGGTGTAGATGTTCATGAGTATTCACAGGAGCGCAGATATGGACTTGCTACGTATATTGCGAGGAGGTCTTCTCTTTGAGCCGTAATTGTTAGTTGATATTCTTACATTGTATTTATTGTGTTTATCTTATATTCTAGTTCGGCAGTGGATTTGTTTCCATCCGACTGTCATCTTTAGATACTTTACATTGAGATCGAGTTTCATAGATACTGGTTATTTATTTATATTTGATTCTATGGATGAGATTAGATTATACCCTGTGACTTGTGATAGTTTTACCACTTGTGAATTATTATTCATTATACAGTGTACGCATGTGTTAAGGTTTCCATATTTTGGAGTTGCCATATACATGCGGCTGGCATACTTACGTGTCCTAGTCCTACGTATTTTGGGACTGGGGCGTGACAACTTGATAGTTTGAGTTGCTCATTTAGATTATAATTTTATGATTATCCTTTATTTTAAAATCAAGTAATCTATTCCACATATCTCCATACAAGTTATATCCTCTTTCACTTGAGAGCCAGTAACTTCTTCATTCTTAATATTAATGTTTTATTCTATAAGCACTATAATTAAGACTTAAGATGACCATTACCTATGGATTTTTATAGTGTAATAGGATACCCTAATAGGTACCAAGATCCTTCTTCGTATACCCCAACAAGAGTTCTACTTTATTTACAAGGATAAGGTTATTTTGTATAATCCCTTTAAGGCAGTTACAATATTAGTTAATTCTTTTAAGTTGGGTAGTATGCCTCACAACATAGTATCACATAGTCTTTTTGACCCATTAATGAAGTATAATTGAATGACAATAACTATATGCTATCATAAGATGATAGTGTTTATCCAGACTGTAGAACTTAGAGGCCCATATACCCCCATTGGATCGACTAGAGACTTAGACAAGGAGTTAGTATGGCAACTGTAGAGGCATAACACCGGACGAGTCTTATCTTCTTTGTGAACTTGAATTAATTTGTACCTTCTTTCATCATAATCCAGCGTACTTATATTTTCTGGACTACATCGACTTATGCTGCTATTTTATAGCCTAGTTTTGCAAGCTTATTCTTTTATCGAGCTTGTTCATGACATATGTGTTATTGGGGACGCCTACTAATACATTGTCTAAATTAGAATCAGTGTATTATGGTCTAGACGACCTTAGTGCACTTGGTTCGCTCTTCGCTTGACTACTTTACGTAGATTGAGATATATAATTGACTAGTAGACGAATATACTTGCCCTCTAGACAAGTTAGAGCATATCATATCAGGTACATAACTGTTTTGATATAAGCATGTGAATAGAAATTTATCAAAATAAGATTTCAATCCACAACTGCCCTGACAACTCCCTTTTGAATTCTTTAATCGCCTTGA